>VMYD01000399.1:600000-1005000 GCA_007663325.1 Eucalyptus pauciflora | reverse complement strand
ATACTTCTTTTGCTGTATCACAAGAAGATATTCTATTATATTCAGTAGGGGATAAAGCACAATATAAAGAGTAAATAGCTTTGGCGTCGAGAGTCTGTCTCTTGGTGATTTCTTCTTGAGTCAAAAGAGTAGGAACAACAGGTTCTTTTCCTCTCTCTGAGTCTGATGCAGCAACATGAATGATTCCTTTATCAACCACTTCCCATTCCAAAGGATCTTTCGATCTTAGGAATGCCTTCATCTTATTTTTCCATATGCTGTAATCCTTTCCATCAAAGTATGGAGAGCTGGTATTGCTTTGACCTTCAACCAACCCTGTAGGCAGCATACTAGCCATAGATCTTTTACTTAGAAGTAAAGACACTTCTTATAAACAAGTACACAAGCTCTGATACCAATTGTTAGGACTAGAATTAGCACCTAGAGGGGGGTGAATAGGTGTTTAAAGCGATTTTAATAATTTAAACTGAATGAGATATAAATAATTTAAAATCAACGATTGTAGCAAATGAAAACAGTTAACAATATAAAGGATTAGGGATAGAGAATCAAGACTCCGAATTTATAGTGGTTCGGCTTAGATCAAGCCTACGTCCACTCTCCCGCACGGACAGCCCTTCTGGCTGGATTTCACTAAGAATCAATAAGAGTGTTTACAGTCTCACGCTCTTGAGTCCACAGTGTAGATTACTCTACTACACTTCCTCAAGGTCTACAATATGATCTCTCTTTTGATTACATGTAACGCTCAAAGAATGATATCACAAAATAGTAAAGGAGATTTCAGACTTTGGAATTCTTCTATCCGCACCCTTCAACAACTAGAGCATCTCTCTTATATACTTCTTCATGCCTTCAATACCGTTGGCACCTTCCAAAGAAGTTCTTCCAATCAACCCGTTGGACAGAATCAATTAGAGAGATCTCGAGCTCTTTAAGGTAAGTGTTGATAGCCCATCAATCCTGCTCGCCCATACAATCAGGATCTCGGTTTCCATAAGTAGATCCTTCCAAATATAAGTTGCGAAGTCATCAAAGAATCTAAACATATTCCATATAAAACTAAGATCGTTTAGTGCTGAATCCAGTAGAAAGATATCCACCAGTCGTTAGAATAAAGATCATATAAGATCAGAATAAACGTCGTCCTGGAAACTGTCCATGTGAGTAGACTTTGAAATATAAGTCTTGAGTCTTGCTAGCTTCAGACTTTAATCTTCAGACTTTGATCTTCAGACTTTGATCTTCAGACTTTGTCAAAAGAGTCTGTAAGTCTTCAGACTAGACTGATAATACTGTTTTGTCAACTTCAAAATACTTTAAGGGATTTCAACCAACAAGAAGCATTGCATTACATTGCATATTGACTATATTCTCGTTAAAAAGCGAAAGTAAAAATTGAGTGATTGCTTGTTAATTAGAAATTAGGATTATCGATGTGAATTCTGATATAACATTGCAGATGCTTTCGTTGCTATGAGGTAAATCCTGCATCTTTTTATTTGCTTTTCTTGGATGTTAAATTGGTGGTTTGTGTACCCGTATAATCACCTCACATGTTAGGAAAAATGAAATTAATTCAAGTTGCTTGCCAAACATTTTTTTAAAATAAAAGAGAAAGGTACCGAAAGGGCGTTAGAGAAATCTAGCGTAATCAAGTCCCCATACCCAAAATCTCTGATTCGTAAAAGTAAAATGATTCTCTCATTATTTTACTTAGGTGTCTAATCAATCTACCGAAAATAGATTAGTGACGACTCCTAATTGAAAATCAATTGCATGTTAAGAATTTGAACCTAAATCGCGAATTGGTATGAGATTGGGAGAGCCCGAGTTAAGTTTAAGCTTAACAATCCATTAGCCAAGCCCTAGGTGGTTCACACCCGAAAATTTGGTCACGAGAGTCAATATAAAATGGATAAATTCCGTTGGATATATACCAAAGAAGCCGTATTGGGTGTAACGGGAGTCCTACGTTTGGCCAAGATCCTTTTACTATTGTCTTTCCGTCTTAAAAAGCGTCTTACAAGATGCGAGTATGGTTCTTTGTATCTAGTGGTCCTAATTATTGTATTATTGTCCTAAAAACATGGGCCTGCACTATTGTCCTAAAAAACCCATTCAAACACACTCCACTTTTCTAAACACTTTCCTCTTTTCGTTCAAAGTCTGATGTCATTAAGAGTTAATTCAATATGATGAGTTGTTTTCACAAGTATTGCTTTCATAAGTATGTTCTTCACTTGCCATTATGTGTTCATTTGTATCTAGTGGTTTTTGATCTTTCGTGCTTAGAAATGTTCCATCTCTCTTGAACAACTCGGGTTTGGGAGTTTTCCATCTCTCAATGTCAATAGGAAATTTTGGATGAAGGGTTAATGGGAGCATATTTGCGACTCAAGTAAAAATTTATGAATTTTTATGAGATTGTAAAAATTTTAGGGTATTATACAAAAACATGTCTAAGGTAGAATTAGTATGGGACAAAAAAAGATACGGGACAAAGGGATTCAACCATATGACGTCAGCATTTCTTATTTTCTCCTCCCTTTTCGTCAGCACGTGCGTCTTCGGTAGCACGTCCGGCTCCTCGCACCTACTGCCACTCCCCCTCATAAAAATCTCGGCTCGCCCGACGCCTTCGTCATCGGCGTCTTCGGTAGCACGCGCAGGGATCGAGCTAGACGACGGCAATGGCGGCGGCGTCGACGACGGTGAGGAGGATTAAACTGGGGTCGCAGGGGCTGGAGGTGTCGGCGCAGGGGCTGGGCTGCATGGGCATGTCTGCCTTCTACGGTCCTCCCAAGCCCGAGCCCGACATGATCGCCCTCATCCACCACGCCGTCGGCTCCGGCGTCACCTTCCTCGACACCTCCGACATCTACGGCCCCCACACCAACGAAATCCTCATCGGAAAGGTCGGTTCTCTGAGTCTCTCTTTTGCCTCCGCATGAATTATATGTGCTTATAGTGTTACGGAATTTAGCTTCATCGAGCAGGATGCTCTGATCCTGTCTCTTGGTTTTCTAATTTCGGGGTTGATTTTGAGCAGGCACTGAAGGGAGGGGTGAGACAGAAGGTGGAATTGGCGACCAAGTTCGGAGCCGTCTTTGAGGACGGGAAGAGGGAGATCCGGGGCGATCCGGCATACGTGAGGGCGGCTTGCCAGGCCAGCTTGAAGCGGCTCGACGTCGATTGCATCGACCTCTACTACCAACACCGTGTCGACACTCGACTCCCCATTGAAGTCACTGTATGGATCCCTCATTAAACCTTTACCTCTCTCCAGACTGTCTCCGAGCCATATGACCAGTTGCTAAATTAGATTGGTGTTACTTATGCATCGTCATGTTGTTATAAGTTCGTTGGATTTTGTGGCAGAAATTGACTATTTGCTTGCCTTTTGATTTATAAAATATTGTTAAATGAGATTTAACATCGGCTGATAGCAGAGTTCAAGATGCGGCACGATGTTGTTAAAGGGCTTTTGGAATTTAGTAGTTTGGGGGCTTGAGTTTTGGTTTTATGGGCATCTTTTACAAGTTAAGGGTCAATAAGCATGAGAATTATTCGAAATCTTCCTTTGAGATGAAATTGCTCCAGGGTTCATCCTGATTTATATATGAGAATCACGTTTGAAGTTGTTCCTGGACTTTCCGTGGAGACATTTGGTTCTTGACATATCATTGTCAAATATGACAAGTGCTTGGGAACACTTCTTTAATTTGCCCTCTTCTGTGATCGATTAGAGAAATCCACCTCCGTTAACGCAATACCTTGTGACTTTTTTGTCGCATTGAGATGCACAAAGATTGACTAAACTATTCAGGGATCAGGACACATAAAAAGCTTATGATGTGCATAATTTTCTGGATCTTAACACGTAAGATCTTGACGGTTGTTGTTTTATCATGTGAATATGCACAGATCAGAGAGCTAAAGAAGCTCGTTGAAGAGGGTAAGATCAAGTACATCGGTTTATCCGAGGCCTCCGCGTCAACAATCAGAAGAGCACATGCTGTTCATCCCATCACAGCAGTGCAATTGGAGTGGTCGCTGTGGTCAAGAGATGTGGAGGCAGAGATCATTCCCACATGCAGGTACGATATCACTCTGATAATTTGTTTATGCAGTAACGACATCTTTCTTCTGACTCTGCTCCTTTAAAATATTGACTAGGGAGCTTGGTATTGGAATTGTTGCGTACAGTCCTTTAGGACGAGGATTCCTTTCTGTTGGCTCCAAGTTGGTGGAGAATCTCTCCAAGGATGACTTCAGACAGGTCTGTTTCTGTTGGTCGACATAATTAGATGCTCACAGTGACTGTCATTCCAATTGAAGTGCTGGAAACCTGTTCTTGTGGTATAAAGAAAAAGTATCTGGATGGTATGAATAAAACTTGGTGACAAAAATGCTTCATATTCTTATTCAATCCAGCACCTCGCCAGTCATCCCACACCTCTCGTGGTTCTTGATAAATGTAGAATCACGAGTAATGGCTTTAACGAGCCTGAAAGAGGCAATTTCCTGGGTTCTCGTGCTTTTGGGAATGAATAAATATAGGTTTATTAGTAAGCTGCTCTGTTTCCCAGCCTTCCCACCATTTGCTAATCACTATCCTTTCCCCACTTTTCGGCCACCCTTTTTCTCTCATCTTTCTTCACAAGATTAGCGATATTTCCTCAAAATTACCGACACTAGTATCGGGCCATGGCCGTCCGTCCTTTTTTATTCTCATCTTTCTTCACAAGATAAATCATATCTTGACACAACCATTTCTTGAGTGAGGACTCCCTGACACCCTTCTTATGGGAGTTTTGGTATCAGGTTGTGTATTACTGCCCGCCATTAGTGTTTGACCAGCGATAGTGCTGGCCAAGTGAAGTAGCTATTTTTTTTGGTAGCTAAAAGAGCTTTGCGTCTGATAACATTCTTCTACACATCATCTACATTTGTGATTTCTTTCTTTTATGTGACTAATGGTACCATCACATGCACAATTCTTAGATTGTCGATTTTGTTTCTGTTTTTCCATCAGCCTTGTTTGGTAGTTACTAGATCACTTCACTCGACATTTCTAATGCTTATGACTTGGGACAAGATAGTTTGATCATTTCAAGATAATCTTTAACTGATCATGCTTTTCCAGATTCACAGCAATTGCGCACTTCCAAAAGCTTATTATGTCAAGTAAAAGACAATCTGATGGCATGCAATGCAACCACTTTTGCTCTTGTTGCCATAGAATTTGGCGTTAAAAGGAAAATGACAGTTGCTCATATGCTTTCTGCTGAGACATTGCTCTATGTTATGCAGTACCTACCAAGGTTACAGCCAGAGAACTTAGCTCACAACGTGAAGTTATTCGACCGAGTGAATGAAATTGCGCAAAGAAAGGGATGCACCCCATCGCAGTTAGCCCTTGCCTGGGTACACCACCAGGGTGATGACGTTTGCCCGATTCCTGGCACAACCAAGATCGATAATTTCAACCAGAACATTGGGGCTCTGTCAGTGAAGCTTACACCAGAAGAGATGACTGAGCTCGAATCAATTGCTTCTCCGGACAATGTCAAGGGTGACAGGTACGATAGCAGTGCTCCTACATGGGAAAACTCGGACACTCCACCTCTTTCTTCATGGAAATCTGCCTAGAAACGTGTCTGCTTCGGTTGCTGCATCTTTGATATGCAGAGTTTGCGCATTTGCTGCTGAGGTGATTTGAGGCTATGTTGTGTGGCTGTTATAAGTACGTGTAATAAGAGATTTTGTTGTCCTGTAGTAAAATCTGAACTCCAGACAGTGACTGTTTTCGTTTTGTACGTGTGGCATTCAATATGAGAAGATTATAGATGTATACTAAGCAACTGAGGAAAGATCACTCGAGAAACACGAGAGTGAGTTGAATACTGTAAGATTTTGTAGGACCACTGCCGATTATTCTAAAAGCTTAAGCTATTACATGAATGCATGAATATTATAATATTCTCCCTCACGCTTAATTTGGTCTTTTGTTTAATACTAAGTGTGGAAATTTAATTGAGGAGACAAATGAAGTCTAAAAAGATTCGAATTCAAAATCTCCAACTCTGATGCCATGTGAGATTTTGAGATCATTATCAACTGTTTTAAAAGTTTAAGCTGTTAGATGTTAAATGAATGTGTGGTATATTATTTAAATATTCTAACAAATACAAATAGAGCTTGTCGTGTCGATTTTATCGGGTGACTTTTAGAATATGGAAATAGAGATTTTGAAGAATTCGAACTCACTCATACATGCTAAAGTGACACTTTATTCACCTCAACCACGAGTTCAATGCTAACACCGCTAACACCCCGTGCAACATTCTTTAATCTGTCCATATTAAAATTGATACATTCCGCCTATCATTATGGAATTCCATCAAATTTCTTGCAAATTTCAATCATTAGTTCTAGATCCTACATTCCAATTGAGCCTTGTCCAATCAAATATCAAAGTACTCTAGAGAAAAATATACAAAAATTGCAAAAAAAAAAAAAAAAAAGAGAGGTAGTAAAAATGATTTGGCCTGGTAATAATATGGTATAATAATGGGAAAATTACTAAAACATTCATAAATCTATTGTAATTTTTTCAATTCAATTTTAAACATTTTTCTTTTCTAACTAATTCAATCCTAAATATTTTGCATTTGTGACAATTCAGTCTATTCGGTCATTTTTTGCCAACAGGCATTGATGTGAACTCCGGCCGATTGGCCAATGCTAACATAAACAATTTTTTAATAATATTTTATTTTTCTTATTTTTTATTAATTTTTTCTTTTTATTTTTTCTTTCTTTTCTTCTTCACTTCCTTCTCCTTCCTCTAGCCACTCATCGCTAGTGATCGGCAAGAGGCAAGGTCGGTGAGGGACCTCGCTGGCCTTGAGGAAGCTTGGCCATGGTTGGGCAACCTTGCTAGTGGCTAAAAGTGACCTCGCCTAGGCCGCCAACTGGGCTGGCGAGGGTCGAGCCTCGTTAGCCATAGGTGAGGACAAAGGCTACTAGTTGGGCTTGCGAGGCTCGCCCTTATTGAATCTGGCGAGGGTTGAGTCTCATTGGCCATGGGCAAGGTCGGACGTTGTGACCTCACATGGTTTCTGGCAAGGCTTGCCAAAGGTTGGGCAAGGCTCACCCTCGTTGGACTGACGAGGGTCAAGCCTTGTCGGCCATGGGCGAGATCGCAACTTGCCCATGGCCGGCAAAGCTCGCCTAAGCCAAAGCTTATGATTTGGGATAAGATATTTTAATCCTTCCAAGATAATCTTTAACTGATCATGCTTTTCTAGATACACAGCGATTGCACATGTCGCAACCTAACCTCGGGTGCACCACCTAGGGTCTGACTAATAGATTACTAAGCCTAAACTTAGCTTGAGCTCTCTCAAGCCCATACCAATTTGAGACTTAGGTTCAAGTATTTAGCATGCAAAAGATTATTAGTTAGGAGTCTTCACCAATCTATTTTTAGTAGGTCAATTAGAAACCCAAGTAAAGTAACGGAAAATTTACTTTATTCAGATTGTGAGTTTGGGGACTTGATTATGCTAGATTTCTCTAATGCTCTTTCGGTACATTTCTTTTTTATTTCGAAAAAATAATGTTTTGCAGGCAGCTTGAATTGATTTTAATTTACTTCCCTAAAATTTGAGGTGATCACGTGGGTGCGCAAACTACTAATTTAACATCTAAGAAAACAATGAATAAATTACGGGACTTACCTCGTAGCAACGAAAACATCTACAATGTTAGCTCAAAATTCATATCAAAAGCCCTAAATATGATTCGAAATCACTCAATCTTTTTTAGGATTTTCTCTTGTTTAATGAAATCTAAGCTATATGTCATGCAATTTAACTAAATGGGTTATTTCTAATGACATGCAATTTCTAATCTAATGAACCTAACAACAATTACTAAATGACATGCATTTCATGAATCTAATTCTATATGACATGTGCATGATATTTTTATATTTTTTTATAAAAATTCGTAATTAAAAATTACTAATAATAAAAATCTAACTAAAGTAAGATACTATCTATTTTAAGTTAGGAAATAGACTAATATGAATCCTATCTTAACTTAGAAATTTATCTCGACATACAATTTAAATTCAAAATATTATATAACCCGAATATCATCTAAACATGCATTCTAATATAATTAAAAAGGTATCGTATGCAATTCTATCTAGGAAATCAATTATAATTTACATGATATGCATAATGCAAATTTTTTTGTATTTTTGGGATAAATAATAGCAATTAAAAGATAAGCACCAAATCATTCACAGTCATCAAAGACATTATCCATTGTTCGAATTTGGGAAACAATATCTAATCAACTTGATTATTTCGCTAATAAAATTGATAAATTGGTCTTAAGCCTTAAATATCAAAATATCAATTTTATTATCTCGTGATTAATTATTCTATCTAAAGTCTTATAGATGGAATAAAAAATCGACGTGCAGTTGCGCCTTACACGATAAATCCTAACTGGAAATATGCCTATCATTCAGATATGCACATAAGATATTGAAAAGCATATATTAGGCAATAAAATATCCAAATCAAATTTAGATAAGTACTTACCTAATTTCACAAATAATATTACCAAATTTGAACTGAACGGAATCCGCTCAACGAGTGACCGGCGGTGTGTGGTGGTGCTTGGCGGCGTCAACAGTGATGGTTCATGGATGATCAACGAGATCATGTAGGGACTCGTGGCTCGGGACAGCAGTTGGTGGCACAAAGTCTTGGCCTTGTCGAGCAGTGATTGGACTTCGCTGAGGATTGCTTGCTGGACAGAAGCCTCGCTAGGAATTGTTGGGACTTAGAGCGTCGAAATAGGTTCAGCAATGGCTCGAACTCGTGACCCTCACGATTGTTACAACCAAACGTGGGGCCATGGAAGAGTTTGGCTTGACTAGGGGTGCTTCTCGGCGAGACTCGCAGATCCACGTTGGCTTTAGCTTGGATTAGTAATCGAAGACAAGCATCTGAGGACCTGTGAAACAGAACACAGCGATGCTTGGCTGGGTTTCTTGGTGTTGTTCGTGGGTCATAGTGCTGCAGGGGACAATTATTTGATTAGTCAAAGCCAGGTGCCCTGTGAAGAAAGAAGACCAACGGCAACAATGGTCTACATTAGTGCAATCTGGACAGGTTCGTCGCCTAGCATGACAGTGAGGGCTTCAATAGGAATCTCGTTCGGATGTGATGGGATGTTAAGCTGCGGCCGTCGCTCGGCTTGCTACAAAGACACTAGGAGGCGTGGTGAGGGGCTGCCACGGCTGGACGTTGCTGAAAAAACCTGCAAACACAAACTAAAAAAAAACTCGTAATATTTGGTGTTGCAAGTGACTGTAAGCGCTGGTTCACCAACGCAAGTATTTGGACTTGAGGTGGCTGATTGCTTGTCGGTAAGGGTCGACAAGGCTGCTCCGCTTCAAGTGGCGGATAGCAACATTGTCGAGGGCAGCGTCAAGCACGCAGGGGCAAATCAAAACAACTCGTCCTTGGGAAGTTACAGCTCGTCACGAGGCTGCTGGTGTCGCCGATGGTGGCACTCGACGAACACCAATGTCATTAAAAGGACCTATTGCTCTCTCTCTCTATTGTGCTTTCTTTTCCTTTGCACACATTGAAATCATCTCCTTTCTCACGAACGAACGTGCTCTCTCAAAATTGTGGCTCTTCACCTACATGTGGCCGTTTATTCAATACGTGTGGCCTCTCTATAGTGCTATGGAATTCTGAATTGCCAACCCGGTTGCTTGTCTAATGTCTATAGTTGGTCCTTTTATAAGTAAGGATGACCTAGCTTTTGTTAAGAATTTTGGATGTGGGCGCTGAAGTATGGTTTTGGTATTGATAATAGTTTTTTTATTAGTGATTTTGTGTGCAAGTGTATGATATAATTTGTAGTGGATGGACAAGATAGGATATTTTGAGAAGGTTTATGGGACAAAGATAATTTCACTAGCTTATAAAGATGGGTATACAATAGTTGAAGGAGGTGTCGGTGAGGGAGCTATTTTTATGGTTAGCTCCCACCCAAAACATGGAGCACTTCCTCCTTTATATAAGCTGCAAAGTCGGTGGAGGAAATCTTTAGACTTCTCTATAAATAGCTACTATTATTTTATAGTAACATGAGATGGAGTGTTCTACAACACACAACAGATGGCAGCTTGTACACTATTCTAGAATTTTTCTTGAATTTTCTAGCTCAAATCTATCTTGAAGTTTCTAGAATTGAATCACAAATTCCAACAGCTTTCAAGGAAAGAGAATAAATCTACATATTATGTTTTAGTTCTTTCCTATTCTTGTGATTCCTCTTTTTATATTGAATATATCGTTTCCCTTGGTGTGAAGATACGAAAAACAATCTGCTGATCCTTTTCCTTATATTCACTTCCAGCAGTAGCCCTTTTTTCAACCACAGAAAGAATAAATTTCAGCAAAACCTTTCTGGTTTCTTTCCATCTATTTTTGCCGATCCCCTCACTAGCAATCCCCCTCATTTCATGTCCATCGAATCAACCAAATATCTCCAGGATTTTCACTTCCTTTCTCTTTTTCAACGGATATATCGGTCAACTTTTGGACTTTACTCAAGCAAATGCGTGAGTGGGCTCCTTGCCCAATATCGCGGATTTCCGTAACCGAATCCCATGAGGGCCATTCTCATATCAGGCCAATTCTAATGTGAATGCAGTGGATTGATGATAACCCTTCAAACATCTATATGCAATTGACTAATTTTTTTTTTAAGGGGCTAAAGTTTAGTCCCTAACTTTTATGTATTAAATAAATGATCGGATCGCCAAAATTTAGGTGTCAACAGCGCACTTCCAAATGCTTATTATGTCAAGTAACATGACAATCTAATGGCATGCAATGCAACCAATTTTGCACTCGTTGATTTAGAATTTGGCGTTAAAAGGAAAATGAGAGTTGCTCGTATGCTTTTTGCTCATACATTGCTTTATGTTATGCAGTACCTACCAAGGTTGCGGCCAAAGAACTTGGCTCACGACGCGAAGTTATTCAACCAAGTGAATGAAATTGCACAAAGAAAGGGATGCACCCCATCGCAGTTAGCCCTCGCCTGGGTACACCACCAGGATGATGACGTTTGCCTGATTCTCGGCATGATCAAGATCGAGAATTTCAACCAGAACATTGGAGCTTTGTCAGTGAAGCTTTCACCAGAAGAGATGGCCGCGCTCAAATCGATTGCTTATGCGGACAATGTCATGCCTGATAATTGAAACCACACTTGATATTAAGTTGTCCTTAGGAAGAAATTCAAAAACTCCACCTCCCGCTTTTTCACGTGGGAAGGGTGGCCCCACCTCTCGCTTATGGAAAGAGTATCTCAGTAGTTCAATTGACGTGAGCAGGTACGTCCTCCCTATATGGGAAGGGTCGTCCCTGGGGGTTCAATTGACGTAAGCACGTGCGTCTTCACATCCACTACCGCTCCCCTCCTACTCTTCGTAGCTTCTGCCGCTCCCCTCCTATAAATCTCGGCTCGCCCGACGCCTTCGCCATCGTCTCGGTGCAGTGCAGGGAACGAGCGAGCTCGAGCTAGACGACGGCAATGGCGGCATCGACGACGGCGGTCAGGAGGATCAAGCTGGGGTCGCAGGGCCTGGAGGTGTCGGCGCAGGGGCTGGGCTGCATGGGCATGTCCGCCTACTACGGCCCTCCCAAGTCCGACCCCGACATGATCGCCCTCATCCACCATGCCGTCGGCTCCGGCGTCACCTTCCTCGACACCTCCGACATCTACGGCCCCCACACCAACGAAATCCTCCTCGGAAAGGTCGGTTCTCTCAGTCTCTCTTTTGCCTCCGCATGAATTTACGGAATTTATCTTCATCGATCAGAATGCTCTGATCCCGCGTCTTGGTTTTCTAACTTCGGGGTTGATTTTGAGCAGGCACTAAAGGGAGGGGTGAGGCAGAAGGTGGAATTGGCGACCAAGTTCGGAATCAGCTACGCGGACGGGAAGAGGGAGGTCCGGGGCGATCCGGCGTACGTGAGGGCAGCTTGCGAGGCCAGCTTGAAGCGGCTCGACATCGATTGCATCGACCTCTACTACCAGCACCGTATTGACACTCGCGTCCCCATCGAAGTCACTGTATGGATCCCTCATCATACTTTTACCTCTCTCGAAACTTTCTCGGAGCCATATGATCAATTGCTAAATTAGATTGGTGTTGATGATGCATCGTCATGTTGTTACAACTTATAAGATATTGTTAAATGAGACTTAAGTTCAGCTGATAGCAGAGTTCAAGATGCGGCAGGGTGTTGTTCAAGGGGTTGTGGAATTTAGTAGTTTGGCGGCTTGAGTTTTAGTTTTATGGGTCAACAAGCATGAAAATTATTCGAAATCTTTATTTGAGATGAAACTGCTCTGGGGTTCATCCTGATTTATGTACGAGAATCACATTTTGTTCCTGGACTTTCTGCGGAGACATTTGGTTCTTGACATATCATTGTGAAAATATGACAAGTACTTGGAATACTTCTTATATTTGCCCTCTTCTGTGCTGGATTAGAGATATCCTCCTCCGTTAATGCAATACCTTGTGACTTTTTTGTCGCATTGAGATGCATAACAATTGACTAAACTATTCTGGGATCAGGCCACAATAAAAGCTAATGATGTGCATAATTTTCTGGATCTTAACACGTAAGATCCTGAATGGATGTTGTTTTGTCATGTGAATATGCACAGATTGGAGAGCTGAAGAAGCTCATTGAAGAGGGTAAGATAAAGTACATCGGTTTATCCGAGGCCTCTGCATCAACAATCAGAAGAGCACATGCTGTTCATCCCATCACAGCGGTGCAACTGGAGTGGTCGCTGTGGTCAAGAGATGTGGAGGCAGAGATCATTCCCACGTGCAGGTAGGCTATCACTCTGTTAATTTGTTTATGCAGTAACGACATCTTTCTTCTGACTCTGCTCTTCCTTTAAAATGTCGACTAGGGAGCTTGGCATTGGAATTGTTGCCTACAGTCCTTTAGGACGAGGATTCTTTTCTGTTGGCTCCAAGTTGGTGGAGAATCTCTCCAAGGATGACTTCAGACAGGTCTGTTTCTGCTGGTCAACATAATTAGATGCTCACAGTGACTGTCATTCTCATTGAAGTGCTGGAAACCTGTTCTTGTGGTATAAAGAAAAGTATCTGGATGGGATGAATAAAACTTGGTGACACAAATGCTTCACGTTCTTATGTCTTCAATCCAGCGCTCGCCAGACATCCCACCTCTTTTGATTCTAGATAGATGTAAAATCACAAGTAATGGCTTTAATGAGCCTGAAAGAGGTAGGTTCCCGGATTCTCATTCTTTTGGGAATGAATAAAAATAGGTTTATTTGTAAGTTGCTGTGTTTCCAAGCTTTCCCACCATTTGCTAATCACCATCCTTTCTCCACTTTTCACCCACCCTTTTTCTCTCATCTTCCTTCACAAGATTAGCGATATTTCCTCAAAAGAACCGACACCACTATTGGGCCTCAGCCTTCCATCCTTTTTTATTCTCATCTTTCTTCACAAGATAAATTGTATCTTGACACAACCATTTCTTGAGTGAGGACTCCCAAGCACCTTTCTTATGGAAGTTTTGGGATCAAGTTGTGTATTACTTCCCGCCATTACTTTTGGGCAAGTGAAGTAGCTATTTTTCTTCGTAGCTAAAAGAGCTTTGCGTCTGATAATATTCTTCTACACATCATCTACATTTGTGATTTCTTTCTCTTATGTATGACTAATGGTACCATCACATGAACAATACTTAGATTGTGGATTTTGTTTCTGTTTTCACATCTTACATCAAACCCATTAGCCTTGTGTGGTAGTTGCTGGATCACTTCACTCTACATTTCTGATGCTTATGATTTGGGACAAGATATTTTAATCATTTCAAGATAATCTTTAACTGATCATGCTTTTCCAGATACACAGCGATTGTGCACTTCCAAATGCTTATTATGTCAAGTAAAAGACAGTCTGATGGCATGCAATGCAACCACTTTTGCTCTTGTTGCGTTAGAATTTGGCGTTAAAAGGAAAATGATAGTTGCTCATATGCTTTCTGCTGAGACATTGCTCTATGTTATGCAGTACCTACCAAGGTTACAGCCAGAGAACTTGGCTCACAACGAGAAGTTATTTGACCGAGTGAATGAAATTTCGCAAAGAAAGGGATGCACCCCATCGCAGTTAGCCCTCGCCTGGGTACACCACCAGGGTGATGACGTTTGCCCGATTCCCGGCACGACCAAGATAGAGAATTTCAACCAGAACATTGGGGCCCTGTCAGTGAAGTTTACACCAGAAGAGATGGCTGAGCTCGAGTCGATTGCTTCTGCGGACAATGTCAAGGGTGACAGGTACGATAGCAGCGTTCCTACATGGGAAAACTCCGACACTCCACCTCTTTCTTCATGGAAACCTGCCTAGAAACATGTCTGCTTCTGGTGCTGCATCTTTGATATGCAGAGTTTGAGCATTTGCTGCTGAGGTAATTTAAGGCTATGTTGTGTGGCTGTTATAAGTACGTGTAATAAAAGAGTTCGTTATCTTGTAATAAAATCTGAACTCCAGAGAGTGACTGTTTTCGTTTTGTACATGTGACATTCAATATGAGAAGATTATAGATGTGTACTAAGCTTATTGAGGAAAGATCACTCGAGAAACATGAGATTGAGTTGAATACCGTAGATATTTGTAGGACCACTGCCAATTATTCTAAAAGCTTAAGCCGTTATATGAATGCGTAAATATTCTAATATTCTCCCTCACGCTTAGTTGGCTCTTTTGTCTAATACTAAGCGTGGAAATTTAATTGAGGAGACAAATAGAGTCTGGAAAGATTCAAACTCGGGACCCCAACTCTGATATCATGTAAGATTTAATCATGTGAGATTTTATGATATTGCTATCAACTATTTTAAAAACTTAATCCGTTAGATGAATGCGTGGTCTATTATTTAAATATTTTAACAAATACGAACCGGGCTTGTTGTGTCGATTTTATCTGGTGACTTTTGGAATATGGAAATGGGGATTTTGAAGAATTCCAACTCACTCATACATACTAAATTGACACTTTATTCACCTCAACTACGAGTTCAATACTAGCACCGCTAATACCGCGTGACATTCTTTAATCTGTCCATATTAAAATTGACAAATTTTGCCTATCATTATGGGATTCCACCCCCATTTCTTGCAAATTTCAATCATTAGTCCTGGATCCTACATTCCAATTGAGCCTTGTCCAATCAAATATCAAAATACTATAGAGAAAAATAAAAAATAAAAAATTGTAAAAAAAAGAGAGATAGTAAAAATGATTTGGCCCGGTAATAATACAGTATAATAATAATGGAAAATTTACTAAAACATTCATAAACCTATTATAATTTTTCCAATTTAGTCTTAAATATTTTTTATTTTGACTAATTCAATCATAAACATTTTGTATGTGTGTCAATTCAGTCTATTCGACCATTTTTCGCTAGTTGGCATTGATGTGAACTCTGACCAACTGACCAATACTAACGTGAATAATTTTTTAATAATATTTTATTTTTCTTATTTTTTATTAATGTTTTCTTTTTTACTTTCTCTATCTTTTTTTCTTCACTTCCTTCTCTTTCCTGCAGCTAGTCATCGCTAACGATCGGCCAGAGGTAGGGTTGGTGAGGGACCTTGCTGGCCTCGGGGAAGCTTGACCATGGGTGGGCGACCTTGCTCGTGGCTAGGTGACCTCGTCTATGCCACCAATTGAGTTGGTGAGGGTCAACCCTCGTTGGCTATGGGTGAGGACAAAGGCCGCTAGTTGGGTTTGCGTGGCTCGCTCTTATTGAATTTGGCGAGGGTCGAGCCTCACTGAACATGGACAAGGTCGAAGGCCATTACCTCACGTGGTCTTTGGCGAGGCTTGCCAGAGGTTGGGCGAGGTTCACCCTCAGTGGACTGGTGATGGTCGAGCCTCGTCGACCATGGGCAAGACTACGGCCTGTCCATGGCCGACGAGACCCGCCTAGGCCAGAGGTAGACGAGGCCTTGCCTAACCATGGTGAGGGTGGCCTCACCGTCGCTAGGTGAGGCTCGCCCTCACCAGTGGCTAGTGGGGGTGAGCCTTGCCATCGGCTGGCAAGGCTAACCTCACTAGTTTGAATAAAATAAAATATTATTAAAAGATTATCCATGTCAATATCGGCCGGACAGGCGGAGCTAACCAGCCAAAATTAGCTGGATGAACTAAATTAATATAATTGTAAAAGGTTTAGAACTGAATTAGCTGGAAAAAAAAAAGGTTTAAGATTGAATTGGAAAAATTACAATAAATTTATGATTATTTTGGTAATTTTCCCATATAATAACCCTAGTAAAGACGACGCACTTAATCGGAGCGTTAAGAAATCAAAGGTCGCATGTTTAGTTCTCACAACTTATTTGTAAATCACTTTAGAAGTGCAAACCCAATTGATTTATGAGTTTGCACAATATTTTATGAGTCTCTAGATAAACCAACTTTTGTATTCATTAAATCACTTTAGAAGTGCAAACCCAATCGATTTATGAGCTTGCACAATATTTTATGAGTCTCTAAATAAATCAACTTCTGTATTCATGCTTCAGGATTATAATAAAATATTTGGATATGATGGGCAATTGAGAATGACATGCTTTTTCTTTTTTTCCCCCTTTATATGGGAAGTGTTGTTCTGTTTTTGTTTTTGTCACCCTCCAATTTGTGCCATATTTATTTGGTCTCTTCGCCAGGAGTTTGTCATTTTATGTTCGTCACCTCTTAATTAACGTGGACCGAATTAGCCGCCGATATTCACACTGTACAACCGTATATTCATGGACCGCTCTTCAACTCAGTAATTTAATTGTAAAATTTATAGACATTAACAGAGAATAAATTTGAATAAATTTGTCACAAGTCTACCGATATGAAATTTTTGGTAGCAAATAAATAAGTTTTTTGTGGCATTAACTCTATTGAATATGATAAATAAAAATCCTAATTTCTACTATTTTCCATCCTACTAACTTAAAAAAACTCCTACTTCAGCTTCCAACTTTAGGTCATGTCCCACTATTATCCTTTTTTTTTTTTTTTTTGGTAAGGTAAGATATGTATTGACTTTTAACCAAAAAGCTATACAACAAGGGGGTCTCGGCACCAAAAACTTACACTAACGATGTCAAACATGTCATAACGAGTAGAAGGGTGTCGATAAAAAAGGAAACAAAACCAGCCAAACAGCGGCAACAAACAAGGAAAGAGGAAAAGGAGGGAAACCAGACAGCGAAATAGCAACAACCCTCATAGCATTACAGGGAGGAAACTGACACCTCTAATAAGGAAAAGGAGGGAACAGGTCCCCGACTTTTTAAATCCTCCTGTTCTTCAATGTGTCCACAACGCGGTTGATGGTCAAGTGACAGTAGCCTCCGAAGAGAAAATAGCTAGATCTATCCCCCAACTTCGTTGAGTTCTCCTATTTCTTGGTGTATTTGTAACTTGGTTGAAGGTGAGAGCCTTATCCTTTACGACTTTGAAGATGTGATTTTTCAGAGTAGGCACAAAAAGAGCTGGGTCCTAGAACAAAATGTTGTTCCTCGTCTTCCAGATTAGGTGGCAAAGGGCCCCAAAAGAAAATCTCACAATACATTGAGAGAAATCATTGCCTAAGAGACAATCTAAGGCCTAGTGTAAAGTGTCCATCCAAGACCTATTTTTCCACGTAAGATTGCATTTCACAGCCCAAAACAAAGCGAGGCCAGCAGTAATTCGGCAACCAAATAAAAGATGATCGATAGAGTCCGGCCTCGAATTACAAAAAACACAATAACCATCCACTATCCTACCATAGAAGAGTAAAATAACCTAGGTAGGTAGCCGGTTCCTAGTGACGAGCTAGAGATGGAACTGGTATCGTGGGGGTAAGAGTTTTGTTCCAAGCAAAAGAGTACCATGGGACCATGTTTCTCTTTGGTCGAATGGCTTCCCGAGCCAAAGTAGTTGAGAAGATACTTGAGGTGTTCTCTAGGCATATAAACCGATCAGGGTTCTACGAAAGATTTGGGAGAGGGTGCCTCCAGGAGTCTAGAATGATCTTGGTAGCTTGGCCTGGTGCAGAGAATAGTTCCGCAACTGTAGCCTGCCTGGATAAACTCAAACGATAGATGTAAGTTTCCGTGAAGAACGAATTCAGGCGTCCCCAAGGGTGCCAAGGGTCAAACCATAGGGACACTGAGAGGCCATCACCCACCTGCCATTTAAAGAACTGCTGGAAATCCTTCCTCAGATCAAGAAGCTTCCTCCAGACCCATGAGCAAAAAGTAGGCTTAGGAATTATCTAGAAATTCTTCCTTTTTAAATAAGTAGCATGAATCCACTTACACCAAAGGGATTCTTTGTCCGTGAAAAGAATCCAAATGTGTTTAAGCATAGCAACCGTGTTGCAATCACGAAGACTACGAATTCCAAGTCCTCCTTTTTTTTTTTTGGAAGGCAAACATCTTCCCATGCTACTTTTGCACCCCCACTCCTAAGGCCCGGGCCTTTCCATAGAAATTGTCTACATATTTGCTCAATACGATCCAGTATAGCTCTAGGTAACATGAAGATACTAGCCCAAAAGACTTGTATTGAGTGGAGAATAGACCTAATAAGCCGTAAACGGCCCGCGAAAGAGTGGAAATGTTGTGCCCAGGATTGCACTCTTGCTGTAATGAGGTTGACAAGGGCATTACAATCTGATAAAAGAATCCTAATTTTTTGTTTGTTTCATAGAAAACCCCAATTTTAGTTCTAGTCTCAATCCTATCTATTTTTTTTTTGTCTCATTAAAAACCCTTAACTTTAGATCCAATACCAATTATATCCTAAATGTTGTTTAGGTTCAATTTGAGTCCCAAATATGTTCTTTACTAACCCTCCGTCAAAATCCCCCTTAATGATTTTGTGCTTGATTTTATATCTCTTGTACTTGGGAATGTTCCATCTCCCTCGAACAACTTATGCTTGGGAGTTTTTCATCTCTTGGTGTCAACAGGAAATTTTGGATGGAGGGTTAATGGGAGCAAGTTTGTGACTTAAATAAAAGTTTGTGCTTTTTTATGAGATTGTAAAAATTTTAAGGTAAAATTGAGATTGGACAGTAAAATTGGGAAAAAACCTAAAGTGGTGGGTTTTTCATAAGAGAAAAAATGTTTAAGGTGGAATTATTATACGACTTAAAAGCAAGGATTTTTTATGGGATGTGCAAAATTGATAATTGACCTAAAATTAGTATTATTATTTTTAGACAAAAGGTAAAATTGGGAGAAAAAGCTAAAGTTGGAGTTTTCTTTTTAGGATTAATACCCTAAAAAACTCTAAACTGATACACAGGTGATAAATTTACTCAAAACTAATTTTTTGACCATAAAAAAATCAAACCAATACACATGTGACAAATTTATTCAAAATGACTGCAAAAAATCATAAATTAATATACTTGTGATAAATTTACCACAAAAATAATTTGTTTAACAATCAAAAACTCCAAATTGGTATATTTTTGACAAATATACCCTCAATTAAATTAGATTTCTACTACAAAAAAAACTACAAAAATGGTACAACTATGACAAATAGAGAGCAAAATCCAAACTGGTACACTAACCAATTGTCACGTGTTATTTAACTCAAAAATTTGACTGTAAAATTTAACGAAAACTAATAGTGGATAAATTTGTCACAAATATACTAGTTTATGATAAATTTATCAAATGTGTACTAGTTTGATATTTTTTTATGGTAAAAAAATTAATTTGACATATATTGGTCACGGATGTACAGATTTGAGGTATTTCAAGGTATTAATCCTTTTTTTTTTTTAAAAGGGTATTAGATCTATTTTTGTCAATTAGATGACATCACCATTTTTGTTTTTCAATTGGCCGTTTGACGCTATCGTCAGCACATGCGCCTTAGGCTCATATAAAGCTCGGCTCACCTGACACCTTCGTCATCGTCTCAGTGCAGTGCAAGGAGCGAGCAATGGCGACGACGGTGAGGAGGATCAAGCTGGGGCCACAGGGCCTCGAGGTGTCGGCGCAGGGGCTAGGCTGCATGGGCATGTCTGCCACCTACAGCCCTCCCGAGCCCAAGCCCGAGCCCGTCATGATCGTGCTCATCCACCATGCCGTCGTCTCCGGCGTCACCTTCCTCGACACCTCCGACGTCTACGGCCCTCACACCAACGAAATACTCCTCAGAAACGTCGGCTCTTGAGTATGTTACAAAGCTTAGTCTCAGCTGCTTCCGCATGAAGAAGATATGCTATAGTCATGCCGAATTCCAGGATCCTGCATGTTGGTTTTCTTTATTTTGACGGCAATCTGTGGGCTTTCTTGTGGTGATTTTGGTGTTGGTTTTGGAGTAGGCACTGAAGGGAGGGGTGAGACAGAAGGTGGAACTGGCAACCAAGTTCTGGATTGACGCGACGTGGGAGATCCGGGGCGATCCGGCGTACGTGAGGGCGGCTTGCGAGGGCAGCTTGAAGTGGCTCGACGTCGATTGCATCGACCTCTACTACCATCACCGTGTCGATACCCGAGTCCCCATCAAAGTCACTGTATGGATCCCTCATTAAACCTTTCCCTCTCTGGAGACTTTCTCCAAGCCATATGGTCATTGCTAAACTAGATTGGTGTTGACGATGCATCGTCATGTTGTTACAAGTTTGTTGAATTTTGTGGCAGAACTTGACTATTTGCTTGCCTTTTGACTTATAAGTTATTGTTAAATGAGACTTAAGTTCAGATGATAGCAAAGTTCGAAATGCAGCACGGTGTTGTTAAAGGGGCTGTTGAATTTAGTAGTTTAGGGTGCGTTTAGTAACGGTAACGTTTATGTTCAAACATTATTTCAGAGAACCGGGGAACAATTTTTGAATAGAAGAACGCGTTTAGTAACTACACAAATTTTTTGTTCTTAGAATAGAAAAAGAATAGAAACATGTTTGATAAATTTGTATAATTTTTTTTGTTTCTTTTGAATTTTTAATATTTTTATTTTATTTTTCCTTTTTCCTTTCTTATTTTTTCTTCCTTTTGGCCGGCATCCTCGCCCAACCACAACGCGAGGCCGAGCCTCACCAGGGGCCGACGACGCTCTGGCGAGGTCGCTGGCCCTCGATGGTCGGTCACCGGCCCTCGACGGCCGATCGCTAGCCATGGTCGAGGCCAGCGACCAGCCAAAGAAAAAAGAAGAAGAAAAGAAATAGGAAAAAATAGGAGAGAGAAAAATTGTTTCTTGGAAGTATTCCAGGAACAAGAAACAAGTTTTTCTTGTTTCCTATTTTTGTTCCAAATTTATTCCCGGGAATAAAAATGTAAACAAACGCGTTTCTGTTCTTTTCTTATTCCCCGGAACAAAAGAATAGAAATTGTGTTCCGGGGAAAGAACACAAACAAACAGCCCCTTATTTGAAGTGTTCCTTTGAGATGAAAGTGCTATGGAGTTCATCCTAATTTACATGCGAGAATTACATTGAAAGTTGTTCCTGGGCTTTGTGTGGAGACATTTGATTCCTGACATATTATTGTAAAATATGAAAAATACATGGAATACTTCTTTTGTTTGCCCCCGTCAGTGATAGATTAGAGAAATCTACCTCTGTTAACTCAATGCCTAGCAACTTTTTTGATGCTTTGAGATGCATAAAGATTGACTAATCTTTGTTCTGTTATCATGTGAATATTCAAAGATTGGGGAGCTAAAGAAACTCGTTGAAGAGGGTAAAATCAAGTACATCGGGTTATATGAGGCCTCAGCGTCCACAATCAGAAGAGCGCATGCTGTTCATCCCATCACAGCAGTGCAATTGGAGTGATCGCTGTGGACAAGAGATGTGGAGGCAGAGATCGTTCCCACATGCAGGTAGGAAATCACTCTTTTAATTTGTTCATGCAGTAACAGCAGCTTTCTTCTGACTCTGCTCTTCCTTTAATTTGTTACTAGGGAGCTTGGCATTGGAATTGTTGCCTATAGTCCTTTAGGACGAGGATTCTTTTCAGTTGGTCCCAAGTTAGCGGAGAGTTTCTCTGAGGATGACTTCAGACGGGTTTGTTTCTGCTGATCAACATAACTAGATGCTAACAGTGACTGTTACTCTTGTTGAAGTGCTAGAAACTACGAGTTCTTTTAGTATTAAAGAAGAAGTAGCCGGTGGGATGGATAATAATCGGTGACACAAATGCTTTATACTCCTTTATGTTTTCAATCCAGCAGTAGCCCCAGACCCACCTTTCTGATTCTACATTAGTGTATAATCATACTTAGTGGCATAATGAGCCTGAAAGATGCAGTTTCCCAATCTCATGCTTTTGGGAATAAACAAATATAGACTTGTAAGTTCCTGTTTCCCAGCCTTCCCACCATTTGCTATTCACTATCCTTTCATCCCTTTCCACCCATCCTTTTTCTCTCATCCTTCTTCATAAGATATAGCAATATTTCCTCAATATAAGTGACACTGGTATCCGGCCTCAGCCTTCTGTCCTCTTTTGTTCTCATCTTTCTTCACAAAATGTCCTGACAGAACCAGTTTTTGACTGAGGACTCCCTAACACCCCTTTTTCGGAAGTTTTGGGATCAAGTTTTATATCTGACATAAAGCCAATTGTGGATTACTTCCGCAATTAGTATATGACAAGTGATTGTGCCTTTCAAGTGAAGTAGCTATTGTTTTTTAGGCTAAAAAGAGATTTACTTCCAATCATATTCTTCTACAAATCATGTAGATTTGTGATTTCCTTCTTTTGAGTGTTGTAAACGGATACCACCGCATGTAGATAGATTGTTGTTTTTGTTTCTGTTGTCACATCTTACATCAAAACCATCAGCCTTGCGTGGTTATTGCTAGAGCACTTCTCTCCTCATTTCGAATGCTTATGATTTCGAACAAGATGGTTTAATATTTTCAATCATGATTTCAAAATACACAGTGACTGTGAATTTCCAAATGCTTATCATATCAAGTAACAAGACAATCTGATGGCATGCGATGCAACCACTTCTAGTATCGTTTGCACTTGTTGCTGTAGAATTTGGTACTAAAAAAGAAAGATGAAAGTTGTTCATATGCTCTCCACTCTGACAGTGCTCTATGTTATGCAGTCCATACCAAGGTTCCAGCCAGAGAACTTGGCTCACTGTTGACACCTAATTTCACCTATTAATTAATTTAAAGTAGTGTTAAAGGTTAGGAATGAGGCTGAGTATATGGGTCTTTCTTCGTGCATGGGCTCATCCACATATCTCTTTTCCTTTTCCTTTTTTGCACTTGGGCTGGCCCATCTCCTTTTATTTCAACCCGGCCTGTGCGCAGATCATCTTCCTCCCCTCACATCCACGCTTCTGCAAAAAAGGAGAAAAGAGGAGGGTACAAACAGAGGAGCAGAGGATCGCGAGGCCAGAGGATCGCAAAGGCAGAGGACGGCATGATCCCAGGGTCGGAGATCAAGCGGCCACGACAGGCTAGCGGTGGCAGGAGCCATGCGCGCCTGTCGTTGGCCGAGCTTAAAAGGAAGAGAGCAAAGAGAAGAGAGAGGTTCGGGGGGGCTGGTTTTTGGGGTCGAGAGAGAGCAGAGAGAGTAAAGGGCAAGCCAAAGGGAGAGAGTGAGATTGAGAGAGTGTTTCGCCATCGCTTGAAGTGTGCTCGTTGCTCGCCGTCCAAACCAGGTAGGCTTCTCTAAGCCTCATGCTTCTTTTCGAGGTCTCGGGCCAAAGCTCACGGCTGACCAGATCGCGCGAGCTCCGGCCCCATTGGTCTTCTATGAAAGCTTTTCAATGTCATAGGCTCTGTTTGGTTCAGCATTCCCAAGGGGCTTTCAGCCCCAAAAGCCCCTTAGGGAAAGTTTTACCTGTTTGGTTCAGCATTCCGAGGCATCTTTAGCCAAATGCTAGCATTTGGAATGCTTTGGAATGCTGAAAGCCCAAAGTAGGTCCGAACCTGCTTTGGGCTTTCAGCATTTCGGAAATGCAAGTCCACATTTATTATTCATCCGTTGACTTTTTTTTTTTTAACTGATCATCTTCCCCACACCCCAACTGCGGTTGATCGGCAACGAAGTTTCATCGTATTTTATTTTTATTTTTTTTAAAAATAATAAAAATCCTTAGCAAATGTTGGGTTCACCTTTTTTTTTTGTCATTTTTATCTAGCCAACTTTTTATAAATACACTAGAATAATCATTAATTAACGAAGATGATTAATACTACAATAATTAAAAGAAAAAATTATTCAAAGTTAAAAACAAACCTAAAATAACTCTAGGCCAAAAGTTGAGTTTTGCATCTAATCTATAATCAAATTCTTTTAATATAATTTTTAAATAAATTTACTAATATATCTTTTATATTACTATCAACATGAAAATATAAAATGTTATATAGTCATTCTTTTTTTTTTTTACAATTTTAAAAATACTAAAACTAAAAAACTTAATTTGGTTACACTAAAGGGCTTTTCAAATATATGTTTACCAAATAGTTTTGCATTTCCCTAAAGCATTTTTCAGTTATAGTTTACCAAACAGTCTAGCATTTCGGAAAACCCTATCTCAAAGGTATTTGCATTCTCTCAATGGCATTTCCCCAAAGTCGAACCAAACGGGCCCATAGTATATGTCTCAATATATGTTGATAGACGTTTAGGTTTGTGTCGAGTCCATATCAAGCTGAAAATCATTTTGGTTCATTTGTGTGCGCTAATCGGTTGATGAAATGCATGAAAGAGATTCGAGTCTGTGAATATGTTGTGGCTGAAGATACTGTGTTCACATCTGTTTGAGTGTAATATATGTCCCTTAGTGGATCTTGAGTGTTGTTTGTGCATATTATGTTGATCTTTACTCGAATCCGAGCGTTAAGTGAGCCCGTACGCCCCTTTTAGTTGCTGCACACCCAATGTTTGATAAAATGCCTCAAAGAGAATCGAGAAGCAACTTGCGTTCAAACTCGGTCTTATTTGCGCTTATTCATATATATGTTGGACCATGCCTATCTTTTATGTTTTCATCGCAATTTCATGCTCTTTTTTTTTTTTGAAGTAATCGTGTGTGTTTGAATCGGGGGATGTTTGCATCCAAAAATGGCTTAGCGCCCATCGAAGTTAGATGGCCGGCGTTGATTTGCGCCGGTCGGAGTGGTTTGGTGTTAGAAGGTATGCTAGGTGCTTCGGTTATTGTTACTGTTCGAATTAGTAAAGGAACAAATTATGGTGAGGAATGGTGCGAGGAAGGAGAAGACAGCCTTCGGGAGGGTTGAAGGCGTGCAGGGGGGCAAGCACGAAGGAGAAGAAGACCAAAAGAAAAAGAAAAAGAAAAAGAAAAACAAGAGAAAGAGAAAAGTATCGAAAAAGTGAAAAAGTAAAACAAAAAAAATTGAAAAAGAGAGGAAGACGTTGGTCTCGTGAAGAAGAAGGTCAGAAGGGAGGAGGGAAAGAATAAAAAAAAGAACAAAGAAAAGCCAGAAAATAACAAAACAAAAAATTAAAAAAAGAAGAGAAGAAGAGGAAAACCCAAAAAGAGAAGAAAAGACAGTAGACGGGGTGTTCGGTGAAAGTGTCAGAAGGGAGGAGGGAAATAAATAAACAAAAGGGAAAAGAGAAACCAAAAATACAAAAAAAGAAAAGAAAAGAAAAGCAAAATAAATAAAAAATAGAAAACTAAAATGGCAAAAGCTGGCCTCGGGAAGGACATTTGGGCAGAACGTGCAGGGGAAAGGATGAAGTGAGGAAAAGATATAAAAAAAAATAATAACAAAAAAGAATCATTAAAAAATGCTGTAAAAGAAAAATGAAAAAAAAATGTGTTTTTTTTTTAATCCGGCCGGGTTGGATCCGGTTTTGGGTTGGGTCCACGGGCCGAATTGAGTTTACCCGGTCTGAATCCATTTTCGT
The DNA here is from genome assembly GCA_007663325.1 of Eucalyptus pauciflora. NCBI lineage: Eukaryota > Viridiplantae > Streptophyta > Magnoliopsida > Myrtales > Myrtaceae > Eucalyptus > Eucalyptus pauciflora. The sequence goes on along the minus strand of VMYD01000399.1, from coordinate 978,956 downwards.
GAAGTATACAAATATTATATATTAAAAATATATTAAAAAATTTTCAAAAATTTTCAAAAAAAAAAAGGAGAAAATCAAAAAATTTAAAAAAAAAAGGAAAAAAAGAAGTAAATTTCAAAAAAATTTCTAAAAAATTCAAAAACTCAGAAAACATTAAAAATTTCGACCTTCTTTTTTTTAAAAAAAATTAAAAAGTAAAAAAAAAAATTGCAAATTTTTTTTTTTGGAAATTTTGAAAAGTCTTTTTTTTAAAGAATAGAAAAATCTAAAAAAATTAATTTTCCTCGAAAAGGTTGAAATTAATCTTTAGAGTGATTTCCTCCTAAAAATAAGAAAACTTTCAATTTAGAATTATGTTTAAGTTTGATTAAGCCTTTCGGGCTTTACCTTAAGATTTCAATTGTCCTTGGGAACAAATGCCTTTGAATGCATAATATTGATATGTTGATTTTGGCTTCTCTCTAATTTAGTTAGGATTAGTATTTATCTTTTCTTTGGTGTTGAATTTTTGCTCTTTCATGCAATTTATTTAATCGCTTTTCTTAGTTGCTAATCGTTATTTTAATGATTGTGCACCCGTATGATCACCTCACATGTTAGTGGATAGGTATAAAATCAATCCAAACTGCCTGACAAAAATCATTTCTTTTAAAATGAACAATATTAGGTACCGAAAGGGCACTAATTGGTTAATTAGTGTAATCAAGTCCCCGATCCTAGACTTTCTGGTTGCGTAGGAAGTGAGGCACGCTCCCATGCCTCACTTGGTTTCTAGCCGACCCCGATAGGCTAGTAGCGACTCCTTTTGTGCAAAATTTTTAAAATTATCCCAATGTCACGCGGGGTATGGGCTTGGGAGAGCCCGAGCTTAATCATGGACCTTAGGTCAATCATTTAGGCAATACCCCTAAACCTATTCCCTCCCCCCGAGGGTAGGTCGCGACACTCACAATGCGAAGTTATTTTGATCGAGTGAATGAAATTGCACAAAGAAAGGGATGCACCCCGTCACAGTTAGCCCTTGCCTGGGTACACCACCAGGGTGACAATGTCTGCCTGATTCCTGGCACGATCAAAATCGAGAATTTCAACCAGAACATTGGAGCTCTATCCCTAAAGCGTACACCAGAAGAAACGGCCGAGCTGGAATCAATTGCTTCCGTGGACAATGTCAAGGGTGGCAGGTACGGAATCAGCATGCCTACGTGGGAAAACTCTGATACTCCACCCCTTTCTTCATGGAAAGCTGCTTAGAAACATGTCTGCTTTTGTTGCCGCATCTCTCATATACAGAGTTTGAGCATTCGCTGCTAAAGTATTTTGAGGCTGCGTTGTGTGTCTGTTATAAGTACGTGTATCAGGAGAGTACTTATAATTCTGTAATAAAATCTGGACTTGGGAGAGTAACTGTTATCATTCTGTATAAGTGACATTCACTATGAGAAGATTACAGATGTGTAGTAAGCTAATCAGGGGATAATCACTCAAGAAACGCAAAGCGAGTTGAACACTAACCAAGCCCACCATGCCAATCCATCAGCGTGACTTTCAGAATCACGAAACCTGGATTCGAGGAGTTCAACTCGTCCATACATACTAAAGCGAAACTGTATTCACCGCAATCGTGACTTCAATACTTAGACCTTGTGCAACGTTCTCTCAGGATTGGATACATAGAAGCAATGCTAAGAGGAACTTTTTCTGCAACGGCACCATTGCTTCTCTTGAAAGACCGTCCAGGCCTCCTATGGCACTGGCGGGAGAGCCTCAATCGATCATCATACTTATCAAGAAGGCGCCAATGTGTGTTCTTACAAAAAAAAAAAAAAAAAAAGAGCGGTAGGAAATTTTGAGCTTCACACTTAACAACAAGAATTTCCTCGCAAAAACTGTGGATATTGTGAACTTGGAAATATTTTTATCTATCAATATTAAATAGACAAACTCCGTTGGACAAGTACCAAAGAAGCTTGTCAGTCATATTATTATACTGTGTGTAACAAGAGTCTAATTTTTGGCCAAAGTCCTTTTAGTATTTTCCTTCCGTCTGAAAAAGCATCTTGCAAGATGCATCTTCGTTCCTCTGGATCTAGTGGTCCTACCTACAGTTTGTATTGTTGTCCTAAAAACATGTGCTTGCACTATTGGTCTATCACCCTCGGGTAATTTCTCGAACAAGTTGAAGAAGATCAGAGTTTGAACATGTGCTTGCACTATTGATCTATCGCCTTTCTAAACCCTCTCTTTTCTTCCTCAAAGTCTGGTGTCATTAAAAATTTAGAGTTATATTGTTAATTCGATACGATAAGTTGTTTTCATAAGAATATTTTTCACTTATCACTTTGTGGATCCTATAAATTAGAAAAGTTAGCCTTATAATATAGATTAATGATTTTTAGAGACTAAAATGCAATTCATTTTAAAATTCAAAGAATGACCGTATGGTGTGAGATGACGCAATTATGTCAAATTATCGTTAGTGTATACCATAAACTCCTCATGGTCAAAGCATGATTTCTAGAGACTATAATACAGCCTCTTTGAAAAGTCAAAGAAGGACCGTATGGTCAGGGATGACATAATTGGGCTAGATAATCATTAATGTATACCATAAACTCCTCGTGGTCAAAGCATCAAGCACATAGTTTTGAGTTTGTGATACAATAAGAAATTCCCAAAAAAAAATAAAATAATAATAATACTTGTAAAAAAAATAACGAAAATGGTTTGGTTTGTTAATAGTACGTTATAATAACCTTAGTGGAGTTGGAGTAGCTCGTTGGAGCATCAAAAGATTTCTAGCTTTAAAACTAGATGTCATCTGATTCCATTATCACCACTTATGTGTAAATCACCATGGGTAAAAGATACGGATTTAACCTGTTTGTGAGGTCGTAGGATATTCCATAGGCCTTTTAATAATCCACTTTTACGCTTGTGCCCTCTAGATGTTAGTAAAGTATTCGGATATAATGTGCAAGTTTACTAAAATTGTAAATGACACTTTTTATTTTATTTTATTTTATTTTTGTGGTTACAGTTGTGCGATGTTGTTGGGTATACATTTTCGTCACCCTCTTAAGTTGCGCCATTTTTTTAGGCCTTTTCTCCAAGAGTAGTGTCATGTTATGCTCTGGACCTCTAATTTACTAGTTTGGACTCCATTTTTTTTTCACGGTACATTAATAATTTGAAAATTATTATTTCTAAAAATGATTATTTATTTCACTTCAAATAATTAATCAATAAAAATATTATTATTACCGATAACGATTTATATCCAACCATTTGATGAAAATATTTTTTCGTCATTTTTAAGAAAATGTTTTCAAAATTATTTATTTTCCACGAATTCTTTTTCGCTTATCTTTTGTCACAAGAATAGGATATCTCCTCCTTATAACAGATAGGTCCAACACTGGTGTTGGGCCTCCGGCCTCAGTCCTTTTTAATACTCATCTTTCTTCACAAGATAAATAATATCTCAACACAACCCGTTCTTGAGTGAGGACTTCCTAACAACCTTCTTATGGAAGTTTTGGGATTATGTTATTGACATAAACCCCATTGTGGGTTACTGCCCACAATTAGTGGCTGACTAGTGATTGCACCGGGTGAAGTAGCTATTGCTTTTTAGCTTAAAAGAGCTTTACTTCAGATAATATTCTGCTATAAATCACCTAGGTTTGTGATTTCTTTCTTTTTAAGGCGATAGATGGAGTGCTAGATTACTAGGTCCACATTTCGAATGCTTATGATTTTGAACTACATATTCCAATCCTTTCAAGATATATGCTCCCTGCACAGTGCTTGCGAACTTCCAAATGCTTATCATATCAAGTAACAAGACAATCTGATGGCATGCAATGCAACCGCTTCTAGTATCGTTTGCACTTGTTGCGGTAGGATTTGGTGCTAAAAAGAAAATGTCCGCTGAGACAGTTCTCTATGTTATGCAGAAGCAACCAAGGTTTCAGCCCGAGAACTTGGCTCACAACGGGAAGTTATTTGACCGAGAGGATGAAATTGCACAAAGAAAGGGATGCACCCCATCACAGTTAGCCCTTGCCTGGGTACACCACCGGGGTGACAATGTCTACCCGATTCTCGACACGACCAAGATCGAGAATTTCAAGCAGAGCATTGGAGCTCTGTCAGTGAAGCTAACACTGGAAGAGATGGCCGAGCTCGAATCAATTGCTTCTACAGACAATGTGAAGGGTGGCAGGTACCATAGCAGCATCTCTACATGGGAAAACTCGGACACTCCACCCCTTTCCTCATGGGAAGCTACTTAGAAACGAGTCTGCTTCTGTCACTGCATCTTTCATATTTAGAGTTCGAGCATTTGCTGCAGCAATGATTTTCAGCTTATGTGGTGTGGTTGTTATAAGCATGTGCACGTAGAGAGTTCGAGCATTTGCCATCGTACCAAATAACAATGTAAGGAAAAAGGCAAAGCAAGCTCTAGTTATTTTTAAAATTGAAAATATTCAGCATTTATAAACTAGAAACTATAGAACCAAATAACTTTTATGAGTCCACTCAAATTAATAGTTTAATATAGTCAACTACTGACCAAAGAAAATCCCCTAATTTTCTTTTAGTCTTAAATCTGCCAACACGTCAAAAGACTCATCGTTTTTTCAAGATTATCAGTATTGAGAGGCTATTGTTGTTGCTCTATATAAAAGTGGAAGCATTGATAATAAGGTGAGATTCCGATAATGAACCTCTAGTTAATCCCGATATAAAAAATCTTGAAGAAATTAATGATGTTTTTTGGACATGTGAGTGGATTAAGAGTTCAAATGAAAGTTTAAGATTTTCTTTTTTAGACAAAAAGAAGTTCGAGGGGGAATTGAGATTAAGAAATTAGGCCAGTCCTTCTCCTTCTAACTTTTATCCTTCTCCTATCCAGAATGTATTTTTTTTTAATGACCCGGGAACTCACGTATAGCCGGCAGCTGGTGAGGTAAACCCGGGGTGACGCTAGCGGAGGACCCTTCTAACTTTTATCTTTCTCCTGTCCAGAATGTTGTGCTTTCATAAATCCAACTTTTTCTCTTTAACGCAGAAGGCACTGAACCTCTAGTTAATCCCGATATAAAAAATCTTGAAGAAATTAATGGTGATGTTTGGACATGTGAGCGGATTAAGGATTCAAATGAAAGTTTGAGACTTTCTTTTTTAGACAAAAAGAAGTTCGAGGCGGAATCGAGATTAAGTAATTAGGTCGGTTCTTCTCCTTCCAACTTTTATCCTTCTCCTGTCTAGAATGCCGTGCTCTCATAAATCCAACCTTATCTCTTCAACGCGGAAGGCACCACCGAACCTACTGAAACAACAACTACCGAAATATAAAATCATGGGCAATTAAATATTTCGCGGTCTTTAGAAAATTACAAATGGCAATCGTTGAAAAATAAAAATAAAAATCAAGACGTCCACTTGCGCGGTGCAGAGATAGATTCGAGATCGAGGCTAAGATCGATTTAGGATTTTGGTAAAATTATTGCGAGTTAAATAATCATCGCCTAGCATGGGACAAAACATAGAAAATTAGTCGGATTCCTGCTGGCCACGGCGGTACTGGACCGGCCAGATCTGACGGATCGGATCCGTCTCGGTGACCCGGGCTGATTACCTGCGATCGCGCACGTGGCGGGGCGGGAGTGGAGCGGTCGCTGTCGCTCGGCGATGCTTTGGGTCAAGCCAGGACTCTGAGAAAATCACAGGCTGTCATATTATCTTTCGTGCTGAGTTGTTTAAGGGGGGGAAAAAAGGCATTATTTTATTAATCGTGGTGGGGCGAGAGATTGCAGCCGACCTCAGCAGTTTGGCCGAGAGAAAAAGAAAAGAAAAAGACCGGGCCGGGCATTTTCTGCTCCTCCCTTGACTTAAATAGTCTTAAACGCTCTGTGTTGGACCACACTAGGTGCGTTTAGTTGGACTTTTAAGAAAAGCTGGGGAAATATAAAGGATTTTTTAATACAACTTGTATTTGTTAAATTGTAATATAAAAGTCCATTATGAAACACTTTTGAGCAAAATAGTATTTAAAAGGACTTTTGTGATAAAAAAATTCTTAAAAAATAAAAAATAAAAAATAATTGGCCGGCAAAAGCAACGGCCACTAGCGATCGAAATCTGTTGCCGACAGCCAACATCTAACATAGACAGCCCCGGAGACAACTAGGGAGGGTTGCCTGGGGTCAGCGACCCCCGAAAACCACCGACGAAGGCCGCCCGAGGTCGGACGACCTCCGACGACCCCGCCGCGATCAGATCTTCCATTTAGGATTTAGGATTTGAAAACCGGGTGTTTTTGTTTTCCCTTTTTAAGTGCGTGTGTGCGCCCTAAAAGTCAAAGCTTGACTTTTGGGCCCCACCTTTTCTTACGCGTGCAGAAGGAATCACGTGGGCTTCACGGATTCCGCGGGCTTCGAAGCAATGAACTTTCCTCCCTTTTATTTTAAGTTTGCCCATAGTCAACAATGTTGACTTGGGCCTTGCAGAGAAAACATAAAAGAAAAAAACCTTACTTTTCCCTTTTAATATTTCCTCTCTTGTAAATCCTTCACGAGTCCAGCGAAATTCAAAACTCAAGTCATAATTTAATAAAAAGGAAAAAGATGATTGCTCGTACGCTCTCTGCTTAGACATTGCTTTATGTTATGCAGTACCTACCAAGGTTGCGGCCAAAGAACTTGGCTCACGACGCGAAGTTATTTGACCAAGTGAATGAAATTACACAAAGAAAGGGATGCACCCCATCACAGTTAGCCCTCGCCTGGGTACACCACCAGGGTGATGACGTTTGCCCAATTCTCGGCACGACCAAGATCGAGAATTTCAACCAGAACATTGGAGCTCTGTCGGTGAAGCTTACACCGGAAGAGATGGCCGAGCTCAAATCGATTGCTTATGCGGACAATGCCAGGCCTGATAATTGAAACCACACTTGATATTAAGTTGTCCTTAGGAAGAAATTCAAAAACTCCACCTCCCGCTTTTTCACGTGGGAAGGGTGGCCCCACCTCTCGCTTATGGAAAGAGTAATCACCTATGTAGCACCGACACGGACACGCGACACACGACACGACACGACACGACACGCTGACACGTTATTTCTTAAAAATAGAGAATTTCGACACGTTATATATTAAATATATTTTTATATATAAATACATAAAAAAATAATGATAATAATAACCTAGAATTAATTTACACAATAATACATAAAACTTAGAGGAAAAAACATTGTTTAAAGAAAAATGCTGAAATGATATTTTTAAATTTATTTATTTATCATATATAGCATTTTTTTTATTCCTTCTTTCATAGTAAAAGAATTTTTAAAAAACTAAAACAATTCTAAAAAAACAAAACTGAAAAAAAAAAATTGACCCCGTTCTTGTATAATTATAGCATTTTTATTACTTCTTTTATTACTTCTTTTGTGTATATTTATATTTTGACCCCACAAGTATTAGAAAATTTTAAAATTGACCCCGTGCGTGTCGGAATCGCGTGTCGGAATTCTGGACTCGCGTGTCGGAGAGAGTTGACCCCGTGTCGAATTTTTCGACACTCGTTGACCGCGTGTTAGACACGACACGAAGACTTCCGGAGAGTGTCCGTGCTACATAGGTAATCACTAGGACATCTCAGTAGTTCAATTGACGTGAGCAGGTACGTCCTCCCTATATGGGAAGGGTCGTCGCTGGGGTTCAATTGACGTAAGCACGTGCGTCTTCACATCCACTACCGCTCCCCTCCTACTCTTCGTAGCTTCTGCCACTCCCTCCTATAAATCTGGGCTCTCCCGACGCCTTTGCCATCGTCTCGGTGCAGTGCAGGGAACGAGCAAGCTCGAGCTAGACGACGGCAATGGCGGCATCGACGACGACGGTGAGGAGGATCAAGCTGGGGTCGCAGGGCCTGGAGGTGTCGGCGCAGGGGCTGGGCTGCATGGGCATGTCCGCCTACTACGGCCCTCCCAAGTCCGACCCCGACATGATCGCCCTCATCCACCACGCCGTCGGCTCCGGCGTCACCTTGCTCGACACCTCCGACATCTACGGCCCCCACACCAACGAAATCCTCCTCGGAAAGGTCGGTTCTCTCAGTCTCTCTTTTGCCTCCGCATGAATTATACGTGCTTATAGTGTTACGGAATTTATCTTCATCGATCAGAATGCTCTGATCCTGCGCCTTGGTTTTCTGATTTCGGGGTTGATTTTGAGCAGGCACTGAAGGGAGGGGTGAGGCAGAAGGTGGAATTGGCGACCAAGTTTGGAGTCAGCTACGCGGACGAGAAGAGGGAGGTCCGGGGCGATCCGGCGTACGTGAGGGCAGCTTGCGAGGCCAGCTTGAAGCGGCTCGACATCGATTGCATCGACCTCTACTACCAGCACCGTATCGACACTCGCGTCCCCATCGAAGTCACTGTATGGTTCCCTCATCATACTTTTACCTCTCTTGAGACTTTCTCGGAGCCATATGATCAATTGCTAAATTAGATTGGTGTTGATGATGCATCGTCATGTTGTTACAACTTATAAGATATTGTTAAATGAGACTTAAGTTCAAGGGGTTGTGGAATTTAGTAGTTTGGCGGCTTGAGTTTTAGTTTTATGGGTCAACAAGCATGAAAATTATTCGAAATCTTTATTTGAGATGAAATTGCTCTGGGGTTCATCCCGATTTATGTACGAGAATCACATTTTGTTCCTGGACTTTCTGCGGAGACATTTGGTTCTTGACATATCATTGTGAAAATATGACAAGTACTTGGAATACTTCTTATATTTGCCCTCTTCTGTGCTGGATTAGAGATATCCTCCTCTGTTAATGCAATACCTTGTGACTTTTTTGTCGCATTGAGATGCATAATAATTGACTAAACTATTCTGGGATCAGGCCACAATAAAAGCTAATGATGTGCATAATTTTCTGGATCTTAACACGTAAGATCCTGAATGGTTGTTGTTTTGTCATGTGAATATGCACAGATTGGAGAGCTGAAGAAGCTCGTCGAAGAGGGTAAGATCAAGTACATCGGTTTATCCGAGGCCTCTGCATCAACAATCAGAAGAGCACATGCTGTTCATCCCATCACAGCGGTGCAATTGGAGTGGTCGCTGTGGTCAAGAGATGTGGAGGCAGAGATCATTCCCACGTGCAGGTAGGATATCACTCTGTTAATTTGTTTATGCAGTAATAACATCTTTCTTCTGACTCTGCTCTTCCTTTAAAATGTCGACTAGGGAGCTTGGCATTGGAATTGTTGCCTACAGTCCTTTAGGACGAGGATTCTTTTCTGTTGGCACCAAGTTGATGGAGAATCTCTCCAACGATGACTTCAGACAGGTCTGTTCCTGCTTGTCAACATAATTAGATGCTCACAGTGACTGTCATTCTCATTGAAGTGCTGGAAACCTATTCTTGTAGTATGAAGAAAAAATATCTGGATGGTATGAATAAAACTTGGTGACACAAATGCTTCATATTCTTATCCAATCCAGCACCTCGCCAGTCATGGCTTTAATTAGCCTGAAAACGGAAGTTTCCTGGATTTATGTGTAAGTTGCTTTGTTTCCCACCCTTCCCACCATTTGCTAATCACTATCCTTTCCCCACTTTCCACCCACCTTTTTCTCTCATCTTTCTTCACAAGATTAGCGATTTTTCCTCAAAATAATCGACACCAGTATTGGGCCTCGGCCCTCTATCCTTTGTTATTCTCATCTTTCTTCACAAGATAAATCATATCTTGACACAACCATTTCTTGAGTGAGGACTCCCTAGCACCCTTCTTATGGGAGTTTTGGGGTCAAGTTCCCATATGACATAAAGCCAATTGTGTATTACTCCCCGCCACTGGTGTTTGACTAGCAATAGTTCTAGGCAAGTGAAGTAGCTATTTTTCTTTGTAGCTAAAAGAGCTTTGCGTCTGATAACATTCTTCTACACATCATCTACATTTGTGATTTTGTTTTCTTTTTTATTTTATGTGTGACTAATGGTACCATCACACGTACGAAACTTAGATCGTTGAGTTTGTTTCTGTTTTCACATCCTACATCAAGCCCATTGAGCCTTGTGTGGTAGTTACTAGATCACTTCGCTCAACGTTTCTAATGCTTATGATTTGGGACAAGATATTTTAATCATTTCAAGATAATCTATAGCTGATCATGCTTTTCCAGATTCACCAGGATTGTGCACTTCTAAATGCTTATTATGTCAAGTAACAAGACAATCTGATGGCATGCAATGCAACCACTTTTGCACTTGTTTCTGTAGAATTTGGCCTTAAAAGGAAAATGTTAGTTGCTCATATGCTTTCTGCTGAGACATTGCTCTATGTTATGCAGTGCCTACCAAGGTTCCAGCCAGAGAACTTGGCTCAGAACACGAAGTTATTCAACCAAGTGAATGAAATTGCGCAAAGAAAGGGATGCACCCCATCGCAGTTAGCCCTCGCCTGGGTACACCACCAGGGTGACGACGTTTGCCCGATTCCTGGCACGACCAAGATCGAGAATTTCAACCAGAACATTGGAGCTCTGTCAGTGAAGCTTACACCGGAAGAGATGGCTGAGCTCGAATCAATTGCTTCTGTGGACAATGTCAAGGGTGGCAGGTACGATGACAACATCCTTACATGGGAAGACTCCGACACTCCACCCCTTTCTTCATGGAAACCTGCCTAGAAACATGTCTGCTTCTGTTGCTGCATCTTTGATGTGCAGAGTTTGAGCATTTGCGGCTGAAGTAATTTAAGGCTATGTTGTGTGGCTGTTATTAAGTATGTGTAATAAGAGAGTGACTGTTTTCGTTTTGTACATGTGACATTCACTATGAGAAGATTATGGATGTGTACTAAGCTTACTGGGGAAAGATCACTCGAGAAACATGAGAGCGAGTTCAATACGAACCAACCCTGCCATGCCGGCTTTATCGGGGTGACTTTTAGAATCTGAGAAATCGGGATTTTGAAGAATTCAAACTCAGTCGTACATACTAGAGTGACGCTTTATTCTCCTCCAACCATGAGTTCAATACTAACACCGGGTGCAACATACTCTCAACACTGGATGCTACACATAGACACAAAGCTTCGCTTTGTGTTTGGTTTGGTATTGAAGTTAAGGAACAGTAAAATGTTACTGGATGTTCTCGCGAAAACGAAGTTTGGGATAAAATGCTGGCGCAGTTAATTTGAGTGTCGGGGAAATCGAAGGTTTAGTTTCACCACCTACGGTTCATGAGCCTTTATGTAGCTCGATACCTTCGCTCATGCCTCTGCATTATTATAAGAAAGTCGGAGATATTGCGCAAGTTTCCTAAAATTAAAAACGACACTTCTATTTTTTTATTTTTTTTTTGGAGTTAGAGTGGAGCAATGTTGTTTCGTTTTGGTTTAGGAGAATAACGCAAATGGTTCTTGAACTTTAGTCCAATGTGTTATGTCTTTACTAAATTTTTGATTTATTCAGTGTGGTTATCAAACTTTTTGTACATGTTTAATTTAGATCCTAGGCTAGATAAATCCAATAAGGCCGTGTTTGATTGTTCGAACATCTTTGCTATATAGGATAATGATAGGATAAAAATCCCATATAATATTTGTTGACATCTAAATATAGAATGATTCAAATAAATATTTTTTTAAATGAGTGTTTGATTTGTAGAATTAAAATTAAAAATAAACCATGGAAGTCATAAATACTATTCACAATCTTCATCCATATCAAGCACCCCCGTTCCTTGTAACTTCAAGGATGCTCTCTCCTTCTGCAACATCCCTTTCGCTGCCCTTGATCAATTCGATGGATTCCGCTCGCTCTACCTTTGACTTCGCCACATTGAGAGGCCCCTGGGTTTGAGTTCTCCGCTGGTCTAGCCATCTTTACTTTCAACGCCTTCTCCTGCGATGAATCCATCCCCTTTGACAAGTGAGAATACTGCGTTGATTCCGTGTTACCGTGCCCCCGCTTGTTCAGTCTCTTCAACCGCTTCCCCCGAGACAGCTTGCGGATCCGGTCTATGAGTGGTAGCACCACTGGTACCACTCGCTCCGAGTGACGTGGTTGAGGAGCTCTATCACCTTGGCTGCCGCCTCTTTCAGATCATCTTCTCCACTATGACAGTGCTCTACTCCACTATGACAGTGCTCTATGTTATGCAAGTCCATACCAAGGTTCCAGCTAGAGAACTTGGCTCACAATGCGAAGTTATTTGATCGAGTGAATGAAATTGCACAAAGAAAGGGATGCACCCCGTCACAGGTAGCCCTTGCCTAGGTACACCACCAGGGTGACGACATCTGCCCGATTCCTGGCACGACCAAAATCGAGAATTTCAACCAGAACATTAGAGCTCTATCCCTAAAGCTTACACTAGAAGAAATGGCCGAGTTGGAATCAATTGCTTATGTGGACAATGTCAAGGGTGGCAGGTACACAAGCAGCATGCCTACGTGGGATGTCACGCCCTGAACCTCGAGTGCGCGAACTTCCCTCGATAGAATTGCGACGTTCCCGGAACACGTCGCCAACCCTTTTCATTTTATGCACATGCGGAAGCGAATTAAATAAACACCCAGACAACCAACAATCAACACAGGGATAGTAAAACAAAAGCCAACACCTTTTTCACAAACTGCACTTTATATATACATCAAGTTCAACCTACAGGATTATATACAGGAATCTATATCCAAAAAGAAGCGACTAAGCCAACTCTACCCTGGACCCTACCTACTTGGGATCCACGTTTACTACGACACCGTCTGGGATGTCGATGTCCAAAGGATCAGCTACCTCTACTCCGAACCCTTCAACCTTGGGCCCCGAGTTCGCCATGATATCATCTAGTATATCAATATCCATGGGGCCAAGTACCTCCTCATCCTCGGGTTCGATGGTAGGCCCGTCAAAACCCTCCTGAATCCCGTTGGGCTTGTTAAGGAATCACGCTTTGAAGCGAATATGTACCAAGTGAGGTAGGCCCTCATCAACCCAAATAGTGGTTACCATAAGCTCACGGGTCCAGGTGGTTCCAGGGATGAGGAGAAGGGTACACTCAGTCTCCACCTCTCGTGGACACCCAAACGCACGTGATGTACCTCCATCTAAAGACCTGAAAAATTTTAAACCACGACGGGGTGAGATAAATCTCAGCGAGTCTACACCCTAAGCCCCGATTATGACGAAAATTTACCTAGAGACAGCCTAAATATGCACCAAATAGGACTTACCTCGCTTCAGCACCTCCCTGCACATTAGTACATCATATATGCATTTATAAACGCAGCAAGCGCAATCAATAACTAGAACACATCATTTTCATATATCAATCAATCACAGGCGTCTTGATTATAAGGCCAAATCGTTATGACACGTTTCATTCCGTGCCACACAATTTCATCCCATAATTAGGTGTGGCTATCTCAATCACTCAAGCGTGTTCCAATTATTTACGACCCAACGGCCATGGCCAACTCATCAGTCAGCGGTCATCCAGCATAATCGGGCGTCGTCCCACTTTATCGAGCATGGCAATGTCTACATCTAGACGGTATTCCATAAAGGAGCATCGGCCCAACCTCCATTGCAACCGGCATCTGTTGTCAAGGACATCTGAACTCCATTAGGCATCGTCCCGCGTCCCTACAACTCATGAATTAAGAATTCTCACATGACGGGTTCTGATAATGACCACATGCACATCCATGCTCAACCAAGAACATCGTACTTTGCATTCAAATACTTCCATTTCAAATAATGGACTTGACCAATTTTCCTCGTATTAAAAATACCCGGTAAAATAATTGTGTGTGGTCACACATTTAAATTGATCCACAAAACGTGATGCTCTCCCATTTTAAAATTTCATGATTTTATATAGTACATAAAATATTTTTGGTGTCAAAACCCAACACCCGGTATTTTTCTAATTAAATACCATAAAATCATATTTTTGCAATAATAATAAAAAATCATCACCAAGCACTCAATTGCATAATTTAGGGCATGTTTGGTAACCATCGCAACAGTGCCAGATTCTGATTTTTTGTTCCCAGAATCAACTTGGGACGAGAATCGCGTTTGGTAAAATTTTTGTTTCTGGGAACAAATTTGTTGCCAGAATCAGTTTGGGACGAGAATCAAGAATAAAAAAAAAAGTTGATTCTTGTTTCGAGAACAAAATTGAGAATCAAAACTCTTCTTCTTCTCTTTTCTTTTTCTTCATCGACAGCCATCTTGCGACCGCCGGTCACCGCTACCACCCGTTGCCCGTTGGACGCCGCCGCCGCCGTTGGACGCCGCCGGTCGCCAGTGACCGGTCCGGCGAGCTCGCTGGAGGCAAGCCTAGCCACCGGTGAGGCTCGCCCAACCCCGCTGGTGGCCAGGTGGACCTCGCCTAGCTGTCAGCGAGGCCGAGCTAACGAGGGCCGGCCTCATCGAGGGCTGGCAACCGGCCTGAAGAAGAATTAGAATAGGAGAAAAAAGGGAAAAAAGAAAAAAGAAAAAAAGGAAAAAATTATAAAAATTATTTAAAAATTAAAATAAATTAATTTGGAACATAATCAATGAACACGGTTCTAAACGTAATTCTATTCCAGAATCATAAATTTTGTACAGTTACCAAACACGTTTTTTTACTCAGAATCAGTTTCCGGAAACAGAATAAAAAATAATCATTTCTGATCAGAATTTATTCCCGGGAACAGAATCGTTACCAAACGTGCCCTTAGTAATCAATTTCACAATTGAATTCAACCACGACGATTAGCGTAAAATTCCACTGACCAACTATCCCGGTATAATTTACGCTAATTATAATTAATTAAATAAATTGTAAATTATTTAAACTAATCCAATTAATCAATCTAAATAAGCTAACCGGACTAAAGTTGTGCAATGTATATATTTTTGTCGCTCCTTAAGTTTTGCCATATTTTTAGGTCTTTACGCGAAGAGTTGTGTCATGTTGTGTTCTTGAACTCTAATCTACTTAGTGCCGGTAGACAAGATAGCGTGGAATCAGTTGCCAATCATCATATTGTGCCCCTATACATTAATAGGCTATTCCTCAGAGTACACATGGAAAAAAGTAGAACGGGAAAAACATATCCACAAACGATAAAGGCTTATAATATGAAAAATTCCAAGCTAATGCAATTATAATAAATTTACTTTAAATTAATTTTTTACCATAAAAAACCATAAAGTGGGATATGACAAATTTAGATCAAACTAATTTTTTGACCATCAAAAACTCTAAATTAGTACATTTGAAATAAATTTACCTTTCATTAGTTTCCTTCAAATTGGATTAATATAATGGAAAATCATAAACCATACACATGCGATAAACAAAAGATAAAACTCAAAATTGGTATATTCATCAACCGTTATGTATCATATAACCTAACAATTTGGCGGTAAAATTTAACGGAAACTCATGGAGGATAAATTTATTACATGTGTATCGGTTTAGAGTGATGTACTAGTTTAGATTTTTCTTTTTCTTTTTGATATTAACCTTTATATAATAAATATGTCATGATAATAATTTAATCTACGAAATACTTAATACCTTCATAGCGTGAAAAGTGAGGATCCGACGATTAAGGATGGCAGCCAGTGATTGAGGATTGTAGCCTCCGCCTATGCTTCAATCTTTCTCTTTACATAACTTCAAAGTCAGCGGATAAGTACCAACTATCGATACTTAAGCCAAACGTGTCTTTTAAGTCATATGATTAATTGTGTTGGTGGAAAAGAAGTTGTACACCGGTCAATGTTATACCTTTTTTGAATAACTATGGTGATGGGTACTTCAATTCAGACATGCTTTTTAAGTTACGTGATTAATTTTGTCATTGGAAATAATATTTTACATTGATTACAAGCATGCCTTTTTTTGAATATGATGCGATTAATTCTTGAAAGTTTGAAATTGTGGACTAGATGCAATATGATATAAACCTTTATTCTATTTACATTACTGACAAATATTCAAAAGTCCCAACTATGCTTACTATGACACAAATATCCCAACTTTTTTTTTGTCACCGAAAATCTTAAACTAATCCACTATGACACAAATACCTTCAACTTTTATACATATATGATACATATACCTTTTATTTCAATTTTATCCAAAATTTAATTCAAGGATATTTCCATAGAGGGTCACGGCTTTTTTGAACAAAAACTGAGTGTAAGAAGAAGACAGTAAAATATGGTATAAAAAAGTTTGAATTTCATCACATAAGCTATCATTTTGTCATGGAAATGGACATGTCTAGGATTTTTCTGGGTGTTTACGTCACATATGAATAGAGCTTTTTGGCGGTACTCAACCTTTTGTCAAACATTTTGACCAAAAAAAAAAAACCTTTTGTCAAACATACGAGGTCAATATTTCGTTTTTAAAATTGGCCGTTGGAGAAGTGGGCGACGATCGAATTTACGTCAGCACGTGCGTCGTTTGCTGTCGTTTTGACTCTTCACGCCCAACCAAGAGCTTCGTCGTCTGGTAACCGTGAGCGCGCGAGCGACCTCTCGACCTGTCTCTTCTCCGTCCTCTCTTCTCTGCATCGACCTCGAGCTAGACGGCGGCGGGCAGCAGCGATGGCGGCATCGACGGCGGTGAGGAGGATCAAGCTGGGGTCGCAGGGCCTGGAGGTGTCGGCGCAGGGGCTGGGCTGCATGGGCATGTCCGCCGCCTACGGCCCTCCCAAGCCTGAACCCGACATGATCAAGCTCATCCACCACGCCGTCGGCTCTGGCGTCACCTTCCTCGACACCTCCGACCTATACGGTCCTCACACCAACGAAATCCTCCTCGGAAAGGTCGGTTCTCTCAATCTCTCTTTTGCCTCAGCATGAATTATATGTGCTTATAGTGTTACGAAATTTAGCTTCATCGAGCAGAGTGCTCTGATCCTGCGTGTTCGTTTTCTAATTTCGGGGTTGACGTTGAGCAGGCACTGAAGGGAGGGGTGAGGCAGAAGGTGGAATTGGCCACCAAGTTCGGAGTCAGCTTAGCGGACGGGAAGAACGAGATACGGGGCAATCCGGCATACGTGAGGGCGGCCTGCGAGGCCAGCTTGAAGCGGCTCGACGTAGATTGCATCGACCTCTACTACCAGCACCGTATCGACGCTCGCGTCCCCGTGGAAGTCACTGTACGGATCCTTGTTAAACCTTTGCCTTTCTTGAGACTTTCTCCGAGCCATATGATCCGGTTGCTAAACTAGATTGGTGTCAATGACCATCGTTGCGTTGTCAATAGTTTGTCCGACTCCGTGGCAGAAATTGACTATTGCCTTGCCTTTTGAGTCGTAAGATATTGTTAGCTGTGAGTTAAGTTCAGTTGATAGCTGAGGTAGAGATGCCGAGAGGTCTTGGAATTTAGTATCTCGGTGGCTGTGGTTTTGTCTTATGGGATCTTTCACAAGTGCCATTCGAAATCTTCCTTTGAGATGAAAGTGCTATTGGGTGCATCTTAAATTATATCGGAGGATCACTTTGAAAGTTGGATCAGTCTGTAGAGACATTTGATTCTTGACATATCATTGTCAAATATGACAATTACTTGGAATACTTCTGTTATTTAACCTCTCTGTCATAGATTAGAGAAATCTACCCCCATCAATTTAGTAATTCTGTTATTTGCCCTATTCTGTGATAGATTAGAGAAATCTACGTCTGTTAACTTCTTAATGCCTAGCAAATTCTTTGTTGCATAGAGATGCATAAAGATCTACTGATCTTTGCTAAGAACTGCCAGGTCAAAATGTAATGGTGGAATAGTCAGGGAACACATACCATTGAGGGATCGGGGACACAATTAAAGCTAATAATGTGCATGAATTTCTGGATCTTGACATGTAAGGTCTTGACTGTTGTTGTTATGGCATGTGAATATTTGAAGATGGAGAGCTAAAGAAACTCGTTGAAGAGGGTAAAATCAAGTACATTGGTTTATCGGAGGCCTCTGCATCAACCATCAGAAGAGCACACGCTGTTCATCCCATCACAGCTGTGCAATTGGAGTTGTCGCTGTGGTCAAGAGATGTGGAGGCAGAGATCGTTCCCACATGCAGGTAGGATATCACTCCATCAATTTGTTTATGCAGTGACAACAGTTTTCTTCTGACTCTACTCTTCCGGAACATTGTGACTAGGGAGCTTGGCATTGGAATTGTTGCGTACAGTCCTTTGGGACGAGGATTCTTTTCTGTTGGTTCCAAGTTGTTGGAGAATCTCCCCAAGGATGACTTCAGACAGGTCTGTTTCTGCTGATCAACATAATTAGGTGCTCACTGTGACTGTCGTTCTTTTTGCTGGATTATTACCAGTTCTTGTGATATGCAGAAAAAGTATTGGGTGGTGTAAATAAGAATCGGTGACATAAAGGCTTTATATTCTCGTATGTCTTCAGTTCAGCACTCGCCATACATCCCACCTCTCGTGATTATAGACTGGTGTAAAACAATAATCAATAGCTTTATGAGCCTAAAAGAGGCAGTTCTCCGTATTCTCATGCTTTTGTGATGAACTAATATAGATTTATTTGTAAGAGATTTGTAAGTTCCTCTGTTTCGCAGCCATCCCACCATTTTCTATTCACTATCCTTTCCCCACTTTCCACCCATCCTTTTTCTCTCCTCTTTCTTCACAAGATTACGATATCTCCTCCATATAACCGACATCAGTATCCGGTCTTGGGCCTCTGTCCTTTTTTATACTCATCTTTCTTCACATGATAAATAATATCTTGACACAACCCGTTCTTGAGTGACGACTCCCTAACACCCTTCTTATGGAAGTTTTAGGATTATGTTACTGACATGAACCCAATTGTGGGATACTGCTCGTAATTAATGGTTGACTTGTGATTGTGCCGGGTGAAGTAGCTATTGTTTTTTAAGGAAAAAGAGCTTTACTTCCGATTATATTCTTCTACAAATCATCTAGCTTTGTGATTTCTTTTAACTGTGATAAATGGATTGCTAGAGCACTCGCTCGGCATTTCAAATGCTTATGATTTTGAACTACATAGTCCAATCCTTTCGAGATGATCTTTTACTAAACACAGTGCTTACGAACTTCCAAATGCTTATCATATCAAGTAACAAGAAAATCTGATGACATACAATGCAACCACTTCTAGTATTTTTTGCACTTGTTGCGGTAGAATTTGGTGCGTAAAAGAAAATGATAGTTGCTCAAATGCTCTCCGCTGAGACAGTTCTCTATGTTGCAGAATCTACCAAGGTTTCAGCCAGAGAACTTGTCTCACAATGCGAAGTTATTTGACCAAGTGAATGAAATTGCACAAAGAAAGGGATGCAACCCATCCCACTTAGCCCTTGCCTGGGTACACCACCAAGGCGACGACGTCTGCCCGATTCCTGGCACAACCAAGATGGAGAATTTCAACCAGAACATCAGAGCTCTGTCAGTGAAGCTTACACCAGAAGAGATGGCCGAGCTCAAATCAATTGCTTCTGCGGACAATGTGAAGGGTGGCAGGTACCATAGCAGCATCTCTACATGGGAAAACTCCGACACTCCACCCCTTTCTTCATGGGAAGCTGCTTAGAGACATGCCTGCGTCTGTCGCCGCATCTTTGATAGGCAGAGTTCGAGCATTTGCTGCTGCATAATTTTCCAGGCTATGTGGTGTGGTTGTTATAAGCATGTGCACGAAGAGAGCGCTTGTGATCCTGCAATAAACTCTGAACTTCAGAGAGTAATTGTTGTCATTTTGTGTAAATGACATTCAGTCTGAGAAGATTATAGATGTGTGATAAGCTTATTCGAAAGATTGCTCAAGAAACACAGGGCGAGCTGAGCTCTAACCGAGCCGAACATGCCAATTTGATCCGTCCATACATACTAGATTGATACTATTCACCTCAGCCGTGATTTCATACTTTCAAGTTTCGATCTTTACAACATTCTCTCAGAATTGGTTACAATTCATTGGAGCAAATGCCAAGAGGCATGTTTTCTATGACAACACAATTGTTGAACTGGATGGCATCGGTATTACAGAAAAGTAAATCACGACCCAATGCTCTCGTCGAGGCATCAGTATACATACTAGATTGATACTATTCACCTCAGCCGTGATTTCATACTTTCAAGTTCCGTTGGACAGGTACCAAAGAAGCTGTACCGTGTGTAACAGGGGTCCTACTTTTGGGCAAAATCCTTTTAGTATTGTCTTTCCATCTTAAAAATCATCTTTCAAGATGCAAGTATGGTTCTTTGCATCTAGGGGTCCTTCCTATAGTATTATTGTCCTAAAAACATGGGCCTGCACTATTAGTATATCACCCTTGGGTAATTTCTCGATGAAGTCGAAGAAGATTAGAGTTTGAAAAAATCCATTCAAACACACTCCACTTTTCTAAACACTTTCGTCTCTTCATTGAAGTCCAATGTCATTAAAAGCTTAGAGTAACACTGTTAATTCAATATGATGAGTTGTTTTCGCAAGTATGTTCTTCGCTTGTCACTCTATGGATCATGTAAATCAAAAAGTCAAAGAAGGACCATGTGGTATGGGAGAGCATAATTGTCTCAGATAATCATTAGTTTATACCATGAACTTCTCATGATCAAACTATCAAGCTCATAGTTATGAGGTTGCTATAAAATGTGAACATCTAAAAAAATTAGTTGAACAAAAAATAACCAATATGATTTGGTCTGTCAATAATATGTTATAATAACCTTAGCAGAGTTGGTGCAGTTCGTCGAAGCAATAGGAGATTTCCAGCTTGGAAACTAGACGTCATTTGTTCTATTATCACCATTTACTTGTAAATCACTTTGAGTAAATAGTCTTTTTTGCTTATCATGCTTTCTAGATGCACAGTGATTGCTAACTTCCAATTCTTATCATATCTGGTAACAAAACAATCTGATGGCATGCAATGCAACCGCTTCTAGTATTGTTTGCACTTACTGCAGTAGAAAATAGTGTTGAAAAGAAAATGATGGTTGCTCATATGCTCTCCGCTGAGACAGTGGTGTATGTTATGCAGTCCCGACCAAAGATCCAGCCAGAGAACTTGCGTCCCAATGCAAAGTTATTTGACCGAGCAAATGTGATTGCGCAAAGAAGGGATGCACCTGCCGCAGTTAGCCCTTGCCTGGGTACACCACCAGGGCGACGATGTCTGCTCGATTCCCGGCGCGACTGAGATCGAGAAATTGGAGGATTACATTGGAGCTCTGTCCGTGAAGCTTACCAAGGAGGAGATGGAGGATCTGGAATTGATTGCTTCCGCGGGCAATAGCAAGGGTGGCAGGTACAAGAGCGGCATGGATACAGGGAAAAAGCGCCGTTCTTCATGGAAAGCTGCTTTGAAATGGATCTGTTTCCATCGCTGAATCTTTGATATGTAGAGTTTGAGCATTGGGCGCTGCAGTGTTTTTAAGACTTTTTTGGCTGCTTTAAACATGTGCGTGAACAGGGTACTTATTCGCCTGTAATAGATTCGGAACTTCAGAGAGTTTACTGTTGTCATTCGCCTCGGCGGTGAGTTCAATTACTTGCAATGTTTGCGATGTTCTCTTAGGATTTGTCACTATACATAGATAATGCTAGCGGGACCTCAAGTTTAGTGGCTTCAAATTATATACTTATCATCGATGCTATGAAATACTGTAGGATCGCGTCAAAATATAAACTAAGAAAAACATAAAATTTATTTCAGATTTCAAGTTTCACCTATTTAGAAAGTGGAACCTACTTACTGAAACAGGTCCTCCAATTTTTCGAACCTGAAACCTATCTTACATACATTAGATTCAAGAGTCGGACAGGTTTTCACTAGTTCCTGGAACCATGCTCACCCCTAATTGGACTCTGTGTTGTTTCTATCAAAAGACTGTCGAAGCCCCAAAAGGCACAGTTGGGAGAGCCTAGAGGGATCATCATACTTATCCTGACCATCTCACTTGCTCCACTCTCTTTTTTTTCCTTTCTTTTTTCCTTTTATATTGCCAGATATTTTTAAAATTTATGAAATACTTTCAAGATCATAGGCACACATAAAGTATAAGATGGTTAATAATAAGTTTGACTTGCTGAAACACATGTACAAGTCAGTAAGAAGATCAACAAATATGAAATTTCATAGTTTAGTATAAAAAAGATGTAATAAGCAATATTTACGTTTAGTTTTTGTTCGACGTTGTCTCAAACTAAACTGTTTTCTTCCCTGAGTTGACCCTGTTCCTGCTGCATCGCTGCTCAAGAGCGAGAACGAAGGCGGGATGGCAAAGGCATCAACAACGTGCGAGGCCAACTTTTTTTTTTTTTGTCAGTTCTACTCTATGCCTATGCTAACTTTCACTTTTAGACTTTTGCATTGCCTCCTTGCAGGGCGTGGGAGTCGAAACCCACTTCTGAAACTAATGCGTCCCCACCCCAACCTCCCTGAGAATGTAGGGATTTGAACCCCCCACCTCTCCTTTCCAAGTTGGAAGGATGACCACTAAGGTAAATCCCAGTAATTATGCGAGGCCAGCTTAAAGCGGCTCGACATCGATTGCATTAACCTCTACTACAAACACCACGTGGACGCTCGCGTGCCCATTGAAGTCACTGTATGTCCTTGTCCCACTTTTTAAATTGCTTTACTAGGTCGAAGCACCGGGATGGTTTCGCTTTGTATCTTGTGACGCTTGATATGATGGAAACTATATAATGAGAATTAGTTTGGTGTTGCGACGATTAAATATTGGCTTGTGTCAGTTCCTGGATCATCCTCAATGCATTTAGTTTCTTGGCTCTTGTTCTGATAAATTAGAGATACCACTTAAAGTTTATTTAATGCCTAGTATGTTGTTCTTGTAAGAGTTTTCTTAATTGTGGACTACATTAATTGATATTGTAATTTACCGTTTAACGTTTACCGTTTTACGGGGATTGGTCTAAGGTGAGATAGAAGGTTTCTTAATTAGTATAATATGGGCTAGCTAGTGTGGGCCGAGTTGAGCCTAGCCCGTAATGAAGGGGCCTAGCTGGAAACTCTATAAATAGTGCTCAAGTCTCTCCTCTAACCCTAATTCTCACATGTATCCTCACCTAAGATGCGTTTACCTAACGCTAAACGTGAGGGGGCCGCCTCATTGAGCCAGTGATACGGAGGGCAATAGAGGAGAAGGACTTGCGCGTGGAACATTGTGTTTCCGCTTCCGCTTCAAGATCGATGGATTCCAAAACAGGTGCGTTAATTCTCCTACTCAATTATGCATGTTCTTGTTTTGGTTATGGAGATCTTGGGGTTGCGCAATTTACGTCCAACACGTGGTATCAGAGCATCCATAACCCTAGAACTCGAACGCATAAGTTTTTTGCCCTAATTTGTGATTTTCGAGATTTTTTGTTCAATAAAAATAAAATTAAATCACAAATTCGGATTTGGCTCGACGAGGCGAGGAAAACCGTGGGTGGCGCGTCGCCGGGGGAGGCCCCATGCGCCCTCACGCGCGGCCACGCGCCGCCGAGCGTCGAAGACGCGCGCCCACGCGCGTTCACGAGCGCCCACGCGCCCTCACGAGCTCCCACGCGCGGGGCGCTGCTCGCGCGTGCGGTGCATGCGGACGCTGACGTCAGCGACCCGGATTCGATCCGACCCGCTGACGTCAGCAATGGGACCCGACCCGACTCGGATGGCGATTGACCCGACCCGAGACCTGACCGACCCGTTGACTCGACCCGACCCGGTCAACCGGTCGGACCGGGCGGCTGGACCGGAAGGTCGGACCTGGAACCGGTCAAACCGCCACCAGTCGGACCGGTTTGACCGGCCCTTTGACACCCGCGTGTGGGCTCCACGTGCCGCGCACTTAGGCGGCGCGTGCGGGCGCGTGGATGCTCCGTTTCGCGCGTGGCTGGCGGCGATGAACTCGTATGGTGATTTCCTACGTCGTGGTGTATTTATTTTAATTTTTTGATGATTTTATGGATGTTAAAATACATACAAAGCCCTAAATACGCGTATTTTTAGTGTATTTTTGCGTATTTTTCTTGTATTTTTCTGTGATTTTCGAAATACAGGTGCTGGGTTACTGGTATGTTATAACATGAATTTTATGAGTGTTCATCAATATTTTACAATAAATTTTTATTTTTATTTTTATTAATGAATGAAGCAATGTAATTAACATGATATGTGATTTTAGTGATTCACTGCCCCTGTCACTAAAGTTAAAATCACATATGTGTGGTTTATGTGAGATGTGAATTTTATATCCCTAGTATGAGAGAGTTTCAAGGATTCAATTGAGTAGTGACCGCCAAAGTGGCACGCTTGATTGGGTTTGAGAAATTTCGATCTCGTATATTGATTGGGATGTCTCCTGCTCTAATGTGTAGTCATACTCCCAAAGGGGGTGATTATATATTAGTTCATGGAGGGATACATGATAATGTGGTGGGGGAGTGACTGATCCTAGTGGTTCGTCTGCCCAAAGGTGATGAATTCACGAAGATTGGAATATATTTTCATAACCGCTATCATGTGGGGAGTTTACAACTGCTTATCATGTATTCTGCCCAAAGGTGATTATGTGATTTTGCATGTAACTCTCTGGATGTGTACTTGTGTGTCAAGTTACACATTGCTCACATGATGCTAATTATATATACATTGCTTGATTTTTCAATCACATTTTCTGTAATTAATAATTCCACTATTATTGAGGTTTTTACCGCTTCAAATTTTAAGTTGTGGACATATGATTTGTTGCTTGAGAATGCAATAAAATTTGTTTACTGTCCATAAAGCGTTCCATTCTGGAACACTTGAAAAGAGGTTTGCCTGCGGACTGCACTGCTATAATATGATGGAAGTCTTAGTTGCTTGAAATTATGTTTTGTATGATATTGAAATTAGGACATATCTGCAAAGATTATGTTTAAGTCCTAATGACATATACATCTCGTATATGGTTAAAAAGTTGTTTCCAATTTTTTTTTCTATTTACTCTTAACGGTTATCTAAAGACTTCTATAGATTATTGTGGAAGTAAAATTGACCGAGATAAAGAATAAATTGGTTAGAATTAGTCTTAAAGGTTGTTAGATTTAATAGTGACGATAAGTATTTTGGCAAGTATGACAATAGTGAATTGCTTAAAGGGTCATTTGTCAAATACTTGGTATATTATGGGGTGGTAATTTAATTACTATGCCTAAAATTCCTGACAAGAAGATTTGCCAAAAGGCATAATTGCACCATAATTAACATGGTGATGAGTAAGACTAATTTATTGGTCTACTGTGGGTTGATATTTTGAAAGCAACACATACAAAACGTATTTCTTATCAAAGTTGTTTCATAAACTTCTTTTGAGTTATGGACTAGACGTAAATTGATTGAATCATATTAAATTTAGAGATGTCATGCAGGAGTGGGGTTATCTAATCCTATATTAAGTACGTTGGAATTTAGATTCACTCGAAATTATTTTGTATCTTATCTAGATTGTTAAAAGGGGTATTAATTTTATGATCCTAAAGAAGATACAATAATTATGGAATCATATACTCTAAAGTTTATTAAGATCGACGTAATTGTAGAGGATAGCTGCTCTCAGATTATTAAAGATAATATTATGATGGGGGTTACTGTGTTTTTTGTCTTTACCTATACAGATAATTACTGAATCTCCTGTACCATAGACTAAACTTGTTGAGGTTTAAGGTATTATTCTTGATATAGTTTATAATGGAATTTCTTAAACCTCTCAAGTGCAGAATGAAGTGGTTGCAGCTTTATTAAGGAGATTTGTTAGGGAAAGACGATCAGTTATGCCATCAGACTATATAGTCTATTTGTGAGAGCATGATTACAATATCCATTACATTGTTGTTTTAGCAACTTATATAAATGTCGTTTCTTGTTCTTAATTAAGTATGTGATTAGATGCCATAAAAAAAAGATAATAATATTTTTACTCTGAAAGAGGGGTGGATAGTTAGTGAAGAAATAAATAATTATTTATTTACTACTAATTCTTTCAGAGTGAACGTGGCATTGATAGTTTATTTTTTATATGAAGTTACGTCAAAGAGATACAAAATATATATAAGTGTAACTGGAGAATTTTGCAGCAAATTCAAGTAAACTTATGTATAGACTGAAAAGTCTTAATTCATGGTCTTAAGCAAGTTTCCAGGCAATATTATTAAAGTTTCATAGTGTTGTTATTTTGTTCAATTAAGAACAAAGTAATTCAATATATTGCAAGGTCAGTGGGAGGAAATTTATTTTTTTCTCAAACTCTATGTACATGATATTTTGTTTACAAGTAATGACCTTGAGGCATCTTATATTTTTTGTACTAAGATTTGTAAGGATTGTTTTTGTCATATTATATTAGATTTTCTCGGAGGACATTTGCTGATTGTATATTGGAAATATTCAATATACATCAGTGTAAGTCAGGAATTGCTCCTGTTGTTAAGGGTGATGGATTGTATCTATCACACTGTCCTTATTTAGATATTGAGAAAAACTAATTAAATGGTGTACCTTGTGTCAATGCATTTAAAAGTATATTGTATTGAGATAATAAATTTGTAGTATTATTTATTTACTACAAAGGTCTCAAGGGGTCTAAATATATGGTGGTCAAAACTTTTGACCAAAAGGAAACGGTACAGAAATGTGACGTTTTAATATAACATATTTCCATAGATGATATGGTAATAGATCCACTAACTAAAGGTCTACGCCCATGTGTATTTTAAGCGACATGTCATTAGCATGGGCCTAGGAGCATCTTTGGATGCTGTTATTTAGTGGGAGCTGTTTTATTTTTCTTTGAATAATGTTTACATATGTTTTTGTTACAATTTAGTAACATTTTGATATATATATATATATATATGTATCAACTTTTGCATTCAATAAAGTATTTTTGAATGTATTGTTATTATGTTGAATACATATTGATAAAGTCTCAAGGTATTATATAAACCTTGAGTGAAGGCTAGGGGCATACGGTTATTAGCCTTGTCCATATGTCTTGTTGTATATAAATAATGGTTAACCGTAAGGACAAGACATATATGGGTTCATGGAACCATAAATGCATTCTCTAGTGGCACAAGTTTTTTGTGACGCTTAAGGTAAGAGAATGGACATTCTCTAGTGGCACAAGTTTTTGTGACGCTTAAGGTAAGAGAATGGTGACTGACAAATGAGATCTCTCTATGAGAGATGTTATCCATTTGACACACTACCATATTGAATCCATATCAATAGAGTTGAGAACACTTGTGACCATGGAAGGCTCTGTGTGTATACATGCAGTTACCGCCATGATTCGGTGTTTGAGACTTTATGGGATAAGATTGACTATTAAGAATTATCTCTAGACCAATGTGCGCACATACAGTACGATTTCAATTAATATAGTCCAAGTGGGAGAATGTAAGAGTTTTCTTAATTGTGGACTACATTAATTGATATTGTAATTTACCGTTTAACGTTTACCGTTTTACGGGGATTGGTCTAAGGTGAGATAGAAGGTTTCTTAATTAGTATAATATGGGCTGGCTAGTGTGGGGCGAGTTGAGCCTAGCCCGTAATGAGGGGGCCTAGCTGGAAACTCTATAAATAGTGCTCAAGTCTCTCCTCTAACCCTAATTCTCACATGTATCCTCACCTAAGGGGTGTTTACCTAACACTAAACGTGAGGGGGCCGCCTCATTGAGCTAATGATACGGAGGGCAATAGAGGAGAAAGACTTGCGCGTGGAACATTGTGTTTCCGCTTCCGCTTCAAGATCGATGGATTCCAAAACAGGTGCGTTAATTCTCCTACTCAATTATGCATGTTCTTGTTTTGGTTATGGAGATCTTGGGGTTGCGCAATTTGCGTCCAATAGTTCTTGCCTTAAGATGTGTCGATATGATTGATCTCGCTGATAGTGGCTGAGTCAAAATGAAATGATTTGAAAAAATTGGAGAACACAGATTCAGAGATACAAAAATATTTTTCTTAAAATGATAATTTATATCTTTTCAAATAATTAATCAATGACCGACCAAAAAATTAATTAATCAATGAAAAATATTATTATTACCGATAATAATTTATATATAAATATTTTCATTAACGATGAAAATATTTTTCGTTCATTTATTTTTGTAAGTGACAAAAATGATCAATTTTAGAAAAATATTTTTTAAATTATTTATTTTTCGTCAAATAAATGGAGCCTTAGTGTTTGTAGACAAGACCATTCGGAATTAGCTACCAATCATCACATGGCAAAAGTAGAACATCTAACAAGAGAAAAAAAAAATTATACACGGATAATAAAAATATAGTATGATAATAATTTAATCTATAAAATACTTTTTTTTTATGCCTAGGATCCACCAAGCCTGCCAAGCTTACGTCGAGTAGCACACGGCCCGTAGAGTGCGCGGTGCACCTCGGACCAAGCGTTAATACCTGGGAGAAAGCTAGCACATGACCCCACCACCATGGTCCCCCACTTAAGATGTGTTAGGGCACGCATGATAATATTTCTACTTCTCTATTTCTCTAGAACATGTTTGAAACAGAAATCCATTTGGTAACGCAATTTGATTTTTCTATTTCTGGAACAAATTTTTATTCCAGAAATAGATTTGAAGAAGAAATCATAAGCTAAAATTTTTAACTTCTCAATTTCTATTAAATCAATTTCTAGCCAGAAATCAATTTCTATTCTAGAAATTTTGTCACGTGCACTCTTAGCAACTGCGGAGTTTCGACCCTGGGACTTCTGTGATTAAGTGCTCAAAGTCGAACCAACTCAGCTGCCCACCAGTGGGTTAATCTATAAAATACTTAATATCTTCATAATGCGAAAAAATGAGCAGCTGGCAGCTGAGGATTGTAGCCTCCACCTATCTCTCAATCTTTGTCTCTACATAACTTCAGGGTTAGTGCATAACTGTGATTGAAAATTAGTTTAATTCAAATGCGCGTTCAAGTTACAAGATGAATTTTGTTAGTGGATAATAATATTGTACATTAATTAGAAACCCACCTTCTTTTAAATAACTATGGTTGACAGGTACTTAATTTGGACACGCTTTTAAGTTATGTGCACCGATTACAAAAATGCCTTTCTTTTTTATTGGAATTTAGTGCCATCAATTCTCGAAAGTTTTTGGACCTTATGCAATAGGATGTGAACCTTTAAGAAGTCTTAAGAAATAATGATACATATAATTCATGAATTTTAATTTAATGTATATTGTGGTCCTTAAATTTTTAATTTGTCCAATGTAGTTTATGAACTTTAATCCAATGTACAATACTTTAAAGTTGTTCAATATGATTTCTGTGACTTTTGATATAAACTATATGAAAATTTTCAATGTTGTCGTTTCATTAATTCAATTTCAGAGACAACATTGAACATTTTTATATAGTTTAGAGATTAAATTTAATATACCAAAAGTCCATGGATAATAAATTAACAAATTGAAAGTTTAGGGACTATATTACGCATAGGGTTACAATTCATGAACCATTTATATCATTTTCCCATCATAATTCGGATTTGGGATGATAACACAAATGGTTTCTAAACTTTGGCTCAATGTGCATTGTGATTCCTGATTTTACAATTTGTTCAATATGTTCCCAAAACTATAACCCAATGTATAATGTGGTCTATCGACTTTTAATTTGTTCAATGTGATCTCTAGACTATTAGTACATATTCAAATTAGTCACTTAAGTACATCACAATACACAATGGATTAAGTTCAAGGATTATTTATATCATTATCCAAATTATTATCTACAGAATATTTTCTTAATTGGCCGCTGGAGGAGTAGGTGACGAGAGCGTAACGGAAGCGCTTGCGTCTTTTGCAGCCTATGGACTCTTCCTTCCTATAAAGCTTGTCTCAGTGCAAACGAGCGAAGCTCTCAAATTGTCACCTTCTCTTCTCCATTCTCTCTCCTTGCGTCGACCTCGAGCCAGACAACGACGGCAATGGCGGCGTCAATGGTGAGGAGGATCAGACTGGGGTCGCAGGGCCTTGAGGTCTCGGCACAGGGGCCGGGCTGCATGGGCATGTCCGCTGCCTACGGCCCTCCCAAGCCTGAACTCAACGTGATTGCGCTCATCCACCGCGCCATCGGCTCCGGCGTCACCTTCCTCGACACCTCCGACATCTATGGCCCTCGCACCAACGAAATCCTTCTTGGAAAGGTCTGCTCTTGAGTGTGTTAAGCTTAGTCTCAGCTACCGCAGGAAGTACATATGCTATAGTCATGCCGAATTCTAAGACCCTGCATCTTGGTTTTCTTTATTTTGGAGGCAATATGTTGTTGGGAAATATATGACAAATGATTGGAAAAAACAATGAAGTAAAACTTTGAAGCGTAATATCACTTTTTTTAAAGAATTATTTACCCTCCACAATGTCACTGATGGTCATCGATAAATTTCCTCCAGGATACAATAAAATCTCTATTGAGAATACTATATAACAATTTTAGAATTTCTTTAGGGTCTCTTGAGGAAGCAATTAAAAACAATGGCTGCATATTCTTTCTAAAGAAAACAAAAAACGAAAGAAGAAGTTTATAATTGAACAAACACGTTCAGTAATTAATAGCAAAAAACAAGAAGTTATATCTGAACAAAAACAGCCTTCCAAGGATTAAAAAGTTATGTTTGAATGGGTACAAAATCTAAAATAACCATTGGAAGAAATAATAAATTTCGGAATTAAATAATAAAAATAACCTTAACTCCTTTATGAATAATCACATTGTTTCAATAAAAAACTATAATTAATTTTTTATAAGTATAGATCTGAATTTTGATAAATAAAAATAATGATTATTGATTAGTGTCAAATCCCGTCCATGTGTGCACTCACATCTTTTTGACATGGGACAAGGCACCTTTTAGTTTTCTTGTGGTGATTTTGGTGTTGGTGCTGAGCAGGCACTAAAGGGAGGGGTGAGACAAAAGGTGGAACTGGCGACCAAGTTCGGGCTCGGCTTCACAGACGGCAAGTGGGAGGTCTGGGGCGATCCTCTGTACGTGAGGGTGGCTTGCGAGGCCAGCTTGAACCGGCTCGATGTCGATTGCATCGACCTCTACTACCAACACCGTATCGACACCCGCATCCCCATCGAAGTCACTGTATGGATCCCTCGTTAAACCTTTGCCTCTCTTGACACTTTCTCCGAGCCATATGATCCAGTTGCCAAACTAGATTGGTGTCGATGATGCATCGTTACCGCGCTGTTAATAGTTTGTCGGACTCTGTGGCAGAAATTGACCATTGCCTTGCCTTTTGACTCGGAAGATACTGTTAGCTGTGAGTTGAGTTCAGTTGATGGTTGAGGTCGAGATGCGGCACAGCGTCGTTAAAGAGGTCATGGAATTTCGTATATCGGTGGCTGAGTTTTTGTCTCATGGGATCTTTCACAAGTTGATGATCAATAAGGGCAAAGATTATTTCGAAATCTTCCTTTGAGATGAAAGTGCTATCGGGTGCATCCTAATTTATGAAGGAGAATCACTTTGAAAGTTGGACATTCTGTAGCAACATTTGATTCTTGGCATATCATTTCAAATATGACAATTACTTGGAGTACTTATGTTATTTGCCCTAGTCTGTGATAGATTAGAGAAATCTACCTCCATCATTTTAATACTTCTGTTATTTTACCTATTCTATGATAGACTGTAGAAATCTGCGTCTGTTAACTTAATGCCTAGCGAATTTTTTGTTGCATCGAGATGCATAGAGATCGACTAATCTTTGCCAAGAACTGCCAGGTCAAAATGTAACGGTGGAATAGTTAGGGAACACATTCTATTCAGGGATCAAGTACACAATGAAAGCTACTAATTTGCATGAATTTATGGATCTTGACATGTAAGGTCTTGACTGTTGTTGTTGTGTCATGTGAACATTCAAAGATTGGAGAGCTAAAGAGACTCGTTGAAGAGGGTAAAATCAAGTACATTGGTTTATCGGGGGCCTCTGCCTCGACCATCAGAAGAGCACATGTTGTTCATCCCATCACTGCTGTGCAATTGGAGTGGTTGCTGTGGTCAAGAGATGTGGAGGCAGAGATCATTCCCACATGCAGGTAATAAAATACTGTCAATATGTTTATCCAGTAACAACAGCTTTCTTCTGAGTCTGCTCTTCCACGATATTGTGACTAGGGAGCTAGGCATTGGAATTGTTGCATACAGTCGTTTAGGACGAGGATTCTTTTATGTCGGCTCCAAGTTGTTGAAGAATCTCTCCAAGGATGAATTCAGACAGGTCTGTTTCTGCTGATCAACAGAATTAGATGTTCTTCTTGTTAGGGAAATTCCTTATGATGTTTTGAAGATGACAAAATAAATCAAAGGCTACTAACATGTTTGATGGTTGAGTAATAGACTATGCAAATGATAGAACATGTAAAGGATATTATCAAAGTCTGAAGACGACCAGAAGACTTAACAGAACACATGTCCAAAGTATATTCTGAAGATTTCCAGATTTCTGTGTCAAAGTCTGAAGACTGCTAGACTTTAGTGTCAAAGTCTGTTCTGACAAATTCCAGACTGAACGTGAATAAAGAACCAGAAGACAGACTCTATACTGAAGCAGAACATAACAGATTGTGTTCAGACCTTAAAGCTAAATCTGTTCAGACCCATATTGCAAAGTCTATCGCAGTCAGACTCAGATTGTAAAGTCTATTGCTCTCAGACTTTACATCCAGACTCAACAGAACGTAACTCTAGCCCCAATCATATAATGGCTAGTGATCTGGTTTGGATTCCACATCAAGATTGATTTGATTGATTCAATCTAATTGATTGATAATTAGATCTTGAAGACAAGAACTTTCTATACGAAGAAGCTTTACTTATGGAAACCAAGATTTCGTTTGTATGGGCGATCGGAATCAATTTGGGATTATATCTTTGTCACTCAACGGCTACCAAATCTTTTTGATACAGGGCTGTCCAATGGGTATATTGGAAGACGATCCTCGGGATACTGTCCAACGGCTAGTTTTGGAAGTGGAGGAGTATTTAAGGAGATAAAGGACCGATGAGCAAGTAAGAGATAGAGTGTAGAATTTATAATTCCAAAGTCTGAGCGATCTTCTATCATACACTTGTCTCTCGTGAGCTTAAACGTTTGTGATCTTGAGAGAAATACCAAAAGAGTGACTTAGTGAGATAGTGTGATCTACTACTAAGTGTTTGCACTCAAAGTTGTAATCTCTTGTTGATTGCATAGTGGAATCCAGCCAAGAAGGCTGTTAGCGTGGGAGAGTGGACGTAGGCTTGAATTAAGCCGAACCACTATAAACCTTGTGTTCTTATTCTCTTCTCTAAACTCTTTATTGTGTTAAAGTCTGATATCGCTCAAAGTCTGCTGTTCTTCAGACTTTGCTCACAACTTATTTTATTCCGCATATATTTGCCAAGGTTTTGTATAAACACCTATTCACCCCCCTCTAGGTGCTAATTCTAGTCCTAACACTTCTCATTGAAGTGCTGGATTATTACCAGTAGAAAAATTATAAGGATGGTATGAATCTCAAATGGTGACAAATGCTTCACATTCTTGTATATCTTCAAATCCAGCACTCGCCATACATCCATCCTCTCTTGTGATTATAAATTAGTGTAAAATCATAATCAATAACTTGATGAGCCTAAAAGAGGCAGTTCCCCGTCTTATTATGCTTTTGCAATGGACTGATATAGATTTATCTATAAGTTCCTCAGTTCCCAGCCTTCCCAACATTTGCTATTCCCTATCCTTTCCCTGCTTTCCACCCATCCTTTTTCGCTCATCTTTCTTCACAAGATTATGATGTCTCCTCCATATAACGGACACCATTGTCAGGCCTCAGGCCTCTGTCCTTTTTTATACTCATCTTTCTTCAAAGGATAAAAATATCTCGATGTTGGGAAATATTGGCTTCAAATCAATAAAACAATTAAGTTGGACTTTGAGGCGTAATATCACTTTATTTAATGATTTATTTGCTCCCACAAAATTGCTAATGGTCACCGGCAAATATTTTCCAGGGTACAACAAAGTCTCAAAATGATATTACTCGATAGCAATTCTAGTATTTCTCTAGAGTCTCTCTAGGAAATATTGAAAAAATACATATAGTTTTGAAAAGAAGACTTGAAAATGATCACATATCCGTTCATCTAGAAAACTGACATATATAAATCCGTTTTAAAGAACATAAGCAACTTTTTATGAAAGATTGCAAAGTGAATAAATATATCATTTCGGAAGAAGTTACCAAATGCACAAATGTGTCCATTTGAAAGAAGTTGAAAAAATGAACAAATGCAATCTTTCGGAAAAGGTTGCAAACTAAATGATTATCAATTACAAAAGTTGTCTAGAAAAGAAACATATATAAAAATTCGAAATTTTCATAAATTCCAAAAATTCTCAATAAACAAAACAACCTTTGACCTAATAAAAGTTAATAAGACAACCATACGAAATAAAATAAAAAAGCAAAGAGGTTAGTGCTAATTAAACTGCAGGCACGCAAGCGTGCTAAGTGCGCCTAATAATCACGCAATTATTCGCACACCCCTACCCATGGGTCTAGCCCACACCAATCTTTTCTTTAGATACACTAAATCATCACGCTTATTAACTAGCCCACTTCCTCTTACTATTCCTATTCCTATATGGAACAAGGAAACACACACTTAGTTTGTTTTACAAACAAACTTCCGACACTTGACACAACCCGTTCTTGAGTGAGGACTTCCTAAAAGCCTTCTTATGGAAGTTTTGGGATTATGTTATTGACATAAACCCCATTGTAGTTTACTGCCCACAATCAGTGGTTGACTAGTGATTGCGCTAGGTGAAGTAACTATTGTTTTTCTAGCTTAAAAGAGCTTTACTTCCGATGATATTCTTCTATAAATCATCCAGATTTGTGATTTCTTTCTTTTTAAGGTGATAGATGGATTGCTAGAGCACCAGGTCCACATTTCGAATGCTTATGATTTTGAACTACATATTCCATTCCTTTCGAGATAATCTTTTACTAATCATGCTCCCCGCACAGTGCTTGCGAACTTCCAAATGCTTATCATATCAAGTAACAAGACAATCTGATGGCATGCAATGCAACCACTTCTAGTATCGTTTGCACTTGTTGCGGTAGCATTTGGTGCTCAAATGAAAATGATAGTTGCTCAAATGCTCTCCGCTGAGATAGTCCTTTATGTTATGCAGAAACCACCAAGGTTTCAGCCAAAGAACTTGGCTCACAATGCGAAGTCATTTGACTGAGCGAATGAAATTGCGCAAAGAAAGGGATGCACCCCGTCACAGTTAGCCCTTGCTTGGGTGCACCACCAAGGTGACGACGTCTGCTCGATTCCCAACATGACCAAGATCGAGAATTTCAACCAGAGCATTGGAGCTCTGTTAGTGAAGCTTACACCGGAAGAGATGGCCGAGCTCGAATCAATTGCTTCTACAGACAATGTGAAGGGTGGCAGGTACCATAGCAGCATCTCTACATGGGAAAACTCGGACACTCCACCCCATTCCTCATGGGAAGCTGCTTAGAAACGGGTCTGCTTCTGTCACTGCATCTTTGATAAGCAGAGCTCGAGCATTTGCTACTGCATAATTTTCAGCTTATGTGGTGTGGTTGTTACAAGCATGTGCACGAAGAGAGTGCTTGTGATCCTGTAATAAAGTATGAACTTCAGAAAGTAACTGTTGCCATTTTGTGTAAATGACACTCATTATGAGAAGACGATAGATCTGTGATATGCTTATTGGGAAGATTACTCGAGAAACGCGGGGTGAGCTGAATTATAACCGAGCCGACCATGCCAATTCATGAAGGTGACTTTCAGAATCGTGAAACTGGGATTTTGAGCAATTCGGCTCGTCCGTACATGCTAGAGTGACACTAACCACCTCAGCCGTGATTTCATACTTTCAAGTTTCAATCTTTGCAACATTCTCTCAGGACTGGTTACTATCCATTGAAGCAAATGCCAAGAGGCATGTTTTCTTTTACAGCATGATTGCTGAACTGGATGGTATCGGTATTACGAAAAAGTAAATCACAACCTAATGCTCTCGCGATGGTGCCCATGTGTGGACTTTTTTGCTAGTTGTAATGCATATGGAGTTTTGACTACTTTTTGTCAATTTTTCTTACAGAAAAAGAAGAGCTATAAGACATTTTGAGCTTCACACTTAAAGAAAAGAATTTCCTCATAAGTGTGGTTATTGTGAACTTGGACCTTTTTATTTGTCAGTATAAAATGGATAAATTCCGTTGGACAAATACCAAAGAAGCTGTACCGTGTGTAACAGGGTCTTACAAGATGCAAGTATGGTTCTTTGTATCTAGTGGTCCTACCTATTGTATTATTGTCCTAAAAACATGGGCTTGCACTATTAGTATATCACCCTTCAGTAATTTCTCGACAAAGTTGAAGAATAATAGAGTTTGAAAAAATCCATTCAAATACACTCCACTCTTTTAAACACTTTCGTCTCTTCCTTAAAATTTGATGTCATTAAAAGCATAGAGCAACACTATTAATTTAATATGATCGGTTGTCTTTGCAAGTATGCTCTTCACTTTCCACTATGTATTCCTTTTTATCCATTGGTCCATCTTATTTATAGTTTGAATTATTGTTACCCTTAGGTAATTTAAAATCCATTCATTTATGCTCTACCCCTCTAAACACTTTCTTCTTTTCCTCAAAGTCTTATGTCATTAAAAGCTTGAGTAACACTATGAGTTGTTTCCACAAGTATGCTCTTTGCTTGCCACTCTGTGGATCCTATAAATCAAAAAGCTTGAGAGCCTTATGGGATAGATCAATGATGTCTATAAAATAAATGACAGTTAGGAGTAAGCAATTTCAAGTTTCCTACATATTTCATCCGGAACGTAGAACCCCCTCTTTGGAACAAGTTCCTCTACTAGTTGGAATAGGTTCTTCATTTATTGGAATTTAGAACCTTCCTTGCATACCATAGAATCTAAAACCTACTCTGTCACTATATTTAGGGTCTGTTTCAAGGTCCACCCAAGTTCCATCTATATTATTAATCAAATGATTGCGGTGAATTATCACCTTTAATGATCACGATTTATTGCTAATCAACTGACCATAACTTATAATATTAACAAAGTAAAAGTCTCAGTCTTAAAATGGAAGTTCAAACTAGTGATTTTAGATTATACATTTATCATTGATCGCCATGGAGTACCGTAGAATTGCGTGTAGACATATGCCAAGAAAAATACAAAAACTTGTTCTAGGTTCTAAGTTCCAAGTTGGTGTAACCTAGAACCTACTTGCGAAACAGGTTAACCTGTTTTTGAAACCCGAAACCTACCCTGCATACCTTAAAACTTAGAATTTGATGAGTTCCCATTGGTCCGAATCTCCAATTCCAAGTTTTACTCTTGAACCATGCTTACCCATAAATGTAGTCCCTTTAAAGAGTCAAAGAAGGATCGTGTGGTGTGGGATAGCATAATTGTCTCAAATAATCATTAATTTATACCATAAACTCCTCATAATCAAACCATCAAGCTCATACTTATGAGTTTGCTATAAAATGTGAAAATCTAAATATATATATATATATATATATATATATATATATATATTTGTACAAAAAATAACGAAAATGATTTGGTTTGTTAATAGTATATTATAATAACCTTAGCAAAGTTGGCACAGTTGGTTGAAGTGTTAGAAGATTTCCAATTTGGAAACTGGACATCATCTGTTCCATTGTCACCATTAACTTGTAAACCACGTCGAGTAAAAAGTATAGATTTAACATGTTCATGAGCTCCTAGATGTCCCATAAGCCTCCAAATAATCCACTTTTACACTCCTAGATATTAGTAAAGTATGCGGATATAATGTGCGAGTTTACTAAAATTGTATACGATTTTTTTTTATACTATTCTTTTTCTTTTTTCTTTTTTTTCTGGGGAGGCTTTGGGGGTTTAAAGTTGTACATTGTTGTTCTATATATATTTTTGTCACTCGTTAAGTTGCGCCATATTTTTGGGTCTTCACGCCAAGACTTGTGTCATGTCATATTCCTGGACTCGAATCTAATTAGCGTTTGTACACAAGATAGCATGGAATCCGTTGCCAATCATCATACTTTGCCCCTGTGCATTAATAGAGTATTCCTCTAGAAACTATAAAGTACACTTGGAAAAAGTAGAACACGTAACGAGAAAAACAAAACTATAAGCAAATAATAAAAATACACTATAATAAGGTTAATATCATAAAAAATTCAAAATCAGTACTTTTATAATAAATTTGCTCTAAACTAATGTTTTGACCATCAAAACTTCAAACTGATACACTTATGATAAATTTACCTCAAACTCATTTTTTTAAATATTAAAAACTCTAAACTAGTACATTTGTGACAAGTTTACTTTCTATTAATTTTCATCAAATTGGATTAATATAAGGAAAAATCACAAACTGATATACTTATGATAAACAAAAAATAAAACCCCAAATTGGTACAATATCAACTGTCACATGTCATCTAACTTAATAATTTGATAGTAAAATTTAACAGAAATTAACAAAGAATAAATCTCTCACAAGTGTAATAGTTTAAGGTGGTTTACCGATTTGGAGTTATTTGTGATATAAACCCTTACAATAAATACATCATGATAATAATTTAATCTACGAAATACTTTTTTTTTTTTTTTGGTAAGGGGTAATAATATATTGAGCTTCAACCAATTACAAATAAGGACAGGCACCACAAAACTCGCACTCAAGAAGACAGACACGTCTACTCGAGTGAGAGGGCGCCGACCGCAAAACACCGCAAAGCGGTCAAAGCAAGCAAGGGCCGAAATATGAAGCCCAAAGAAAGCCACGCAGGGCCAAGCTACCAACCTAAAAGTAAATAACCAGACAAAAGAGGAAAGCCACGCATGGCCAAACGCCAACAAATTAAGGACAACAAAAACTACTAGAGAACAAGGCCCAAAGGCAAGAGAACGGCGAAACAAAGCAACTCTGATAATGTGCGCCCGACCAGTAGAGATGAAGAGACGAAGGCGGGCACCCGAAGGCAATATAAAGGAGACCTAGAAGGTTGATACAGACGAAACGAAGATAGAAGGGTCAAGTCCCCAATTCCTTTGTAACCTCCTATTTCTCGGGCAATCATCCACGCTTTTGAATGTTAAGGCTTTATCCTTCACAACTTTAAGAAGATGCTTCTTGACAGCCGCAATCACAACCGGATGGTCTCTAAAGAGAATATCGTTTCTATACTTCCAAATGAGATGGCATAAAGCCCCAAAAGAGAAACGACCAATGGAGTGATAGAAATCCTTACTAGAGAGGAATCTCATCGCCTAGCGTAGATTATCTGTCCAAGTCCCATTCCTCCACGGGAGATTACACTTGGCCGCCCAAAAGTTAGCCAAAGTGGCTGTGATGCGACAACCGAAGAAGAGGTGGTCTATCGAATCTGGCGTGAGCTTGCAAAACACACAAACTTCCCATCCAATTCTCCCTTAAGACATAAGGAAGGTTTGGGTGGGAAGACGGTTCCTAATAATCAGCCAAAGATTGAATTGGTATCTTGGAGTGATGGCCTTATTCCAAATAAAGGAAGACCAATCAACTCTATCTTTCCTTCTTTTGAGGACATGCCATGCTGAGGCGACCGAGAAGACACCCGAAGAATTGTCACTCCAAATAAATCTGTCCGGCACCCCCGAGAGAACCGAAAGGGGGTGGTTCCACGAATGTAACTCTGCCCTGAAAACCTGACCCGCCGAAGAGAAAATGTCTACAACGACAGCATTCCAAGGGAGCCCCGAATCAGCGATCGTCTGTTCTGAACAAACAAGATCCAGCGGACCACACTGGTGCCAATTGTCGTACCAAAGGGATGTCGCCTATCCATCTCCAATTGTCCAGCGAAACTTTAGACGGAAGATGGATCTCAGATGGAGGATCCTCTTCCATGCCCACGAGCAATAGGTTGGTGCTTTGGCCACCCAGAAAATAATCTACGAAATACTTAATACCTTTGTAACACGAAAAGCTAGGAGCTTATGGTTAAGGATGGTAGTCGGCAATTGAGGATTGTAGCCTTTGCCGATACCTCAATCTTTTTCTTTACATAGCTTCAGAGTCAATGCCTAACTACGATCGATTGATACTTAATTCAAACGTACATTTTCAGTCATATGATTAATGTGCCTTTTTTGAATAACTATGGTGATGGGCACTTTAATTCAGACACACTTTTTAAGTTACGTGATTAATTTTGTTATTGGAAATAATATAGTACACATATTACAAGCATGCCTTTTTTGAATATGGTGCAATCAATTCTCGAAAATTTGAAATTTTGGACTTTATGTAATATGATATAAACCTTTATTCTATTTTTATTGAGGATAAATACCCAAAAGTCCCAAATTATGTCTATTGTGACACAAATATTCAATTTTTTTTTGTTATAAAAAATTTAAACTAACTTATTGTGACAAAAAAAAAAGAGTTTGAAGTATTTATATTAGGGAAAATTCCAAATAAGGACCCGAAGTGAATCTATTTTCTCAAATAAGGATTCAAAGTGAACTTTGCCCGAAGTAGATCAATTGTTTCAAATAAGGACCTAAAGTGAATTTTGTATCAAATAATGACCCGGAGTGATTTAGTTAATCTCTATTGAGGACCTTAGCTCACCAGTAGACATTTTCTGGCAATTACAATAGGGGCAATTTTGTCAGAAATTTGTGATTGGAAAAAAAAGGGAAAATTCTAAATTAATTAAGTTTAGGTTATTTATTTAGACGTTTACGTTTTCTTCTTTCTTCTCCCTCTCTGCTCCTCAACCAAATTGCTGCCCGGTCATCGTCGCAACTCGATTCTCGTCGTTCCTCACCTTGCTCGACCGACGGAGAATTTGGGTCTACGCAAACAAAGAAAGAAGCATATGATTTTCTTCTTATTTTTGAATTCATGCCTCAACCGGCGGAGAATTTGGGTCTTCGACTTTGCGGAGGATGGGTATAAGGAATGGGGAGAACTTCAGTCTTTGACTTTGCAAAGGATAGGTACAAGGAACGAGAAGACCGTAGAAAACCTATGGTTTTTTATGTTTTAGGATTTGTTAATTTTTCTTATATTTTTTTTGGACAAAATTGCCCAAACTCCGGTCATCGGAAATGTCACATGCTTGATAGCTGGCGAATATTTGGCTGACCAACAAGCTCAGATTCTTATTTGGAATTGATCTAACAACTTT
The DNA here is from genome assembly GCA_007663325.1 of Eucalyptus pauciflora. NCBI lineage: Eukaryota > Viridiplantae > Streptophyta > Magnoliopsida > Myrtales > Myrtaceae > Eucalyptus > Eucalyptus pauciflora. The sequence continues at coordinate 937,538 of VMYD01000399.1, read as the reverse complement.
GGGTCCTTATTTGAAACAATGAGTCAACTTTAGATCTTTATCTAACACAAAATTCATTTCGAGTCCTTATTTGAGACAATTGGTCAACTTTGGGTCCTTATTTGGAATTTTCCCTTTATATTATAGTGAGTAAGTTTAAAATTTTGCGTGATAAAAAAATAAAAAATCGGGTGTTTATGCCAGGTATGGTTTTAACTTTTTGCGGTATTCAGCCTTTTTTGTCAATCATATGAGGTCGGCATTTTCTCGTCAACGGGCCGCCGGAGAAGTAGGTGACGAGAGCCTATACGTCATTTGCAGTCTATTTTGATTCTCCACACCCAATCAACAGGGAGAAAATATTAGGTGGTCTGGGACCGCCACGTCAGCGTGGTCCCGGACCACTCACGCGGTGCCACGTGTGAGGGGAGGGGACAAAAAACCCGAACCGGGCCCACCTCTCTAACGCTCTCTCTCCTCTTTCTCTTTTTTGTCTCCCTCATGTCACGCGTGGCGCCGCGTGAGTGGTCCGGGACCACGCTGACATGGCGGTCTCGGACCACCCAATACTTTCTCATCAACAGGAGAAGAGAAAAGCTTCGTTGTCTTGTATTGTACCGTGAGCGGGCGGGAGTGCTCTCGAACTGTCTCTTCTCCGTTCTCTCTTCTCTGCATCGACCTCGAGCTAGACGACTGCGGCGATGGCGGCGTCGACGCTGAGGAGGATCAAGCTGGGGTCGCAGGGCCTCGAGGTGTCCGCGCAGGGGCTGGGCTGCATGGGCATGTCCGCCGGCTACGGGCCTCCCAAGCCCGACCCCGACATGATCGCCCTCATCCACCACGTCGTCGGCTCCGGCGTCACCTTCCTCGACACCTCCGACGTCTACGGCCCTCACACCAACGAAATCCTCCTCGGAAAGGTTGTTCTCTCAGTCTCTCTATTTCCTCCGCATGAACTATATGTGCTTATAGTGTTACGGAATTTAGCTTCATCGAGCAGAGTGCTCTGATCCTGCGCCTTGGTTTTCTGATTTCGGGGTTGATTTTGAGCAGGCACTGAAGGGAGGGGTGAGGCAGAAGGTGGAATTGGCGACCAAGTTCGGATTCAGCTACGCGGACGGGAAGAGGGAGGTCCGGGGCGATCCGGCGTACGTGAGGGCGGCTTGCGAGGCCAGCTTGAGGCGGCTCGACATCGATTGCATCGACCTCTACTACCAGCACCGTATCGACACTCGCATCCCCATCGAAGTCACTGTATGGATCCCTCATCATACTTTTACCTCTCTCGAGACTTTCTCCGAGCCATATGATCAGTTGCTAAATTGGATTGGTGTTGATGATGCATCGTCATGTTGTTACAACTTATAAGATATTGTTAAATGAGACTTAAGTTCAGCTGATAGCAGAGTTCAAGATGCGGCAGAGTGTTGTTCAAGGGGTTGTGGAATTTAGTAGTTTGGCGGCTTGAGTTTTAGTTTTATGGGTCAACAAGCATGAAAATTATTCGAAATCTTTATTTGAGATGAAACTGCTCTGGGGTTCATCCTGATTTATGTACGAGAATCACATTTTGTTCCTGGACTTTCTGCGGAGACATTTGGTTCTTGACATATTATTGTGAAAATATGACAAGTACTTGGAATACTTCTTATATTTGCCCTCTTCTGTGCTGGATTAGAGATATCCTCCTCCGTTAATGCAATACCTTGTGACTTTTTTGTCGCATTGAGATGCATAATAATTGACTAAACTATTCTGGGATCAGGCCACAATAAAAGCTAATGATGTGCATAATTTTCTGGATCTTAACACGTAAGATCCTGAATGGTTGTTGTTTTGTCATGTGAATATGCACAGATTGGAGAGCTGAAGAAGCTCGTTGAAGAGGGTAAGATTAAGTACATCGGTTTATCCGAGGCCTCTGCATCAACAATCAGAAGAGCACATGCTGTTCATCCCATCACAGCGGTGCAACTGGAGTGGTCGCTGTGGTCAAGAGATGTGGAGGCAGAGATCATTCCCACGTGCAGGTAGGATATCACTCTGTTAATTTGTTTATGCAGTAACAACATCTTTCTTCTGACTCTGCTCTTCCTTTAAAATGTCGAATAGGGAGCTTGGCATTGGAATTGTTGCCTACAGTCCTTTAGGACGAGGATTCCTTTCTGTTGGCTCCAAGTTGGTGGAGAATCTCTCCAAGGATGACTTCAGACAGGTCTGTTCCTGTTTGTCAACATAATTAGATGCTCACAGTGACTGTCATTCTCATTGAAGTGCTGGAAACCTGTTCTTGTAGTATGAAGAAAAAATATCTGGATGGTATGAATAAAACTTGGTGACACAAATGCTTCATATTCTTATCCAATCCAGCACCTCGCCAGTCATGGCTTTAATGAGCCTGAAAACGGAAGTTTCCTGGATTTATGTGTAAGTTGCTTTGTTTCCCACCCTTCCCACCATTTGCTAATCACTATCCTTTCCCCACTTTCCACCCACCCTTTTTCTCTCATCTTTCTTCACAAGATTAGCGATTTTTCCTCAAAATAATCGACACCAGTATTGGGCCTCGGCCCTCTATCCTTTGTTATTCTCATCTTTCTTCACAAGATAAATCATATCTTGACACAACCATTTCTTGAGTGAGGACTCCCTAGCACCCTTCTTATGGGAGTTTTGGGGTCAAGTTCCCATATGACATAAAGCCAATTGTGTATTACTCCCCGCCACTGGTGTTTGACTAGCAATAGTTCTAGGCAAGTGAAGTAGCTATTTTTCTTTGTAGCTAAAAGAGCTTTGCGTCTGATAACATTCTTCTACACATCATCTACATTTGTGATTTTGTTTTCTTTTTTATTTTATGTGTGACTAATGGTACCATCACACGTACGAAACTTAGATCGTTGAGTTTGTTTCTGTTTTCACATCCTACATCAAGCCCATTGAGCCTTGTGTGGTAGTTACTAGATCACTTCGCTCAACGTTTCTAATGCTTATGATTTGGGACAAGATATTTTAATCATTTCAAGATAATCTATAGCTGATCATGCTTTTCCAGATTCACAAGGATTGTGCACTTCTAAATGCTTATTATGTCAAGTAACAAGACAATCTGATGGCATGCAATGCAACCACTTTTGCACTTGTTTCTGTAGAATTTGGCCTTAGAAGGAAAATGTTAGTTGCTCATATGCTTTCTGCTGAGACATTGCTCTATGTTATGCAGCGCCTACCAAGGTTCCAGCCAGAGAACTTGGATCACAACACGAAGTTATTCAACCGAGTGACTGAAATTGCGCAAAGAAAGGGATGCACCCCATCGCAGTTAGCCCTCGCCTGGGTACACCAACAGGGTGACGACGTTTGCCCGATTCCCGGCACAACCAAGATCGAGAATTTCAACCAGAACATTGGAGCTCTGTCAGTGAAGCTTACACCGGAAGAGATGGTTGAGCTCGAATCAATTGCTTCTGCGGACAATGTCAAGGGTGGCAGGTACGATGGCAGCATCCTTACATGGGAAAACTCCGACACTCCGCCCCTTTCTTCATGGAAACCTGCCTAGAAACATGTCTGCTTCTGTTGCTGCATCTTTGATGTGCAGAGTTTGAGCATTTGCGGCTGAAGTAATTTAAGGCTATGTTGTGTGGCTGTTATAAGTATGTGTAATAAGAGAGTGACTGTTTTCGTTTTGCACATGTGACATTCACTATGAGAAGATTATGGATGTGTACTAAGCTTACTGGGGAAAGATCACTCGAGAAACATGAGAGCGAGTTCAATACGAACCAACCCCGCCATGCCGACTTTATCGGGGTGACTTTTAGAATATGAGAAATCGAGATTTTGAAGAATTCAAACTCAGTCGTACATACTAGAGTGACCCTTTATTCTCCTCCAACCATGAATTCAATACTAACACCGGGTGCAAGATACTCTCAAGACTGGATGCTACACATAGACACAAAGCTTCGCTTTGTGTTTGGTTTGGTATCGAAGTTAAGGAACAGTAAATTGTTACCGGATGTTCTCGCGAAAACGAAGTTTGGGATAAAATGCTGGCGCAGTTAATTTGAGTGTCGGGGAAATCGAAGGTTTAGTTTCACCACCTACGGTTCATGAGCCTTTATGTAGCTCGATACCTTCGCTCATGCCTCTGCATTATTACAAAAATGTCGGAGATATTGCGCAAGTTTCCTAAAATTAAAAACGACACTTCTATTTTTATTTTTATTTTTTTATTTGGAGTTAGAGTGGAGCAATGTTGTTTTGTTTTGGTTTAGGAGAATAACGCAAATAGTCTTTGAACTTTAGTCCAATGTGTTATGTCTTTACTAAATTTTTGATTTATTCAGTGTGGTTATCAAACTTTTTGTACACGTTTAATTTAGATCCTAGGCTAGATAAATCCAATAAGGCCATGTTTGATCGTTCGAACATCTTTGCTATATAGGATAATGATAGGATAAAAATCCCATATAATATTTGTTGACCTCTGAATATAGCATGATTCAAATAAATATTTTTTAAATGAGTGTTTGATTTGTAGAATTAAAATTAAAAATAAACCATGGAAGTCATAAATACTATTCACAATCTTCATCCATATCAAGCACCCCCGTTCCTTGTAACTTCAAGGATGCTCTCTCCTTCTGCAACATCCCTTTCGCTGCCCTTGATCAATTCGATGGATTCCGCTCGCTCTACCTTTGACTTCGCCACATTGAGAGGCCCCTGGGTTTGAGTTCTCCGCTGGTCTAGCCATCTTTACTTTCAACGCCTTCTCCTGCGATGAATCCATCCCCTTTGACAAGTGGGAATACTGCGTTGATTCCGTGTTACAGTGCCCCGGCTTGTTCAGTCGCTTCAACAGCTTCCCCCGAGACAGCTTGCGGATCCGGTTTATGAGTGGTAGCACCACTGGTACCACTCGCTCCGAGTGACGTGGTTGAGGAGCTGTATCACCTTGGCTGCCGCCTCTTTCAGATCATCTTCTCCACTATGACAGTGCTCTACTCCACTATGACAGTGCTCTATGTTATGCAAGTCCATACCAAGGTTCCAGCCAGAGAACTTGGCTCACAATGCGAAGTTATTTGATCGAGTGAATGAAATTGCACAAAGAAAGGGATGCACCCCGTCACAGTTAGCCCTTGCCTGGGTACACCACTAGGGTGACGACGTCTGCCCGATTCTTGGCACGACCAAAATCGAGAATTTCAACCAGAACATTAGAGCTCTATCCCTAAAGCTTACACTAGAAGAAATAGTCGAGCTGGAATCAATTGCTTCTGCGGACAATGTCAAGGGTGGCAAGTACGCAAGCAGTATGCCTACGTGGGATGTCACGCCCCGAACCTCAAGCGCGCGAACTTCCCTCGATAGAATTGCGACGTTCCCGGGACACGTCGCCAACCCATTTCATTTTATGCATATGCGGAAGCGAATTAAATAAACACTCAGACAAACAACAATCAACACAGGGATAGTAAAACAAAAGCCGACACCTTTTTCACAAACTGCACTTTATATACACATCAGGTTCAACCTACAGGATTATATACAAGAGTCTATATCCAAAAAGAAGTGACTAAGCCAACTCTACCCCGGACCCTACCTACTTGGGATCCAGGTTTACTACGACACTGTCTGGGATGTCGATGTCCAAAGGATCAGCTACCTCTACTCCGGACCCTTCAGCCTTGGGCCTCGAGTTCGCCATGATATCATCTAGTATATCGATATCCATGGGGCCAAGTACCTCCTCATCCTCGGGTTCGATGGTAGGCCTGTCAAAACCCTCCAAAGAACCCTCTCGAATCCTGTTGGGCTTGTTAAGGAATCATGCTTTGAAGCGAATATGTACCAAGTGAAGTAGACCCTCATCAACTCAAATAGTGATTACCACAAGCTCACGGGTCCAGGTGGTTCCAGGGATGAGGAGAAGGGTATACTCGGTCTACACCTCTCGTGGACACCCAAAGGGACGTGATGTACCTCCATCTAAGGATCTGAAAAATTTTAAACCACGACGGGGTGAGATAAATCTCAGCGAGTCTACACCCTAAACCCCAATTATGACGAAAATTTACCTAGAGACAGCCTAAACATGCACCAAATAGGACTTACCTCGCTTCAGCACCTCCCTACACATTAGTACATCATATATGCATTTATAAACGCAACAAGCGTAATCAATAACTGGAACACATCATTTTCATATATCAATCAATCAAAAAGGTCCCGATTATAAGGCGAAATCGTTATGACACATCTCATTCCGTGCCACACAATTTCGTCCTATAATTAGATGTGGCTATCTCAATCACTCAAGCGTGTTCCAATTATTTATGACCCAACGGCCACGGCCAACTCATCAATTAGCGGTCATCTGACATAACCGGGCGTCATCCCACTCTATCGGGCATGGCAATGTCTACATCTAGACGGCATTCCATAAAAGAGCATCGGTCCAACCTCCACTGCGTCAAGGACATCTGAACTCAATCAGGCATCGTCCCGCGTGAACACATCATGACGGGTTCGATAATGACCACACACACATCCATGCCCAGCCAAGAACATCGTGCTTTGCATTCAAATACTTCCATTTCAAATAATGGACTTGACCAATTTTCCTCGTATTAAAAATACCCGGTAAAATAATTGTGCGTGGTCACACATTTAAATTGATCCACAAAACGTGATACTCTCCTATTTTAAAATTCCACGATTTTATATAGTACATAAAATATTTTTGGCGTCAAAACCCGACACCCGGTATTTTTCTAATTAAATACCATAAAATCATATTTTTGCAATAATAATAAAAAATCATCACCAAGCACTCAATTGCATAATTTAGTAATCAATTTCACAATTGAATTCAACCACGACGATCAGTGTAAAATTCCACTAACCAACTATCCCAGTATAATTTACGCTAATTATAATTAATTAAATAAATTGTAAATTATTTAAACTAATCCAATTAATCAATCTAAATAAGCTAACCGGACTAAAGTTGTGCAATGTATATATTTTTGTCGCTCCTTAAGTTTTGCCATATTTTTAGGTCTTTACGCGAAGAGTTGTGTCATGTTGTGTTCTTGAACTCTAATCTACTTAGTGCCGGTAGACAAGATAGCGTGGAATCAGTTGCCAATCATCATATTGTGCCCCTATACATTAATAGGCTATTCCTCTAGAAACTATCAGAGTACACATGGAAAAAGTAGAACGGGAAAAACATATCCACAAACGATAAAGGCTTATAATATGAAAAATTCCAAGCTAATGCAATTATAATAAATTTACTTTAAATTAATTTTGTGACCATAAAAAGCCATAAAGTGGGATATGTTTAGATCAAACTAATTTTTGACCATAAAAACTCTAAATTAGGACATTTGAAATAAATTTACCTTTCATTAGTTTCCTTCAAATTGGATTAATATAATGGAAAACCATAAACCATACACATGTGATAAACAAAAGATAAAACTCCAAATTGATATACTCATCAACTATTACGTATCATACAACCCAATAATTTGGCGGTAAAATTTAACAGAAACTCATGAATGATAAATTTATTACATATTTACCGGTTTAGAGTGATGTACCAGTTTAGATTTTTTTTTTTATTAACCTTTATAATAAATATGTCATGATAATAATTTAATCTACGAAATACTTAATACCTTCATAGCATGAAAAGTGAGGATATGACGATTAAGGATGGCAGCCAGTGATTGAGGATTGTAGCCTCCACCTATGCTTCAATCTTTCTCTTTACATAACTTCAAAGTCAGCGGATAAGTACCAACGATCGATACTTAAGCCAAGCGTATCTTTCAAGTCATATGATTAATTGTGTTGGTGGAAAAGAATTTGTACACCGGTCAATGGTATACCTTTTTTGAATAACTATGGTGATGGGTACTTCAATTCAGACATGCTTTTTAAGTTACGTGATTAATTTTGTCATTGGAAATAATATTTTACATTGATTACAAGAATGCCTTTTTTTGAATAACTATGGACGAGGATTCTTTTCTGTTGGTTCCAAGTTGTTGGAGAATCTCCCCAAGGATGACTTCAGACAGGTCTGTTTCTGCTGATCAACATAATTAGGTGCTCACTGTGACTGTCGTTCTTTTTGCTGGATTATTACCAGTTCTTGTGATATACAGAAAAAGTATTGGGTGGTGTAAATAAGAATCAGTGACATAAAGGCTTTATATTCTCGTATGTCTTCAGTTCAGCACTCGCCATACATCCCACCTCTCGTGATTATAGATTAGTGTAAAATAAAATCAATAGCTTTATGAGCCTAAAAGAGGCAGTTCTCCGTATTCTCATGCTTTTGTGATGAACTAATATAGATTTATTTGTAAGAGATTTGTAAGTTCCTCTGTTTCCCAGCCATCCCACCATTTGCTATTCACTATCCTTTCCCCACTTTCCACCCATCCTTTTTCTCTCCTCTTTCTTCACAAGATTACGATATCTCCTCCATATAACTGACATCAGTATCCGGTCTCGGGCCTCTGTCCTTTTTTATACTCATCTTTCTTCACATGATAAATAATATCTTGACACAACCCGTTCTTGAGTGACGACTCCCTAACACCCTTCTTATGGAAGTTTTAGGATTATGTTACTGACATGAACCCAATTGTGGGATACTGCTCGTAATTAATGGTTGACTTGTGATTGCGCCAGGTGAAGTAGCTATTGTTTTTTAAGGAAAAAGAGCTTTACTTCTGATTATATTCTTCTACAAATCATCTAGATTTGTGATTTCTTTTAACTGTGATAAATGGATTGCTAGAGCACTCGCTCTGCATTTCAAATGCTTATGATTTTGAAGTTCATAGTCCAATCCTTTCGAGATGATCTTTTACTAATCATGCTCCCCGCACAGTGCTTGCGAACTTCCAAATGCTTATCATATCAAGTAACAAGACAATCTGATGACATACAATGCAACCACTTCTAGTATTTTTTGCACTTGTTGCGGTAGAATGTGGTGCGTAAAAGAAAATGATAGTTGCTCAAATGCTTTCTGCTGAGACAGTTCTCTATGTTGCAGAATCTACCAAGGTTTCAGCCAGAGAACTTGTCTCACAATGCGAAGTTATTTGACCGAGTGAATGAAATTGCGCAAAGAAAGGGATGCAACCCATCCCAGTTAGCCCTTTCCTGGGTACACCACCAAGGCGATGACGTCTGCCCGATTCCCGGCACAACCAAGATGGAGAATTTCAACCAGAACATCAGAGCTCTGTCAGTGAAGCTTACACCAGAAGAGATGGCCGAGCTCAAATCAATTGCTTCTGCGGACAATGTGAAGGGTGGCAGGTACCATAGCAGCATCTCTATATGGGAAAACTCCGACACTCCACCCCTTTCTTCATGGGAAGCTGCTTAGAGACATGCCTGCGTCTGTCGCCGCATCTTTGATAGGCAGAGTTCGAGCATTTGCTGCTGCATAATTTTTCAGGCTATGTGGTGTGGTTGTTATAAGCATGTGCACGAAGAGAGCGCTTGTGATCCTGCAATAAACTCTGAACTTCAGAGAGTAATTGTTGTCATTTTGTGTAAATGACATTCAGTCTGAGAAGATTATAGATGTGTGATAAGCTTATTGGAAAGATTGCTCAAGAAACACAGGGCGAGCTGAGCTCTAACCGAGCCAAACATGCCAATTTGATCCGTCCATACATACTAGATTGATACTATTCACCTCAGCCGTGATTTCATACTTTCAAGTTTCGATCTTTACAACATTCTCTCAGAATTGGTTACAATTCATTGGAGCAAATGCGAAGAGGCATGTTTTCTATGACAGCACAATTGTTGAACTGGATGGCATCGGTATTACAGAAAAGTAAATCACGACCCGATGCTCTCGTCAAGGCATCGGTATACATACTAGATTGATACTATTCACCTCAGCCGTGATTTCATACTTTCAAGTTCCGTTGGACAGGTACCAAAGAAGCTGTACCGTGTGTAACAGGGGTCCTACTTTTGGGCAAAATCCTTTTAGTATTGTCTTTCCGTCTTAAAAATCATCTTTCAAGATGCAAGTATGGTTCTTTGCATCTAGGGGTCCTTCCTATAGTATTATTGTCCTAAAAACATGGGCCTGCACTATTAGTATATCACCCTTGGGTAATTTCTCGATGAAGTCGAAGAAGATTAGAGTTTGAAAAAATCCATTCAAACACACTCCACTTTTCTAAACACTTTCGTCTCTTCATTGAAGTCCAATGTCATTAAAAGCTTACACTAACACTATTAATTCAATACAATGAGATGTTTTCGTAAATATGCTCTTCACTTACCATTACGCGTTCCTTTGTATCTAGTGTTTGTCCTATCTACTGTCCGTATTATTGTTCTGAAAACAGGTGCTTGCACTGTTAGTGCATCACACTTTGGTAATTTCTTGATGAAGATGAAGAAGTTGACAGTTTGAAAAAATCCATTCATGTACACTCTACTTCTCTAAACACTTTCTTCTCTTCCTCAAAGTCCAATGTCATTAAAAGCTTAGAGTAACACTGTTAATTCAATATGATGAGTTGTTTCCGCAAGTATGCTCTTCGCTTTTCACTCTGTGGATCATGTAAATCAAAAAAGCTTTTGAGGCCCGAGAGCCTTAATTTCTACAGACTAAAATGCAGTACCTATTAAAAGTCAAAGAAGGACCATGTGGTATGGGAGAGCATAATTGTCTCAGATAATCATTAGTTTATACCATGAACTTCTCATGATCAAACTATCAAGCTCATAGTTATGAGGTTGCTATAAAATGTGAACATCTAAAAAAATTAGTTGTACAAAAAATAACCAATATGATTTGGTCTGTCAATAATATGTTATAATAACCTTAGCAGAGTTGGTGCAGTTCGTCGAAGCAATAGGAGATTTCCAGCTTGGAAACTAGACGTCATTTGTTCTATTATCACCATTTACTTGTAAATCACTTTGAGTAAAAAGTATAGATTTAACCTATTCATGAGCTCGCAGATGCTCCATGAGCCATCAAATAATCCATTTTTACGCTCCTAAATATTAGTAAAGTATCCGGATATAATGTGCGAGTTTACTAAAATTGTATGACTTTTCTATTTTAATCCTTTCAAGATAGTCTTTTTTGCTTATCATGCTTTCTAGATGCACAGTGATTGCTAACTTCCAAATGCTTATCATATCTGGTAACAAAACAATCTGATGGCATGCAATGCAACCGCTTCTAGTATTGTTTGCACTTGCTGCAGTAGAAAATAGTGTTGAAAAGAAAATGATGGTTGCTCATATGCTCTCCGCTGAGACAGTGGTGTATGTTATGCAGTCCCGACCAAAGATCCAGCCAGAGAACTTGCGTCCCAATGCAAAGTTATTTGACCGAGCAAATGTGATTGCGCAAAGAAGGGATGCACCGCCGCAGTTAGCCCTTGCCTGGGTACACCACCAGGGCGATGATGTCTGCCTGATTCCCAGCGCGACTGAGATCGAGAAATTGGAGGATTACATTGGAGCTCTGTCCGTGAAGCTTACCAAGGAGGAGATGGAGGATCTGGAATTGATTGCTTCCGCGGGCAATAGCAAGGGTGGCAGGTACAAGAGCGGCATGGATACAGGGAAAAAGCGCCGTTCTTCATGGAAAGCTGCTTTGAAATGGATCTGTTTCCATCGCTGAATCTTTGATATGTAGAGTTTGAGCATTGGGCGCTGCAGTGTTTTTAAGACTTTTTTGGCTGCTTTAAACATGTGCGTGAACAGGGTACTAATTCGCCTGTAATAGATTCGGAACTTCAGAGAGTTTACAGTTGTCATTCGCCTCGGCGGTGAGTTCAATTACTTGCAATGTTTGCGATGTTCTCTTAGGATTTGTCACTATACATAGATAATGCTAGCGGGACCTCAAGTTTAGTGGCTTCAAATTATATACTTATCATCGATGCTATGAAATACTGTAGGATCGCGTCAAAATATAAACTAAGAAAAAAATAAAAACTTATTTCAGATTTCAAGTTTCACCTATTTAGAAAGTGGAACCTACTTATTGAAACAGGTCCTCCAATTTTTTGAACCTAAAACCTATCTTACATGCCTTAGATTCTAGAGTCGGACAGGTTTTCACTAATTCCTGGAACCATTCTCACCCCTAATTGGACTCTGTGTTGTTTCTATCAAAAGACTGTCGAAGCCCCCAAAGGCACAGTTGGGAGAGCCTAGAGGGATCATCATACTTATCCTGACCATCTCACTTGCTCCACTCTCTGTTTTTTTCCTTTCTTTTTTTCTTTTATATTGCCAGATATTTTTAAAATTTAAGAAATACTTTCAAGATCATGGGCACACATAAAGTATAAGATGGTTAATAATAAGTTTGACTTGCTGAAACACATGTACAAGTCAGTAAGAAGATCAACAAATATGAAATTTCATAGTTTAGTATAAAAAAGATGTAATAAGCAATATTTACGTTTAGTACACGACTGTTTTTGTTCGTCGTTGTCTCAAACTAAACTGTTTTCTTCCCTGAGTTGACCCTGTTCCTGCTGCATCGCTGCTCGAGAGCGAGAGCGAGAACGAAGGCGGGACGGCAAAGGCGTCGACATCGTGCGAGGCCACCTTAAAGCGGCTCAACATCGATTGCATTAACCTCTACTACAAACACCGCGATGGCGCTCGCGTGCCCATTGAAGTCACTGTATGTCCTTGTCCCACTTTTTAAATTGCTTTACTAGGTCGAAGCACCGGGATGGTTTCGCTTTGTATCTTGTGACGCTTGATATGATAGAAACTATATAATGAGAATTAGTTTGGTGTTGCGACGATTAAATATGGCTTGTCTCAGTTCCTGGATCATCCTCAATGCATTTAGTTTCTTGGTTCTTGTTCTGATAAATTAGAGATACCACTTAAAGTTTATTTAATGCCTAGTATGTTGTTCTTGCATTAAGATGTGTCCATATGATTGATCTCGCTGATAGTGGGAGAATTACCAAAAAAGTCATAAACTTATTACAGTTGTGCCAATATAGTACTAAACTTTTTTTTTTTTGCCAATTTAATCCTAAACATTTTAAAACTGTGTCAATTCAGTCCATCCGGCCAAAATTGGCCGACCGGCGCTGACCTGGACGCCGGCGGGGGACAGCCGGCCGACGAGGCAATTTTTTAATATTTTTTTTTGAATTTTTTTTAATATTTTTAATATTTTTTAAAAATTTTTAATTCTTTTTTTTCTTTTTTCTTTTTTTCACCTTCTTCTTCCTCTAACCGGCCGGTGCCGGCCAGAGGCGAGGGTTGGGGAGGGCGAGGCCCTGCCAAATCTGGTGAGGTCAGCCTCGCCGACCATTGGCAAGGGCGAGGCCCCACCAAATCCGGCGAGTCAGCCCTCGCCAAGGCTGGGCAAGACTGCCGTTGCCAATGGCTGCGGCGGAGGTAGGGAGGGAGAGGATGAGGAGGAGGAGGAGGCGGCAAAGCGGCTGAAGAGATGGGGGCGTTGCTCCGGCGCTAGAGAAACCCGACATCCCCGTCGTTGTCGTCACCATCGCTGTCGTCCCCGCACTCGTACATAGATCTTCGCCCCCACCTCGCTCTCCTCGTCGCCGCCGCCGCCGTCGTAGCCGCAAAGCCCCCATCTCCGCAACCGCTCCGCCGCCTCCTCTTCCTCCTCATCCTCTCCCTCCCCGCCTCCGCCGCAGCCCTTGGTGACAGCAGCCTCGCCCAGCCATGGCGAGGGCTGAGCTCGCCGGATCTGGCGAGGCTCGGCCTCGCCCAACCTTGGCGAGGGCTGACTCGCCGGATCTGGCAAGGCTGACTCGCCGAATCTGGCAGGGCCTCACCCTCGCTAGTGGCTGGCGAGGCCTCGCCCTCACCAGCCCTCGCCTCTAGTCGGGGGGGCGAGCCTCGCTAGTGGCCGGCGTCGGCCGGCCAGAGAAAGAAGAAGGTGAAAAAATTTAAAAAATTTAAAAATTTAAAAAATATATTTAAAATATTAAAAAATTCGAAAACAAAATATTAAAAAATTGCCTCGCCAGCCGACTGTCCCCCGCCAACATCCATGTCAGCACCGGCCGGCCAATTTTGGCCGGATGGACTGAATTGGCACAATTATAAAAGGTTTAGCACTAAATTGGCCAAAAAAAAAATTAGGACTGAATTGGCACAATTGCAATAGGTTTAGGACTTTTTTGGTAATTCTCCCCGCTGATAGTGGCTGAGTCAAAATGAAATGATTTGAAAAATTGGAGAACACAGATTCAGAGATACAAAAATATTTTTCTTAAAATGATAATTTATATCTTTTCAAATAATTAATCAATGACTGACCAAAAAACTAATTAATCAATGAAAAATATTATTATTACCGATAATAATTTATATCTAAATATTTTCATTAACGATGAAAATATTTTTCGTTCATTTATTTTTGTAAGTGACAAAAATGATCAATTTTAGAAAAATATTTTTTAAATTATTTATTTTTTTTCAAACAAATGGAGCCTTAGTGTTTGTAGATAAGACCATTCGGAATTAGCTGCCAATCATCACATGGCAAAAGTAGAACATCTAACAAGAGAAAAAAAAATTATACACAGATAATAAAAATATAGTATGATAAATATGTCATGATAATAATTTAATCTACAAAATACTCTCTTTTTTTATGCCCAGGATCCGCCCAGCCCACCGAGCTTACGCCAGGCAGCTCACGGCCCGTAAAGTGCGCAGTGCACCCCAGACCAAGTGTCAATACCTGGGAGAAAGCTAGTACAAGACCCCACCACTATGGCCCCCAACTTAAAACGTGTTAGCAATTGCGGAGTTTCGACCTTAGGACTTTTGCAATGAAGTGCTTAAAGCCGAACCAACTCAGCTGCCCACCGGTGGGTTAATCTATAAAATACTTAATACCTTCATAACGTGAAAAAATGAGCAGCTGGCGGTTGAGGATTGTAGCCTCCACCTATCTCTCTCAATCTTTGTCTCTACATAATTTCAGGGTTACTGCGGGTTAGTGCATATCTGTGATTGAAAATTAGTTTAATTCGAATGCGCGTTCAAGTTACAAGATGAATTTTGTTAGTCGAAAATAATATTGTACATTAATTAGAAACCCACCTTTTTTTAAATAACTATGGTCAACAGGTACTTAATTTGGACACGCTTTTAAGTTACGTGCACCGATTACAAAAATGCCTTTCTTTTTTATTGGAATTTAGTGCCATCGATTCTCGAAAATTTTTGGACCTTATGCAATAGGATGTGAACCTTTAAGAAGTCTTAAGAAATAATGATACATATAATCCGTGAATTTTAATTTAATGTATATTGTGGTCCTTAAATTTTTAATTTGTCCAATGTAGTTTATGAACTTTAATCCAATGTACAATACTCTAAAGTTGTTCAATATGATTTATGTGACTTTTGATATAAACTATATGAAAATTTTCAATGTTGTCGTTCCATTAATTCAATTTCAGAGACAACATTGAACATTTTTATATAGTTTAGAGATTAAATTTAATATACCAAGATTGATTGTTCATTCTTTCCTTTTCTTGTTGTTGTTTTTCTTTCCTTTTCGCTTTTGGTGCGTTTCTTGTGGTTCCACGGCACCCCTACGCTCTTTTGGCTTCCTTGTCTTTTGAGTGTTTGTTCTTATTGGTGCCGGGCCTCCTTATTTGTACATTCTTTTGGTAAAATCTATATATTACTTACCTTTACCCAAAAAAAAAAAAATTAATATACCAAAAGTCCATGGATAATAATGAACATATTGAAAGTTTAGGGACTATATTACGCATAGGGTAACGATTCATGAACCATTTATATCATTTTCCCATCATAATTAGGACTTGGGATGATAACACAAATGGTTTATAAACTTTGGCTCAATGTGCATTGTGATTCCTGATTTTACAATTTGTTCAATATGGTCCCAAAACTATAACCTTATATATAATGTGGTCTATCAACTTTTAATTTGTTCAATGTGATCTCTAGACTATTAGTACATATTCAATTTAGTCCCTTAAGTACATCACAATACACAATGGATTAAGTTCAAGGATTATTTATATCATTATCCAAATTATTATCTACAGAATATTTTCTTAATTGGCCGCTGGAGGAGTAGGTGACGAGAGCGTAACGGAAGCGCTTGCGTCTTTTGCAGCCTATGGACTCTTCCTTCCTATAAAGCTCGTCTCAGTGCAAACGAGCGAAGCTCTCAAATTGTCACCTTCTCTTCTCCATTCTCTCTCCTTGCGTCGACCTCGAGCCAGACAACGACGGCAATGGCGGCGTCGATGGTGAGGAGGATCAGACTGGGGTCGCAGGGCCTTGAGGTCTCGGCACAGGGGCTGGGCTGCATGGGCATGTCCGCTGCCTACGGCCCTCCCAAGCCCGAACCCGACGTGATTGCGCTCATCAACTACGCCATTGGCTCCGGCGTCACCTTCCTTGACACCTCCGACATCTATGGCCCTCGCACCAACGAAATCCTTCTTGGAAAGGTCTGCTCTTGAGTGTGTTAAGCTTAGTCTCAGCTACCGCAGGAAGTATATATGCTATAGTCATGCCGAATTCTAAGACCCTGCATCTTGGTTTTCTTTATTTTGGAGGCAATCTGTTGCCGGGGAATATATGACAAATGATTGGAAAAAACAATGAAGTAAAACTTTGAGGCGTAATATCACTTTTTTTAAAGAATTATTTATCCCCACAATGTTACTGATAGTCATCAATAAATTTCCTCCAAGATACAATAAATTCTCTATTGAGAATACTATATAACAATTTTAGTATTTCTTTAGGGTCTCTCAAGGAAACAATTAAAAACAATAGCTGCATATTCTTTCTAAAGAAAACGAAAAACGAAAGAAGAAGATTATAATTGAACAAACACGTTCAGTAATTAATAGCAAAAGACAAGAAGTTATATCCGAACAAACACAGCCTTCCAAGGATTAAAAAGTTATGTTTGAATGGGTACAAAATCTAAAATAACCATTGAAAGAAATAATAAATTTCGGAATTAAATAAATAATAAAAAAAAATAACTGTAACTCCTTTATGAATAATCGCATTGTTTCAATAAAACACTATAATTAATTTTTTATAATTATAGATCTGAATTTTGATAAATAAAAATAATGATTGTTGATTAGTGTCAAATCTTGTCCACGTGCGCATTCACATCTTTTTGACATGGGATAAGGCACCTCTTAGTTATCTTGTGGTGATTTTGGTGTTGGTGCTGAGCAGGCACTAAAGGGCCCAGACAGCAAGTGGGAGGTCTGGGGCGATCCTCTGTACGTGAGGGTGGCTTGCGAGGCCAGCTTGAACCGGCTCGATGTCGATTGCATCGACCTCTACTACCAACACCGTATCGACACCCGCATCCCCATCGAAGTCACTGTATGGATCCCTCGTTAAACCTTTGCCTCTCTTGACACTTTCTCCGAGCCATATGATCCAGTTGCCAAATTAGATTGGTGTCGATGATGCATCGTCACCGCGCTGTTAATAGTTTGTCGGACTCTGTGGCAGAAATTGACCATTGCCTTGCCTTTTGACTCGGAAGATACTGTTAGCTGTGAGTTGAGTTCAGTTGATGGTTGAGGTCGAGATGCGGCACAGCGTCGTTAAAGAGGTCATGGAATTTCGTATATCGGTGGCTGAGTTTTTGTCTCATGGGATCTTTCACAAGTTGATGATCAATAAGGGCAAAGATTATTTCGAAATCTTCCTTTGAGATGAAAGTGCTATCGGGTGCATCCTAATTTATGAAGGAGAATCACTTTGAAAGTTGGACATTCTGTAGCAACATTTGATTCTTGGCATATCATTTCAAATATGACAATTACTTGGAGTACTTATGTTATTTGCCCTAGTCTGTGATAGATTAGAGAAATCTACCTCCATCATTTTAATACTTCTGTTATTTTACCTATTCTATGATAGACTGTAGAAATCTGCGTCTGTTAACTTAATGCCTAGCGAATTTTTTGTTGCATCGAGATGCATAGAGATCGACTAATCTTTGCCAAGAACTGCCAGGTCAAAATGTAACGGTGGAATAGTTAGGGAACACATTCTATTCAGGGATCAAGGACACAATGAAAGCTACTAATTTGCATGAATTTATGGATCTTGACATGTAAGGTCTTGACTGTTGTTGTTGTGTCATGTGAACATTCAAAGATTGGAGAGCTAAAGAGACTCGTTGAAGAGGGTAAAATCAAGTACATTGGTTTATCGGGGGCCTCTGCCTCGACCATCAGAAGAGCACATGTCGTTCATCCCATCACTGCTGTGCAATTGGAGTGGTCGCTGTGGTCAAGAGATGTGGAGGCAGAGATCATTCCCACATGCAGGTAATAAATCACTGTCAATATGTTTATCCAGTAACAACAGCTTTCTTCTGAGTCTGCTCTTCCACGATATTGTGACTAGGGAGCTAGGCATTGGAATTGTTGCATACAGTCGTTTAGGACGAGGATTCTTTTCTGTCGGCTCCAAGTTGTTGAAGAATCTCTCCAAGGATGAATTCAGACAGGTCTGTTTCTGCTGATCAACAGAATTAGATGTTCTTCTCATTGAAGTGCTGGATTATTACCAGTAGAAAAATTATAAGGATGGTATGAATCTCAAATGGTGACAAATGCTTCACATTCTTGTATATCTTCAAATCCAGCACTCGCCATACATCCATCCTCTCTTGTGATTATAAATTAGTGTAAAATCATAATCAATAACTTGATGAGCCTGAAAGAGGCAGTTCCCCGTCTTATTATGCTTTTGCAATGGACTGATATAGATTTATCTGTAAGTTCCTCAGTTCCCAGCCTTCCCAACATTTGCTATTCCCTATCCTTTCCCTGCTTTCCACCCATCCTTTTTCGCTCATCTTTCTTCACAAGATTATGATGTCTCCTCCATAAAACGGACACCGTTGTCGGGCCTCAGGCCTCTGTCCTTTTTTATACTCATCTTTCTTCAAAGGACAAAAATATCTCGATGTTGGGAAATATTGGCTTCAAATCAATAAAACAATCAAGTTGGACTTTGAGGCGTAATATCACTTTATTTAATGATTTATTTGCCCCCACAAAATTGCTAATGGTCACCGGCAAATATCTTCCAGGGTACAACAAAGTCTCAAAATGATATTACTCGATAGCAATTCTAGTATTTCTCCAGAGTCTCTCTAGGAAATATTGAAAAAATACATATAGTTTTGAAAAGAAGACTTGAAAATGATCACATATCCGTTCATCTAGAAAACTGACATATATAAATCCGTTTTAAAGAACATAAGCAACTTTTTTATGAAAGATTGCAAAGTGAATAAATATATCCTTTCGGAAGAAGTTACCGAATGCACAAATGTGTCCATTTGAAAGAAGTTGAAAAAATGAACAAATGCAATCTTTTGGGAAAGGTTGCAAACTAAATGAGTATCAATTCCAAAAGTTGTCTAGAAAAGAAACATATATAAAAATTCGAAATTTTCATAAATTCCAAAAATTCTCAATAAACAAAACAACCTTTGACCTAATAAAAGTTAATAAGACAACCATACGAAATAAAATAAAAAAGCAAAGAGGTTAGTGCTAATTAAACCGCAGGCACGCAAGCGTGCTAAGTGCGCCTAATAATCACGCAATTATTCGCACACCCCTACCCATGGGTCTAGCCCACACCAATCTTTTCTTTAGATACACTAAATCATCACGCTTATTAACTAGCCCACTTCCTCTTACTATTCCTATATGGAACAAGGAAACACACACTTAGTTTGTTTTACAAACAAACTTCCGACACTTGACACAACCCGTTCTTGAGTGAGGACTTCCTAAAAGACTTCTTATGGAAGTTTTGGGATTATGTTATTGACATAAACCCCATTGTAGTTTACTGCCCACAATCAGTGGTTGACTAGTGATTGCGCTAGGTGAAGTAACTATTGTTTTTCTAGCTTAAAAGAGCTTTACTTCCGATGATATTCTTCTATAAATCATCCAGATTTGTGATTTCTTTCTTTTTAAGGTCATAGATGGATTGCTAGAGCACCAGGTCCACATTTCGAATTCTTATGATTTTGAACTACATATTCCATTCCTTTCGAGATAATCTTTTACTAATCATGCTCCCCGCATAATCTTTTACTAATCATGCTCCCCGCAGAGTGCTTGCGAACTTCCAAATGCTTATCATATCAAGTAACAAGACAATCTGATGGCATGCAATGCAACCACTTCTAGTATCGTTTGCACTTGTTGCGGTAGGATTTGGTGCTCAAATGAAAATGATAGTTGCTCAAATGCTCTCCGCTGAGACAGTTCTTTATGTTATGCAGAAACCACCAAGGTTTCAGCCAAAGAACTTGGCTCACAATGCGAAGTCATTTGACCGAGCGAATGAAATTGCGCAAAGAAAGGGATGCACCCCGTCACAGTTAGCCCTTGCTTGGGTGCACCACCAAGGTGACGACGTCTGCCCGATTCCCAACATGACCAAGATCGAGAATTTCAACCAGAGCATTGGAGCTCTATCAGTGAAGCTTACACCAGAAGAGATGGCCGAGCTCGAATCAATTGCTTCTACAGACAATGTGAAGGGTGGCAGGTACCATAGCAGCATCTCTACATGGGAAAACTCGGACACTCCACCCCTTTCCTCATGGGAAGCTGCTTAGAAACGGGTCTGCTTCTGTCACTGCATCTTTGATAAGTGTAGTTCTTCCAAGTGGTACGACCATGATGGGGTGCGATTGGACGCACCGTTTCAAGTTGAAACGTTACGATGGAAGGTCACCAATGGAGGGGTACGAAGGGAGACGTATAAAATCTCCCGAACACAACCGTTGGACGCGTTGTCAATTCATTCGCACCAAAAATCTCTCTCAAAATTCCATCTTGAAGATAGGCAGGATTCAATCATCAATTTGAAGAACGGTTTGCATTTACGCCGTGGAAATCGGGTGTTTTCCTTGTGATTGCATCCAGACCAACGTGAGGCATTGTTGTTCGTGATTGGCTCACAATTCAACATTCGATTCGGGACTATTTGCTGTTTGCGCATTGGAATCAAGTAAGTCGTCTTCCGCCGACATGAATTCCTTCATTGGTATCAGAGCCCGATCGTGATTTCTGCCTTGTTTTTTCATTGAATTTTCCCGTTTACTTTTTGATATTGAGATCAAGAGTATCAATTCTACACTGTTTGGATGTCTAATGATCGGAATTACCATATGAAAAAACTCGAATTTTCAATCGGAATGAAGAACGGACTCGGCGTCGCGAACACCCGTACGGTTTTGGCCATTTTTCGATACAATTTTTGGGCCAATTTTTTTTTTCAAATATACGGGATGAAAGTACTCGTGGAGACGAGTCTAACGGTGGGTCGAACGCCGGCAGACGACGCCGGACGCACCCACACGCGCGGCCAGAAGCCGCGGCGCGTGGGAGCCACGCGCTGCACGTGCTGGGCACGCCAGCGAACCGGCGCGTGACGTCACGCACTGGTGGGCGAACAGGTGCATGACGTCACGCGCTGGTTCGCCGAACCGGCGTGTGACGTCACGCTTGCATCGGCGAACCGACGCGAGATGACGTCACGGATGACGTCATCCCACGGTCATTAACCGTCGGGATGACGTCATCGATGACGTCACCGCCGGCGGTTGTTGGCCGGCCGGTCACCGGCCGGCGACCCGACCCGACCCGATTGGCGACCCGTTGACCCGACCAGGACGTTGACCCGACCCGTTGACCCGACCCGTTGATCGTTGACCGGTCGACAGTCGGACCGGTCGGACCAGCCAGGAGCCTTTTGGCTCGCTGGCGCGTGCGCCACACGCGCTGCACACTCAGGCGGCGCGTGGGGGCGCGTGCAGGCTCCGATTGGAGCATGGTTGGTGGCGTTGGGTTCGTATGGGTGTCCTCTACACTGTGGAATAATTATTTTTATTTTTTGGATTTTATAAATGTATGAAAATGTGTAAGGAACCTTATGTACGCATATTTTTTTTTTGAGGTTTAATGCATAGTTTATTCATTTGTAGCTTGTATTTTCTTGTAGCTTAGGAAATACAGTAGCTAGCTTATGTGCAAGTGACGTTACATATGATGTGTAAAGTTTAGTTCAATGATATGAAGTATATAGTTTTAATATACTTGCAATTTTCTAGTTGCTAGAAAATTAGAACAATGGTAGGAAATCCATTACATGTTGAATTGTTTTCTTAATTATAGTTGAAGCATGATTGTTGTTTATACGTTGGTTATTATCATGCTATGGTTTTGTGTTAAGGAAAGATGTAGAAATTACATGAAGTCATATAATTATTTTTCCTAGGGGAGTTCGTAGGTTGGTAGAATTCGAAGGAATCCTCACCTAGAACTCAAAATTTGTGCAAATTAAAATAATTAATGATAATTGAACAATCGTACATAGAAATTGATTGGGAACATAGTGAACTTTTGTTTCTATGTCTTTTGTTGAATTATTATTATTTTATTTTGTTTTTTGCTGAAAATTAAATATGTGTGTTACTCTGAAAAATGTGCTAGTATTGATTATGCGTCTATTATGTTAATGTGTTATAGAAATTGATTATGGCATCGGCATCCAAGACCATTGTGGCTGACCTCAATAAGGGTGAGAAGCTGAACGGTGACAATTATGATATTTGGCACCGAAAGGTTCAGTACATCCTTGAGGAACAAGAGGTTTTGGAAACCCTCAACCACACCATGGATGAACCTGAGCATGGAACTTCAGCTCAACACAGGAGAGATCTAGAAGCTTATCAAGCTTGGAAAAAGAAGAATAGCATTGCTCGCATCACGTTGCTGAGCTGTATGCAAGATGATCTCATGTGTGGGTTTGAAAGTTATGATAAAGCTCAAGATATGTGGGTTGTCTTGAAGGATAAGTTTGGGGGTACATCTGCCACTAAGCTGAGGAGACTCACCATCAAGTTTGACACTTTCCGAAAGCGCCCAAATGTAACAATGAGGCAACATCTTCGAGAGATGTCAAACATGATCCGTGAGCTGAAGTCGGCAGGTCACTCCCTTACTGATGAACAGCAAGTTCAGGCTGTTATTAGGTCTCTTCTTGATAATTGGGAACATATGAAGATCAATATGACACATAGTGAGAACATCGTCACTTTTGATGATATTGCGCGTCATTTGGAATTAGAGGATGAGCGCCTAGAGGCTGCAAGATCCTCTACCCATGCTTATGTTGCTGAAACGAGTTCGCGCAAAGCTTCGGGCTTCAAGCGCAAGAGGAACCTTCATTTCAACAACAAAGGGAAGATGACTGATCAGGGACCCAAGAGGGCTAAGACCTTCCGACGCAAGAAGCGTGGTGGGAAGAAGGACAAGGCCAAGATGGAGTGCCACAATTGTGGCAAGCTGGGTCATTTTGCTCGTGAATGCACTGAGCCGAAAAAGGTACCCTATTACTCCATTACTATGTTTAATGCTTTTGTTTCTAGTACTGTAATGCTTGCTGAATCTCATCCAATGTGGACTGTAGACTCAGGAGCAACGGACCATGTAGCTAGAGACCGAGAAGCATTTGTGGAGTATCGTCGGATACTGTCTGGAAGAAGATGGATATATGTTGGGAATAACTCAAGAGTTGAAGTGAAGGGTGTCAGCACATGCAAATTAATCTTGCGTGGTGGTCGAAATCTATTCCTGCATGATGTCCTTTATGCTCCAGATATTCGACGAAACTTGGTCTCTGTAGTTGTTCTTCTTAGCTTAGGTTATGTATTGAATTTCCATAGTGATTGTGTTGATATTTTGTATGGAACAGTTTATTATGGTTCAGGTCATGTATTGAATGGTTTTATGGTGTTAAACATTGACTATCATCAGTACAATGTTAATGTTGATGGTTGTTTTTCTTTAATTGCGTCTTCTGATAACATTGGGACTGATGCAAATACTTGGCATGCTAGATTAGGTCACATTGGGTTGCAAAGAATGCAAAGATTAGCTAGAGAAGGCCTTTTAGGGTCACTCACTAATGTTGATCTACCCGTATGTGAACATTGTCTAGCGGGAAAAGCAACTAGAAAACCATTCGGTAAAGGGACTAGAGCTGAATTTCCATTGCAACTCATACATTCTGACATTTGTGGTCCTTTGAATGTGAGGGCGAGGCATGGAGCCTCATATTTCATTACTTTCATAGATGACTTCACGCGTTTCGGTTATGTCTTTCTGATCTCCCATAAGTCCGAAGCATTAGAATGCTTTAGACGATATATAACGATGGTAGAGAATCAGTTGAACAAAACAATAAAGGCATTGAGAACCGATCGTGGACGTGAGTATCTATCGGAGCAATTCAAAGCTCTTTGTGATGAAAAGGGAATTGTAAGACAATTGACTATTCCTTATACTCCACAACAAAATGGGGTAGCTGAGAGAAGGAATAGAACCCTATTGGAAATGGTTAG
Organism: Eucalyptus pauciflora; assembly: GCA_007663325.1. Lineage (NCBI taxonomy): Eukaryota > Viridiplantae > Streptophyta > Magnoliopsida > Myrtales > Myrtaceae > Eucalyptus > Eucalyptus pauciflora. Next base: position 913,033 of record VMYD01000399.1, on the reverse strand, counting down.
GTCTATGATGGCGCAAGCAAATTTACCTATCTCCTTTTGGGGAGATGCATTATTGACTGCTGCCTATGTACTTAACCGAGTGCCCTCAAAATCGGTCACTTCCACCCCTTATGAATTATGGACTGGAAGAAAACCAGACTTAAGTAGTCTACGTCCATGGGGATGTGCAGCTTATGTTCATGAATCTTCCCATAAATATGGCAAATTAGGCCCTAGAGGGAAGAAATGTATCTTTATAAGATATTCTGAACACTCCAAAGGGTATGTGTTCATAGGTGAACAAGCTGATGGAAGTGTGACCGAAAAGGAGTCACGAGATGTCACGTTCTTGGAGAACGATTATCCTAGTAGAGGTGAGAATGATAAGGATTTCCAATTATATGAGATGGAAGATCCTAATAATACACCCACTAATGTTATGGAGGGGAATGAAGATTTACCTCAACATGAAAGACCTAGTGGGAGTGTAGCATCGTCTGGCGAATTGAATTCAAGAGAAATTCAGTTGCGTAAAAGTGATCGTAAAAGTATTCCTCGTCATCGTTTTGAGATTGAAGGGGAAGCATTTATGATTGCTCATAAAGATGATGCCGAGCCTAAGACTGTTCAAGAGGCTCTCTCATCCTCTGATAAGGAAGAATGGAGAAAAGCTTTGGAAGACGAGATGGAGTCAATGAGGACAAATCATGTTTAGGACTTGGTTGATCTACCACTCAATCGTAAGGCCATTGGAAACAAATGGGTTTTTAAGATTAAGCAAAGGGCGGATGGATCCATTGAAAAGTATAAGGCTCGTCTTGTGGCGAAAGGTTATACTCAACAAGAGGGTATAGACTACGAGGAAACTTTTTCACCAGTTGTAAGGTTTGCCTCAATACGTCTTATTCTAGCCATCGTTGCACATTTGGACCTTGAATTACATCAAATGGATGTAAAGACGGCATTTCTCAATGGAGAACTAGATGAGGAAATTTATATGAAACAACCATTAGGTTTCATAGCTAAAGGTCAAGAGCATAAAGTTTGCAAACTTCATCGCTCAATATATGGCCTTAAGCAATCATCTAGACAGTGGTATCTTCGTTTTCATCGAGCCATAACAACTTATGGTTTTACGATGATCGAAGAGGATCACTGTGTATATGTCAAACGGTCTGAAGATAAATTTGTGATTTTATCACTTTATGTGGACGATATTCTGTTGGCTGGAAATGACAAGGTTATGGTAATCACCATAAAAGAATGGTTGTCCTCCAATTTTGAAATGAAGGACATGGGAGAAGCTGCTTATATATTAGGAGTTAAGATCGAAAGAGATCTATCAAGGAAACTCCTTACTTTATCACAAGAATCTTATATTATGAAGATTCTTGAACGTTTCAATATGCAGCATTGTAATCCCATTGATACCCCTGTCATGCAAGGCGAAGGCCTAAGTACTGAGATGTGTCCTAAGACTCCAAAAGAAATTAAAATAATGGAAACTGTTCCTTACGCTAGTGCGATCGGAAGTTTGATGTATGCTATGATGTGTACTCGACCCGACATATGTTATGCCGTGGGATTGGTGAGCCGATTTCAATCAAGTCCCGGTCCAGCACACTGGAAAGCAGTAAAGAGGATCCTGAGATACTTGAAGGACACTATGGACTATCGACTTTGTTACCAAGGGAATGATTTACGCCTATTAGGTTATTCAGATGTTGATTGGGGTGGAGACCTGAATGAGCGTAAATCGACTTCTGGATATGCGTTCTTGCTCAATGGATGTGCAATTTCTTGGAATAGCAAGAAACAAACATGCACAGCCTTATCAACTATGGAGGCTGAATTTATTGCGTGTTCTGCCGCAGTGCAAGAAGCAGTATGGCTAAAACGTTTCTTTGAAAATTTAGCCACTGTCACTGAGATTCCAAGACCGGTGACAGTTTATTGCGATAGTCAAGCAGCCATTACCTATGTGAAAGATCCCAAGTATCATGGAAGGACGAAGCACATTGACATAAAGAATAACTTCATCAGAGATATTATAGCGCAGAAAGAAGTGATTCTACAATACATTTCAACCAATAGAATGGTTGTTGATCCATTTACGAAGGCTATTCCTAGAGACATATTTTTGACCCACAGGATGTCACTAGGTTTGCGTAGGATGTGATATGTGTTATTGTAGAGGATCATTGTTTTATGTATTTATGGACATATGTATTGTACTTGTTTGTTTATTAATGACTTGATGTTTTATCAAAAAGTACAAATCCATTATGAGACTAGCACAAGCACACATATATTATTAGAAAGTATGTCAGCAGGTAATGATTGGCTTACTCACATGAGCAATCGCCTCAAGTGCTATAGTTAGCACGTTGAGATGAGACGTTATGTACAAATAAATGCTGAAGAGCAAGTCTAGTACATAAAATATGTCGCCTTGATTGGAGTCAATATGAGGTCTGTGATTTATTTAAGACCGAACATGATAGTCCCACAATCATGTATGCCTGTAAGATGCCGGATGCGAGTACTTAATTTGGCGCTATAGAGAGCGAGCTAATATAGCACTCGAGTTAAACATGAGTACGTGAGAGGCACGTGACTATGTTTAGGCTAAGATCCGTATAGTGGATATATTTAAGAAATGACATACGCTCTTATAGAAAGAGAAATCCACTATAGCATGTAATTCATACTACATGTGCATTGTTCGACCGAAAATGGAAGGTGAGTAAAATTATCCCTATTTACTCATTGTGTGAGCCCTTGAGGTAATTTATAATTTACCTCAATACGTGCCCTATGTTACTTCTGACTATGTTCTCGAAATGAAAGATCAGTGTTGCTACTTTAGCATGTTACGGGCGGTCATGAATAGATATGGCCTATGGGACGTGTCTAGGAAAGCAGTTGTTCTAAAATTAAGAGAGACATGAGTGCGAAGGAAGACTATTGTTGTTTTACATCTGTCACATGTATTTACTGGTCGACCAATTATATCGCTTTATGTGGTTGCGGATATAATTGTAAATACATGATGTTTTGAGGATAATCAAGTATAGTCTTTAAGGGATAGGTATACTTGAATTGATGTAACAAGATATCTCTGGGGCACTGTGAGACATCAGTTGTTTATTTTTCTTTTCGGGTTGTAGCCATTATGTCATCCCTAACAGGTGCATAATTTGAGCTCCCAAGTGCAGTGTACTCACTGGTCGCACGGCTTACTTGCCAGTATGAATTGTTCTGTAAAGTTGATGAATGTTGAATGCATTGCCTTATATTCTTGATAGAAAGCTATCAGGCCCATCATGTCCAAGTGGGAGATGTAGTTCTTCCAAGTGGTACGACCATGATGGGGTGCGATTGGACGCACCGTTTCAAGTTGAAACGTTACGATGGAAGGTCACCAATGGAGGGGTACGAAGGGAGACGTATAAAATCTCCCGAACACAACCGTTGGACGCGTTGTCAATTCATTCGCACCAAAAATCTCTCTCAAAATTCCATCTTGAAGATAGGCAGGATTCAATCATCAATTTGAAGAACTGTTTGCATTTACGCCGTGGAAATCGGGTGTTTTCCTTGTGATTGCATCCAGACCAACGTGAGGCATTGTTGTTCGTGATTGGCTTACAATTCAACGTTCGATTCGGGACTATTTGCTGTTTGCGCATTGGAATCAAGTAAGTCATCTTCCGCCGACATGAATTCCTTCAATAAGCAGAGCTCGAGCATTTGCTACTGCATAATTTTCAGCTTATGTGGTGTGGTTGTTACAAGCATGTGCATGAAGAGAGTGCTTGTGATCCTGTAATAAACTCTGAACTTCAGAAAGTAACTGTTGCCATTTTGTGTAAATGACACTCATTATGAGAAGATGATAGATCTGTGATAAGCTTATTGGGAAGATTACTCGAGAAACGCGGGGTGAGCTGAATTCTAACCGAGCCGACCATGCCAATTCATGAAGGTGACTTTCAGAATCGTGAAACTGGGATTTTGAGCAATTCGGCTCGTCCGTACATGCTAGAGTGACACTAACCACCTCAGCCGTGATTTCATACTTTCAAGTTTCAATCTTTGCAACATTCTCTCAGGACTGGTTACTATCCATTGAAGCAAATGCCAAGAGGCATGTTTTCTTTTACAGCATGATTGCTGAACTGGATGGTATCGGTATTGCGAAAAAGTAAATCACAACCTAATGCTCTCGCGATGGTGCCCATGTGTGGACTTTTTTGCTAGTTGTAATGCATATGGAGTTTTGACTACTTTTTGTCAATTTTTCTTACAGAAAAAGAAGAGCTATAAGACATTTTGAGCTTCACACTTAAAGAAAAGAATTTCCTCATAAGTGTGGTTATTGTGAACTTGGACCTTTTTATTTGTCAGTATAAAATGGATAAATTCCGTTGGACAAATACCAAAGAAGCTGTACCGTGTGTAACAGGGTCTTACAAGATGCAAGTATGGTTCTTTGTATCTAGTGGTCCTACCTATTGTATTATTGTCCTAAAAACATGGGCTTGCACTATTAGTATATCACCCTTCAGTAATTTCTCGACAAAGTTGAAGAATATTAGAGTTTGAAAAAATCCATTCAAATACACTCCACTCTTTTAAACACTTTCGTCTCTTCCTTAAAATTTGATGTCATTAAAAGCATAGAGCAACACTATTAATTTAATATGATCGGTTGTCTTTGCAAGTATGCTCTTCACTTTCCACTATGTATTCCTTTTTATCCATTGGTCCATCTTATTTATAGTTTGAATTATTGTTACCCTTAGGTAATTTAAAATCCATTCATTTATGCTCTACCCCTCTAAACACTTTCTTCTTTTCCTCAAAGTCTGATGTCATTAAAAGCTTGAGTAACACTATGAGTTGTTTCCACAAGTATGCTCTTTGCTTGCCACTCTGTGGATCCTATAAATCAAAAAGCTTGAGAGCCTTATGGGATAGATCAATGATGTCTATAAAATAAATGACAGTTAGGAGTAAGCAATTTCAAGTTTCCTACATATTTCATCCGGAACCTAGAACCCCCTCTTTGGAACAAGTTCCTCTACTGGTTGGAATAGGTTCTTCATTTATTGGAACTTAGAACCTTCCTTGCATACCATAGAATCTAAAACCTACTCTGTCACTATATTTAGGGTATGTTTCAAGGTCCACCCAAGTCCCATCTATATTATTAATCAAATGATTGCGGTGAATTATCACCTTTAATGATCACGATTTATTGCTAATCAACTGACCATAACTTATAATATTAACAAAGTAAAAGTCTCAGTCTTAAAATGGAAGTTCAAACTAGTGATTTTAGATTATACACTTATCATTGATCGCCATGGAGTACCGTAGAATTGCGTGTAGACATATACCAAGAAAAATACAAAAACTTGTTCTAGGTTCTAAGTTCCAAGTTGGTGTAACCTAGAACCTACTTGCGAAACAGGTTAACCTGTTTTTGAAACCCGAAACCTACCCTGCATACTTTAAAACTTAGAATTTGATGAGTTCCCATTGGTCTGAATCTCCAATTCCAAGTTTTACTCTTGAACCATGCTTACCCATAAATGTAGTCCCTTGAAAGAGTCAAAGAAGGATCGTGTAGTGTGGGATAGCATAATTGTCTCAGATAATCATTAATTTATACCATAAACTCCTCATAATCAAACCATCAAGCTCATAGTTATGAGTTTGCTATAAAACGTGAAAATCTAAAATATATATACTTGTACAAAAAATAACGAAAATGATTTGGTTTGTTAATAGTATATTATAATAACCTTAGCAAAGTTGGCACAGTTGGTTGAAGTGTTAGAAGATTTCCAATTTGGAAACTGGACATCATCTGTTCCATTGTCACCATTAACTTGTAAACCACGTCGAGTAAAAAGTATAGATTTAACATCTTCATGAGCTCCTAGATGTCCCATAAGCCTCCAAATAATCCACTTTTACACTCCTAGATATTAGTAAAGTATGCGGATATAATGTGCGAGTTTACTAAAATTGTATACGACTTTTTTTTATACTATTCTTTTTATTTTTTTCTTTTTTTTTTTGGGGGGAGGCTTTGGGGGTTTAAAGTTGTACATTGTTGTTCTATATATATTTTTGTCACTCGTTAAGTTGCGCCATATTTTTGGGTCTTCACGCCAAGACATGTGTCATGTCATATTCCTGGACTCTAATCTAATTAGCGTTTGTACACAAGATAGCATGGAATCCGTTGCCAATCATCATACTTTGCTCTTGTGCATTAATAGAGTATTCCTCTAGAAACTATAAGGTACACTTGGAAAAAGTAGAACATGTAACGAGAAAAACAAAACTATAAGCAAATAATAAGAATACACTATAATAAGGTTAATATCATAAAAAATTCAAAATCAGTACTTTTATAATAAATTTGCTCTAAACTAATGTTTTGACCATCAAAACTTCAAACTGATACATTTATGATAAATTTACCTCAAACTCATTTTTTTAAATATTAAAAACTCTAAACTAGTACATTTGTGACAAGTTTACTTTCTATTAATTTTCATCAAATTGGATTAATATAAGGAAAAATCACAAACTGATATACTTATGATAAACAAAAAATAAAACCCCAAATTGGTACAATATCAACTGTCACATGTCATCTAACTTAATAATTTGATAGTAAAATTTAACAGAAATTAACAAAGAATAAATCTCTCACAAGTGTAATAGTTTAAGGTGGTTTACCGATTTGGAGTTATTTGTGATATAAACCCTTACAATAAATACATCATGATAATAATTTAATCTACGAAATACTTTTTCTTTTTTTTTTTTGGTAAGGGGTAATAATATATTGAGCTTCAACCAATTACAAGTAAGGACAGGCACCACAAAACTCGCACTCAAGAAGACAGACACGTCTACTCTAGTGAGAGGGCGCCGACCGCAAAACACCACAAAGCGGTCAAAGCAAGCAAGGGCCGAAATATGAAGCCCAAAGAAAGCCACGCAGGGCCAAGCTACCAACCTAAAAGCAAATAACTAGACAAAAGAGGAAAGCCATGCAGGGCCAAACGCCAACAAATTAAGGACAACAAAAACTACCAGAGAACAAGGCCCAAAGGCAAGAGAACGGCGAAACAAAGCAACTCTGATAACGTGCGCCCGACCAGTAGAGATGAAGAGACGAAATCTAGCACCCAAAGGCAATATAAAGGAGACCTAGAAGGTTGATACAGACGAAACGAAGATAGAAGGGTGAAGTCCCCAATTCCTTTGTAACCTCCTATTTCTCGGGCAATCATCCATGCTTTTGAATGTTAAGGCTTTATCCTTCACAACTTTAAGAAGATGCTTCTTGACAGCCGCAATCACAACCGGATGGTCTCTAAAGAGAATATTGTTTCTATACTTCCAAATGAGATGGCATAAAGCCCCAAAAGAGAAACGACCAATGGAGTGATAGAAATCCTTACTAGAGAGGAATCTTATCGCCCAGCGTAGATTATCTGTCCAAGTCCCATTCCTCCACGGGAGATTACACTTGGCCGCCCAAAAGTTAGCCAAAGTGGCTGTGATGCGACAACCGAAGAAGAGGTGGTCTATGGAATCCTGCGTGAGCTTGCAAAACGCACAAACTTCCCATCCAATTCTCCCATAAGACATAAGGAAGGTTTGGGTGGGAAGGCGGTTCCTAATAATCAGCCAAAAATTGAATTGGTATCTCGGAGTGATGGCCTTATTCCAAATAAAGGAAGACCAATCAACTCTATCTTTCCTTCTTCTGAGGACATGCCATGCTGAGGCAACCGAGAAGACACCCGAAGGATTGTCACTCCAAATAAATATGTCCGGCACCCCCGAGAGAACCGGAAGGGGGTGGTTCCGCGAATGTAACTCTGCCCTGAAAACCTGACCCGCCAAAGAGAAAATGTCTGCAATGACAGCATTCCAAGGGAGCCCCGAATCAGCGATCGTCTGTTCTGAACAAACAAGATCCAGCGGACCACACTGGTGCCAATTATCGTACCAAAGGGATGTCGCCTGTCCATCTCCAATTGTCCAGCGAAACTTTAGACGGAAGATGGATCTCAGATGGAGGATCCTCTTCCATGCCCACGAGCAATAGGTTGGTGCTTTGGCCACCCAGAAAATAATCTACGAAATACTTAATACCTTCGTAACACGAAAAGCTAGGAGCTGATGGTTAAGGATGGTAGTCGGCAATTGAGGATTGTAGCCTTTGCCGATACCTCAATCTTTTTCTTTACATAGCTTCAGAGTCAATGCCTAACTACGATCGATTGATACTTAATTCAAACGTACCTTTTCAGTCATATGATTAATGTGCCTTTTTTGAAAAACTATGGTGATGGGCACTTTAATTCAGACACTTTTTAAGTTACGTGATTAATTTTGTTATTGGAAATAATATAGTACACATATTACAAGCATACCTTTTTTGAATATGGTGCAATCAATTCTCGAAAATTTGAAATTTTGGACTTTATGTAATATGATATAAACCTTTATTCTATTTTTATTGAGGATAAATACCCAAAAGTCCCAAATTATGTCTATTGTGACACAAATATTCAATTTTTTTTTTGTTATAAAAAATTTAAACTAACTTATTGTGACAAAAAAAAAGAGTTTGAAGTATTTATATTAGGGAAAATTCCAAATAAGGACCCGAAGTGAATCTATTTTCTCAAATAATGACTCAAAGTGAACTTTGTGTCATATAAAAACCCGAAGTAGATCAATTGTTTCAAATAAGGACCTAAAGTGAATTTTGTATCAAATAAGGACCCAGAGTGATTAAGTTAATCTCTATTGAGGACCTTAGCTCACCAGTAGACATTTTCCGGCAATTACAATAGGGGCAATTTTGTCAGAAATTTGTGATTGGAAAAAAAAAGGGAAAATTCTAAATTAATTAAGTTTAGGTTATTTATTTAGACGTTTACGTTTTCTTCTTTCTTCTCCCTCGCTGCTCCTCAACCAAATTGCTGCCTGGTCATCATTGCAACTCGATTCTCGTTGCTCCTCACCTTGCTCGACCGACGGAGAATTTGGTTCTACGCAAACAAAGAAAGAAGCATATGGTTTTCTTCTTGTTTTTGAATTCGTGCCTCAACCGACGGAGAATTTGGGTCTTCGACTTTGCGGAGGATGGGTACAAGGAATGGGGAGAACTTCAGTCTTTGACTTTGCAAAGGATAGGTACAAGGAACGAGAAGACGTAGAAAACCTATGGTTTTTTTATGTTTTAGGATTTGTTAATTTTTCTTATATTTTTTTTGGACAAAATTGCCCAAACTCTAGTCATCGGAAATGTCACATGCTTAATAGCTGGCGAATATTTGGCTGACCAACAAGCTCAGGTTCTTATTTGGAATTGATCTAACAATTTCGGGTCCTTATTTGAGACAATGAGTCCACTTTAGATCTTTATCTAACACAAAATTCATTTCGGGTCCTTATTTGAGACAATTGGTCAACTTTGGGTTCTTATTTGGAATTTTCCCTTTATATTATAGTGAGTAAGTTTAAAATTTTGCGTGATAAAAAAAATAAAAAATCGGGGTGTTTATGCCAGGTATGGTTTTAACTTTTTGCGGTATTCAGCCTTTTTTGTCAATCATATGAGGTCGGCATTTTCTCGTCAACGGGCCGCCGGAGAAGTGGGTGACGAGAGCCTATACGTCATTTGCAGTCTATTTTGATTCTCCACACCCAATCAACAGGAGAAGAGAAAAGCTTCGTTGTCTTGTATTGTACCGTGAGCGGGCGGGAGAGCTCTCGAACTGTCTCTTCTCCGTTCTCTCTTCTCTGCATCGACCTCGAGCTAGACGACTGCGGCGATGGCGGCGTCGACGCTGAGGAGGATCAGGCTGGGGTCGCAGGGCCTCGAGGTGTCCGCGCAGGGGCTGGGCTGCATGGGCATGTCCTTCGGCTACGGCCCTCCCAAGCCCGACCCCGACATGATCGCCCTCATCCACCACGCCGTCGGCTCCGGCGTCACCTTCCTCGACACCTCCGACGTCTACGGCCCTCACACCAACGAAATCCTCCTCGGCAAGGTCTGCTCTTGAGTGTGTTATGAAGCTTAGTCTCAGCTTCAGTAGAGATGCTACAGTCATGCCGAATTCCAAGATCCTGCGACTTGGCTCTCTTTTATTTTGGACACAGTTTGTGGGTTTTCTTATGGTGATTTTGGTGTCGATCTTGAGCAGGCACTGAAGGGAGGGGTGAGACAGAAGGTGGAACTGGCGACCAAGTTCGGGCTCGGCTTCGCGGACGGGAAGTTGGAGGTCCGGGGCGATCCGGCCTACGTGAGGGCAGCCTGCGAGGCCAGCTTGAAGCGGCTTGACGTGGATTGCATCGACCTCTACTACCAACACCGTATAGATACCCGCGTCCCCATCGAAGTCTCTGTATGGATCCTCATTGAATCTTTGCCTCTCTTGAGACTTTCTCTGAGCCATATGATCCAGTTGCTAAACTAAATTGTTGTTGATTATGCATCTTAAGCTCAGTTGCTAAACTAGAATGGTAATGATGATGCATCGTTGCGTTGTTAATGGTTTGTCGGACTTCGTGGCAGAAATTGACTATTGTCTTGCCTTTTGTCTTCGAAGATATTGTTTGCTGAGAGTTAAGTTCAGTTGATAGTTCAGGTCGAGATGTGGCACGACGTTGTTAAAGAAGTCATGGAATTTAGTATTTCAGTGGCTGGGTTTTTGTCTTATGGGATCTTTCACAAGTTAATGATTGATAAGCTTGAAGATTATTCGAAATCTTCCTTTGAGATGAAAGCACTATCAGGCGCATCCTAATTTCTATTCGAGAATCACATTGAAAGTTGTACATTCTGTAGAGACATTTGATTCTTGACATATCATTGTCAAATATGACAATTTCTTGGAATACTTCTCTTATTTAACCTGTCTGTCATAGATTAGAGAAATCTACTTCCATCAATTTTATAATTCTGTTATTTGCCCTATAGTGTGATAGATTAGAGAAATCTACGTCTATTAACTTCTTGATTCCTAGCAAATTTTTTGTTGCATAGAGATGCATAAAGATCGACTGATCTTTCCTAAGAGCTGCCAGGTCAAAATGTAATGGTGGAATAGTCAGGGAACACAGACTATTCAGGGGCTAATAATGTGCATGAATTTCTGGATCTTGACATGTAAGGTCTTGACTGTTGTTGTTATGGCATGTGAACATTTGAAGATTGGAGAGCTAAAGAAACTCGTTGAAGAGGGTAAAATCAAGTACATTGGTTTATCGGAGGCCTCTGCATCAACCATCAGAAGAGCACATGCTGTTCATCCCATCACAGCTGTGCAATTGGAGTGGTCGCTGTGGTCAAGAGATGTGGAAGCAGAGATCATTCCCACGTGCAGGTAGGATATCACTCTGTCAATTTGTTTATGCGGTGACAACAGCTTTCTTCTGACTCTGCTCTTCTGGAACATTGTGACTAGGGAGCTCGGCATTGGAATTGTTGCGTACAGTCCTTTAGGACGGGGATTCTTTTCTGTCGGTTCCAAGTTGTTGGAGAATCTCTCCAAGGATGACTTCAGACAGGTCTGTTTCTGCTGATCAACATAATTAAATGCTCACTGTGACTGTCGTTCTTTTTGGAGTGCTGGATTATTACCAGTTCTTGTGACATGCAGAAAAAGTATTGGGTGGTGTAAACAAGAATTGGTGACACAAAGGCTTTATATTCTTGCATGTCTTGAATTCAGCACTCGCCATACATCCCACCTCTCGTGATTATAGATTAGTGTAAAATAATAATTAATATCTTGACACTACCTGTTCTTGAGTGAGGACTCCCTAACACCCTTCTTATGGAAGTTTTAGGATTATGTTACTGACATAAACCCAATTGTGGGATACTGCTCGTAATTAGTGGTTGACTTGTGATTGCGCCGGGTGAAGTAGCTATTGTTTTTTAACGAAAAAGAGCTTTACTTCCGATAATATTCTTCTACAAATCATCTAGATTTGTGATTTTTTTTTTTTTAACTGTGATAAATGGATTGCTAGAGCACTCGCTCTGCATTTCAAATGCTTATGATTTTGAACTACATAGTCCAATCCTTTCGAGATAAACTTTTACTAAACACAATGCTTACGAACTTCCAAATGCTTATCATATCAGGTAACAAGAAAATCTGATAACATGCAATGCAACCACTTCTAGTATTTTTTGCACTAGTTGCGGTAGAATTTGGTTTTCAAAAGAAAATGATAGTTGCTCAAATGCTCTCTGCTGAGACAGTTCTCTATGTTATGCAGAATCTACCAAGGTTTCAGCCAGAGAACTTGGCTCACAATGCGAAGTTATTTGACCGAGTGAATGAAATTGCGCAAAGAAAGGGATGCACCCCATCACAGTTAGCCCTTGCCTGGGTACACCACCAGGGCGATGATGTCTGCCCTATTCCCGGCACAACCAAGATCGAGAATTTCAATCAGAACATTGGAGCTCTGTCAGTGAAGCTTACACCAGAAGAGATGGCTGAGCTCGAATCGATTGCTTCTGCAGACAATGTGAAGGGTGACAGGTCCCGTAGCAGAATCTCTACATGGGAAAACTCTGACACTCCACCCCTTTCTTCATGGGAAGCTGCTTAGAGACATGCCTGCTTCTGTCGCTGCATCTTTGATAGGCAGAGTTTGAGCATTTGCTGCTGCATAATTTTCAGGCTACGTGGTGTGGTCGTTACAAGAATTTGCACGAATAGAGTGCTTGTGATCCTGTAATAAACTGAACTTCGGAGAGTTACTGTTGTCATTTTGAATAAATTTCATTCACTATGAGAAGATTATAGATGCGGGATAAGCTTATTGGGAAGATTACTCCAGACACACAGGTTGAGCTGAATTCTAACCGAGCCGACCATACCAATTCATCAAGGTGACTTTCAGAATCACGAAACTGGGTTTTTGTGCAATTCGACTCGTCCATACATACTAGAGTGACACTCTATTCACCTCAGCCATGATTTCATACTTTCAAGATTTAATCTTTGCACACAATTCTCTCTAGATTGGTTAGTATTCATTGAAGCAATGCCGATAGGCACATTTTCTATAGCAGCACGATTGCTGAACTAGATGGCATCGTTGTTGCAAAAAAGTAAATTGCCACCCGATGCTCTCGCGGTCGTAAAACATTATAAAGCTTCCAATTCAAATGGTCGATATATGAAAGTATAGTTTTTGAGAGGGACGTGTCACCCTCTCAAGAACTCCCCATCCATGTCGGATGATAACAAGACGTCTTCTATTATAGGTTGAATTCCGGGGATGTCAGGGAAACCAATTCCCTAGATGATTCCCTTTGAAAATGAATGTTAGACTTGACGGCGAAATTCGGGTGTTGATACATAGTACATTTCATCTGTCCCTTTCTATTCGGGCGACGATGGTCTGCCTGATTCCCGGCACGACCGGGATCAAGAAATTGAAGGAGTAGGTGGAGGAGCAAGGATTGATTGCTTCTGCGGATAATAGAAAGGGTGGCGGGTCCAAAAGCGGCATGGCTACAGGGAAAAAGCGAGCTGCTTTGAAATGGATCTGCTTCTGTCGCTGAATCGTTGAGATGTAGAGCTTGAGCATTGGGCGCTGCAGTGTTTTTGAAACTATGTTGTTCGGCCGTTTTAAGCATGTGCGTGTACAGGGTACTTAATTCACCTGTTTTAAGCATGATGATCGATCAAAGCTCTCCCCGATTGTGCCTTCGGAGGCTTCAACAGCTTTTTAATAGAAGCAACACGCAGCAACGTGTCTCGGTTGGCAGTTATTCAACGGTTTTTCAATAGAACCAATACGGAGCAACGCGCCTCGAGTGACACTTAGAGGTGAAGCATGGTTCCAGAGCAAAATCTAAAACCAAAGAACCGGATTGTCGGAACCTATTCGGTTCGAGATTCAAAGGTATAGGGTAGGTTTCAAGTTTCAAAATTTGAAAAACATATTTTGACAGGTAGATTCCATATTCCAAATAAGTGAAACTTGAAATTTTTTTATTTGTTTTTCTTGATTTATATTTTCATGTAGTCCTGCAGTATTCTATGTCATATGATGATGAGTGTATAATTTGAAACCACTAATTTGAACTTCCACTTTATGATTGAGACTTTTAATTTGTTAATATTTCATATTTTTCATGTATAAATATAAATTATGATTATCAAATAAATAATAATCATTAAATGTGATAATTCATTATAATCATTCAATTAAAAATACACGTAGAATTTGCGCAGAACCTAGAATTGATCTTGAAATTCATCACATGGTAGGTTTCGAATCAGGAACCACTTGTCTCTAGTGAGATGGAAATAGTCGACAGACCCTTAAGTCCCATCAGCAATGTCTATGTATGGTAGTCAATCCTAGAGAATGTCGCAGATGTTGCAAGCAAATCCTTTCCTTTTCATTTGGTCCACTCCCTTTTTTGCCTTTTTTTATATTGCTTTATATTTAAAAATATATGAAATACTTTCAAGATCATAAGCACACATGGAGTACAAGATGGTTGATAACAAGTTTGACTTGCTGAAACAGATGTTTAAGTTAGAACGAAAATTAAAACTATGAAATTTCACAGTTTATTACCAAAAAAAAAAAAAAAAAATTGTAATCAACCATATCTGAAAGTTTAGTACAGGACAGTCTTTGTTCGTCGTTGTCTCAAACTAGAACCGTTTCTTCCTTGAGTTGACCCTCTCTTCCTGCATCGCGGTCGCGAGCGAGAACGAAGACGGACGGCAATGGCGTCGTCGACGCAGGTGGGGAGGATCAAGCTGGGGTCGCAGGGGCTGGAGGTGTCGGCGCAGGGGCTGGGCTGCATGGGCATGTCCGCCTTCTACGGGCCTCCCAAGTCGGAGCCCGACATGGTCGCCCTCATCCGCCACGCCGTCGACTCCGGCGTTACCTTCCTCGACACCTCCGACATCTACGGCCCCCACACCAACGAGATCCTCATCGGAAAGGTCGGTGCTTTAGGATTTCGAGTCGCGTGGTCGCTTGAAAGGTTCCACCTTTCGCATCAGCTTTAGCTTATTCACACTGGGTTTCGCGTGATTTTGCTTCCGAATCCCTCTTCTAGACGCCCCAGTCCCCAGTGTAATCAATTCTCATGCTTGGCTCTTAGTTTGAGATGTCAGACTCTAGCAGTTCGGAACGCAAAATGTCTGAAACCCGTGAAAAATTAAGCGGTATGAACAGTCGCCCCAAGTGGGTTCTAGTTATTAAGCGGTATGAACAGTCGGCGGTGCTCGCGCAAAATTCTATGTCGGGCGACTAGGCTTTCTGATTTGTGGGCAAATTTTTGTAGTTTACTTTGGTGCTGACTCGGTATGGAATTCGAGCAGGCACTGAAGGGAGGGCTGAGAGAGAGAGTACAAGTGGCGACCAAGTTCGGGATCAGCTCCGCAGATGGGAAGGGGAACAGGCAGGTCCGAGGCGACCCTGCGTACGTGAGGGCGTCGTGCGAGGCCAGCTTGAAGCGGCTCGACATCGATTGCATTGACCTCTACTACCAGCACCGCGTGGACGTTCGCGTGCCCATCGAAGTCACTGTATATCCTTGTCCCACTCTTTAAATTGCTTCACTTGGTTGATGCACCGGGATGGTTTCACTGCGTATCTTGTGATGGTTAATATGATAGAAACTATATACTGAGAGTTACTTTTGTGTTGCAATGATTAAACAGATTTGTCTTGTGTGGGACTGAGATCTTTTGCTGGATCATCCTCTGTCTGATTAGTTTTTAGTTGTGGTTCTGATAAATTAGAGATACTATTTAAGTTTATTTAATGCCTAGTATATTTTTCTTGCATTAAGATGTGTTGATATTGATTGATCTCACTGATGGTGGCTGTGTCAAAATGAAATGGTTTAAAAAAAATTGGAGAACACACATTCAGAGATACAATATAAAGCTAACAAAGTGCATGAATTTCCGGATCTTCAACACTTAAGGTCCTTACTGTTGTTATTGGGTCATGTGAATCTTCTAAGATCGGTGAGCTAAAGAAGCTAGTTGAGGAGGGTAAAGTCAAGTACATTGGTTTATCTGAGGCTTCGGCTTCGACAATCAGAAGAGCCCATGCTGTTCATCCCATAACAGCGGTGCAACTGGAGTGGTCACTGTGGTCGAGAGACGTGGAGGCAGAAGTAATTCCCACATGCCGGTAAGAAATTAACGAGAACCGACTAGTTTCTTTGTGAAGTAGAGACAGTCTTCTTCTGACTCTGATCTTCCTCGAAACGGTTACTAGGGAGCTCGGCATCGGAATTGTTTCCTACAGTCCTTTAGGACGAGGATTCTTTTCTGTTGGTTCCAAGTTGTTTGAGGATCTCTCCAAGGATGACTTCCGACAGGTCTGTGTGTACCGATCAGCTCACAGTGACTATCATTCGCATGAAAGTGCAGGAAAATCATCTGCTAACTTTGATATTTGCTGTTGGTTTACTAGTTTTTTGTAGCATTCAGAGAGGCTAGAAAGCAATTGTCGACCCGAAAGCTTTATAACCATATGTATCTTCAATGCCATGCTGAGAAGTGCTTTGTTTTATGCAGTACCTGCCCAGGTTCCAGCCAGAGAACTTGGTTCACAATGCCAAGTTATTTGACCGATTACATGAAATTGCAAAGGGAAAAGGATGCACCCCTTCACAGTTAGCCCTCGCCTGGGTCCACCACCGGGGCAATGACATCTGCCCAATTCCCGGGACAACCAGGATTGAGAATTTTAACCAGAATATTGGAGCTGTGTCTGTGAACCTCACGCCGAATGATATGGCTGAGCTCGAATCAATTGCTTCTGCGGACAACATCAAGGGCAGCAGGTACAAAAGTACCATGATTACATGGGAGAACTCCGACACTCCACCCCTTTCTTCATGGAATGCTGCTTAGAAGCAGTCTATTTCTGTTGCTGCCTCTTTGATATATATATTAGTGTGAGTTATTTCTGATGTGGTAATTTAAGGCTCTACTGTGTGACTTGCGTTGAGATAGTAATTGTCCTAATATAAAGTGCTTTACCCATCATGTTCGAATCTAGATTCATTTTGAGGCAAACTATGATTTACTGAATGTCCAGTTAACTGTACTATTGTATGAATTCCTGAGTGTCCAGCTAACTGCACTACTGTGAAATGAGCCTCTTCTCTTGTGATGAATCGAGAATTAAGGTAATTGATGTGACCAACAACAAGTGGTCTTCTAAATCAACACATGAACAAAACAAAAACATATTTAGATGCAAACAAAACTGTACCTGAACTAGTCAACATCCGATTCAAGCTTTAACAGGTTCAAGTGCATTCTTGATTTGCAGTCTCTTGTACATTACAAATATTTCGTCCTTGATGCGGTGGGTAGAGATCGAAGAAATTTAATCCTGGACGAAGAGAGAAGATACTACTGAAAAAATCATCTGCGCAAGCTTAAAACTGACAAAAAAAAATCTCAAATTCAATTTCTGTCCGTCTAGAATGCTTCTTGGTTCTTTATAATCTGAAAGATCCTGTTGTTTTTCCTAGGCTGTCCTGGGCATGTTGAACTTTGTACCGTTCTGATCTGAAAATCCAGAACTAGGATCCTTGCCGTCGGAAACTCTTCTCCTGATGCTCTCTATTCTATTCAAAACTCCTTTTACGGCAGTGTCAAAGGAATCCTGGAACTTATGATCTCTGGACCTTGGATCTGCATATACAATCCTAGGAATCAGCTGTACAACCTCCTCTCTCATACTGAGTACTGCATCCCGGGAAATCCTACTCAATACTTGTTTGATGTTGATGTGTCCATGTTTCACCTTGTCTTCGGGTATGAAAACTGAATACTTGGAATAATTCTCTGGTAAATGCCAAATGTACTGCACGTACGCCGATCCAGGGTGGAAGAAAACCGGAATGCAGCCGGCCAGTATCGAGTCAAAAGTTGACCTCCTAGTGTAGGAATCGCCGGGCGGCTGCAGGCAGAAATCAGAACTCTCGAAGACATTCATCACTTCAACCGGATCATCGCACTTGTTCACAACATAGCCACAGTTCAGCAATGCACACGTCCCATTAGAGGCTTTGCATTGGTTAATGAGCTCGCTTCGGATAGAATCTTCCAGGCTCGGTCGTGGGGCCCCAGCGAACGAAAACAGGTACCGCCTCTCATGTGTTCTCACTTTGTTTTGCCATTCAAGGACCTGAGCCTCGCTCGAGGGATGAAAATATGTGGGATATGGTATGGCGATGTCATTGTTCCAAGAACTCGACTCGATCGATAGCATCGTCATGTTCTTGGACTCGGGCAGGAACATAAGATTGTTTCCCCAGTCAGAAACGTCGTTGCTTCGTCTCCTGAAATCCCAAGAGATCCTTCCTCCGACTAGGAAATGATCCCTCCCCCACATTCTCTTCCACTCCGGTCTATCCGCAAGCCAATTGGCGAGATCTTGCGCGAGAGAGTCCCTAACCGACGTGCTGAAATTCCAGAGGTGGCGGCCAACATCGAGCCCGGCATAGAAGGGGACGAAAACAGCAGAAGCCAGCGAGGAGTCGTTGGTTAAGCACACGTACTGCCCCATCCTGTTGCGGAACACTACCTCTAATAAGAACTGATTGGTCGCGAACCAGTTTCCATGAGAAAGGACTTCACGAGAATCGTCGATCCGGGGACCTAGACCTTCATTGACCAAGGACGGGCACATGTCGAACCACTTGATGAGGGACGTGCAGTTCTTCAGTATTTCGTCATTGAATCTACTCGGGAGGTCGTGAACGTAGATGTACCGGCCTGAGCACGGGTCTGCGCTCTCCTTATTCGGGTGCGTCATATCTTGATCACCTTTGCCTAGGACCTGGACAGGGACATACTCCACAGATTCTTGGTCGCCCCTCGGTGCTGACCCTGCATCTGATTCATTCGTACCGTTCAGGCTCTCCTCCACCTTATCAGGCTTATCCGACCCCGTGCTTCTTGCACTGCTGGAGTCGCTCATAGCACTAACCCCACGATCATCGACGTTCGCCACGAGTCGGAGAGAATCGGAGCTCTGCAATCCGTTTTGCTTCGTCTCGGCGGAGGTCGGACGCCCATGGTGGTTGATTCTGAAGTAGAAGCCGTCTCTCTCGCCATTGAAGGTCAAGTAGTCCAAGCAGAGAAACGTGAAGCACAACAGGGTGACGAGGGACGTAACCTGGCACGGCTTGTAGCAGCTCCTGCGCACTGATTTCTCCATCTGATGATCTCGGGTTGGATTTTCAGCGAAAAAAAAACACTCAACGAGAGAGAGAGAGCGAGAGAGGATTCAGGCTTTGACATGGACGCGTGAATTAAAACCTAGGCATTGAAGCAAAGAAGGAAAGGTTTCATGTCCTTTTAATGAACCTTCCATGGTTATCCTTGCATCTTATTTACTTAAGGAATCCCTCAATGGATCTTAGCCTGCTTGGTAACGTTACATTGTAATAGCAGTGGCACAAAATCGAAAGGTAGCTTTGCAACGTAAGGCTCCGTTTGTTTAATACGTGACACTTTCTGAAAATGTTTTCCAGGAAATTATTTCACGGTAAATCGATAATTTTTTTCAATGGTAGCTTAAGATTTAGAAAACGATCTATAATATATTTTCCGTCATTCAATAAGGAAAATTTGATTTGATTTTTCTATAAAGATATGCACTGTTTATGTGATATAAGAGATAAATATATTACCATAAAATTATATTTCAAGTCGAGTGTCAAGGATCTCGGCTCAAGCGTCCAGGACTAGGCACGCCATCGGGGACTTTCTTCTTTCATATTAGTCCTGGAGATTGTGTACTTAATGCTCACATGTGCCAACTTTTCCTGAGCTGTGTTGCCTTTTCATCGGATACCACTACACAGTAAAATAACCCTATCGGCTTTTCCAATTTCGGAAGCAACACAATTTGGTATAATAAGCTTTCATAAGACCTTTTTGTAGTTGCCTTGTATTATACTCTCGTGCCATTATGGCCTAGATGCTTATTTGATTCTGAGATGTAATAAGACAAATTGAAAAATAAAATAAAAAAAGTTACGAATGTCAATTCAATTCTAAACTTTTTAATTTGACTGATTTAATTCTAAAACATTTGATAATTTATTAATATAATCATTCCAGTCCATTTTGTCCGACAATTGCTCATGTGAATGACAATCGTCCTATCTGACAGGGCTGGCATTGCTATGGACAATTTTTGCAATTTTTAAAAAAATTCTAAATTTTTTATTATTTTATTTTTCTCTTTTTTTTTTTTTTCGTCGGTTACTAGGACCTCGGTGATTGCCAATGACCTCCGGCCATAGGCGAAGGCCGGGGATAACCGGGATGCCCTCGCCAGATCGTGTTCCATGTGTAGTTTCCTTCCCGGTTACATTTTCCAAAGTCCAAATTAGACCGGCTGAGTAGACTTTTTGAGATCTCCGTCACAATAGTCCACAATTACAGTGAAGATTAGCACGTCGTCTGTCAAATTGTTTCCTTATTCGTCCTCTTCTCTAAGATCCCTTCCTTCCTTGCACGAAGATCTCATCGAAACTCGATTTTTCTTTTCAAATTGGGACGATAAGCATCTCTCTCTCTCTCTCGATCTCCACAAACAGGCAGATACACCCCAAGGATTGCTTGCGCCAGTAAAAGGAGTTGCTAACGTCTCTCACCAGCAAAGGTCATGGCACTGAAAATCGAGTCCTAATCGTCAACGAAGAGACTGCTAAAACCCACGAAAAGGAAGAAAAAAAAAACACCCAATTGACTTCTCTTGCATGTGAAATCATTGCTTGCTGATATCTTCATGCACTGGCATCTATCACGTTATGCAGTACATCATGCAATGATAAAATCGCGTGTCACATGTTTACGTAATATCACGATCAATCGCAAGAGTCTACTTTCACAAACAATGTTCTTCTTCATAAACGAGGATATTATCAAGAAGATGGATAAGTTTCTTTTAGAGTCACTGAACTTTAGTTATTTTCGTAAATCGAGTCACCAGATTTACCCAATGCATTAAACTTACCCTTTTTCTCCATCAACTCACTTCAACAAAAATTTTACCAATTTTCCAAAGGTCATGTCATCATCACCTGTTTATCACGTTAGTAATTCAATGGAAAATTGATTGGATTCTGATTGGAGTGCATCAACTGAAAAGAAGGAAAAAGTTTAGTTAGTTCGGTGAAAGAGAATAAAATTTAGTGACTCAATTGAAAAAATTACTGAATTTCAGTGACTACTAATGAAAACTACCCCAAGCTATAGATAAATAGCTAATTCCTAGATCGAAAATCCAAAACCGCTAGACAATTTTTTGACACCTATTAATGACTTTCCTTTTAATTCTTTAAAGATGAAGACAAGTAACATGAGCGGACCTTGAATTTTTCTTAATGTTTATTGTCCCTCTATTTTTTTTGTGTGTTGAACTTAATCAACTTTTAAAAGTTTGCTTAATATGGTTCCTTCGTTAAGCACGTCGCCAAAGAACATGCAATTTTCTGCTATTTGACTGTCACGTCAACCACTTATTGAGCCAAAATAATGGAAAAGTTCACTAAAAATCTTAAAATTTGTAATTAAAGTTTAGTTCAATTTAAAAAAATTTATAAATTATAATCAAATTTTAAAATTTGTTAAATGATTTAATGAAGTCCTTTTGTTAACTCCGTTCAACTATATTCATGACAAATGCTTACATGTCTTAATATTATTATTTGCTTAAGACACGTGGAGATCTCAGGAGCCCATTAAGTGTCACATCAGAAAAATACTAAAAAAAATAAAAAAAGGAACACAACCTAAATTAGAATGAAAAAAAAATTAAAAAGCTAAAAAGGAAATACAAACTAAACTCAACAGCCATGGCCAAGCCCTCGCTAGCTCCACACTAGCACTGACAACCCTTGTTCAAATCAAGGGTGACGGTCACGCCTTCCCTCGGAACTAGGCCACCAAGCTCTTGCTAGCCTCTGGCAAGGGTCCCTAAGCTTGGAAAGGCCCAAACAACCTTCGCCAACCCTTCTCGGTGGCTATGGCGGTGGCCAACAACAAGGGCTTGGCCAAAATTATTGATTTGAGTTTGGGTTTTTTTAAATTTTTTATTTCTAATCTAATTTAGTTTTTCAAAAAAAATATTGAATTTTTCCTCACGTGGTGTTTATGAGCGCTACATCATTGTCACATGTCTTAAGAAAATAATAAAATAAGACACGTCATCATTTTTGGGTAACCTAATTGGATAGAGTTAACTTAATGATTTGTTAAAATTAATTTGACAAGTTTTAGAATCTAATTGTATTTTTTAAACAATTTAGAAATCAATTACATTTTACTTATAAGTTTTAAGATTTTCAGTACCTCAAAATAATGATTATGTGTTGCCAATCCATTTTCCTAAGTCAACAAATCTTTTTTGCTTTTTTTTACGCCCATATCTTGGACGGCGCCATCAAGGCAAATTTAGCATCAAATTAACGTAAAATGATGGTAATGTTAATTCACGGTGTCAGATTTTTTAGCAGAAGGATTATGAATTTTTTTGAAGGGTTAATGCCACAAAAAAAAAAAAAAATCAAACCAGTACACATGTTATATATTTATCCCAAACTAATTTTTGACTACTGAAAATCTCAAACTAGTATATCTTTGACAATTTTACCCTAAATTGGTATACTTGTAATAAATTTACCCTTTGTTAGTTTTTGTTAAATTGAGTTAGATGACATGTAACGGTTGACTAGTATACCGGTTTAGGATTTTACTCTTTGTTTGTTACAGTTATACTAGTTTTGTAATTTTTTGTTATATTAATCCAATTTAATAGATGGTACATTTGTCACAAATATACCAATTTGGAGTTGTTGGCAGTAAAAAAAAATTAGTTTGGAATAAATATATCACAAATATACTAGTTTATGATTTTTTGTGGTCATTTGAGGTAAATTTATCACAAATATATTAATTTATGATTTTTTGTGATTAAAAAATCAATTTTGAATAAATTTATCACTGGTATAATAGTCTAGGGTCTTTCATAGTATTAACAATTTTTTGGAAGTTTAAGAATAAAACTTCACATTTTTAGGTATGATATTGAATGCTAAAAAAGATTTGAAAAAAAAAACAGAAGGACCGTGCATGTCAATCATGTCTTAAAGATGGCAACACCTTAAGGGGGGAAAAGCACATATCCTTTGGTGCAATAGCCAGAGGAAGAATCATGTGCCTTACTCGATAGAAGCTGCATATCGATGAATCTTAAAAGAATAGCACATCAGGATTGCACGCGTTGATTGTCCGCAAAATAGAGCTAACAATTTGCATCATGAAATCTTATCGAGTAATGCGACGAGCATTGACAAAGAAATTGAAAAAAAATATGATGACAAATACCATAACTTTTATATAGAGCTTACTTAAATATTAATTTTTTTTTCGATTATTTGAAAGTCATTTTATGTGAATCGGCGATCCTCTCGTGATATCAAATTATTATAAATAGGTCAACTTAACTTGCGAGAAAAATCTAATCTAATTAGCAAAATCATAAGAAAACGATGGTGGGCCTTTTGTTCTTGTCCTGAATTGACATATCGAGACCAAATTAGGACCAAGAAGAAAATCCTAATTACCTGTAGGAGTGAAGGAATGGAGCAGTCGTCATGGGAGAGAGAAAGGATTAGGAGTAAGAGTCAAGGAGAGTGTTTTTTAAAAGAGAAAAAGCCATGAAAAACCTGAACTTTGTTCAAAGTGACACATTTATCCTAATTTTTTTTTTGATGTGAAAAACCCCGAAATTTTTAAACCGCGACACATTTACCCCATCAAGGGCATATTTGTCTTTTTATTCTGTTTTTTCCTTTTTCTTTATTTCTTCTTCTTCCCTCCGCCGGCCATGGCAAAAAGAAGCTGGCGTCCGGCGAGAGCCGCCCTCGCCGACGTCGGGGCCGGGCCGGCGTTGGGCAAGGACGGCCCTCGCCAGATCTGGCGAGGGGTGCGTCGGTGAGGGCACCCCACGCCAGATTTAGCGAGGGTCGTCCTCGCCAGACGCAGGCGAGGGCTGCCCTCACCAGCGTCAGGGCCGGGCCGGCGTAGGCAAGGGTGGCCCTCGCCCGACGCCGGCGAGGGCAGCCCTCGCCAGACGTCGGTTGGCCGGCAGAGGGAAGAGAGAAGAAAAAAAAATTTTTAAAAATTTAAAAAATGAAAAGACCAAAATGCCCTATAATTTTGGGGTAAATGTATCACATAACAAAAGTTCAGGGTTTTTTGTGTTACAAAAAAAAGTTTTGGGTAAATGTGTCACAGTTGGCAAAATTTAGGGTTTTTCACATCACAAAAAAAAAATTAGGATAAATGTGTCACTTTAAGGAAAGTTCAGGATTTTTAGTGACTTTTTTCCTTTTTAGAAAGGGTAAAATTGGACTTCGAATAAGTTTTTGAGGCAAAAAAGAAAATTAGCCGAATTTTATTAATGAAGGGCTTCTAGTATTTCGTATCTATCTCGAGCTTTTATCTTTCCAAAATGTTAGCTTTCACTCCAAAAACATCTTAAGATTTTTAGAGAAGGTTTTCAAAAAGCCGAATCAAATGTACCTTGAGTTTGAGTTCATCTTCGAATCCTAGTTGAGGGCAAAGTCTTGCTAGACATTTGGGGGAATACAGAAGAAGAGACATTGGAATCGAGGTGGCCATTTGATTTCCAAATAAGAGAAGCCGATGATGGTCCAAGCAACTGGATTGCGACTTCACCATTCTTTTCGCCGGTCGTTATCACCGGCCGACCCTCGGCATCTCGTTTTTTACTAAAGAAAACAGATATAATTTTCTCCATTTTTATGCAAAAAAAAAAAGAAGAGAAGAAAGGGAAAATATCGCATGTGGATCCCATGAAGGGGGAGATATCTCGATGGCGGTAGAGGTGAGAAAAAGCGAGCCGCTGGTGTACCGCTGAACGAAAGCCACATACGCCACTGTGAGATAGAATCCAGGAAGGAGCAAGCTTGATCTTTTCCCAATGAAGAAAGAAGAAGTAGCGATCTGATATTTTATTTAATAATTTGATCGTGACAGAGGGCCCATTAACGTTGCCGTAGCTGAAAGCTCGCTGCTGCTTGGGACACCTTCATCTTTGTCCACGTGGGTACCCATCAAGATTCGAGATAATGATCATCTGGGGGAGCGTCTCCCTTGTCAACCCACGACGCTTTCTTGATTTCTGAATCCACGGTTTTTCGCGTTCGAGATTGAGTCTGGTTGACTTGGGCATACTGTTCGTCAGTTCGAGTTGCCGTCTTTTTGCTGTTGTTCAGTTCAAGTTGCCATCTTTTTGAGAGTGGGTGATGGGTTCTTCGCGTGGATGGCATTGCTCCGCGAGTTTCGTCCAAGATGGTAGCGGAAGGCTGGCTAAATCTTTGCATCCCATGTCTGGGAACTCTGCAACCAGTTCGTTCTTGAAGAGCAGCGTTGCTTTCTTTCCCCTTCGAGATTCTCTCAGGTGGAGGCATGGAGCTCACGCCGCTCGGAGTGGCCCCTCCACAGTTGTTCGCGGCGTTTCCACCACTGAAACCAGGTCTCTCTCTCTCTCTCTCTTTCTCGGTGGATTTGTTATAGTATACTTATGTCGTCTGATCAAGAACTGGGTTCGGAGTTAAGTATTGAGTTGTTTTATGCAATTCTTGATCCAAGGTTTGTCTGAGTCTCTAGTGTGGATGGAGTTTATGCAGGGACTATTTCTTGAACGAGAATCGGCGCGGAAAAAAAAAGAGTTTTTTCTGTTTTTATTTTGAGTTCTTCTTGTAATAGAGGCTAGCGGCATTAATTATCTGATACCGTCTTGAGTTGAGGTTTCTCTTCGAATGCGGTGTTAAATGACAAAGACTGATGGGGCGGTTTGTGTGAAAATTGCTATTTAAGTTGTTTCGACACGGTAGGAGGCTCCTGGTAGAAGCTATAACATTGTGTGTTTATTGCAGAGAAGGGGAGAAGAAAGGGAAGAAGATCAAATCGAAGCCGGGACAGGAGAAGGTGCACCTCAGTGTTCGGCTGGATCACCAAGTTGAATTTGGGGAGAGCGTGGCAATCTTAGGATCCGCAAGAGAATTGGGATCATGGAAGAAAAAGGTGGCAATGGACTGGACCGAGAGCGGATGGGTATGTGAGTTAGAACTGAAAGGAGGTGAATCGGTCGAATATAAATTTGTCATTGATAGGAAAGACAAGAGTGTGGCATGGGAATCTGGGGATAATCGAGTCCTCAAGCTGCCCAAAGGAGGGAAGTATGGAATGGTTTGCAAGTGGAATGCAACTGAGGAGGCTGTGGAATTGATGCCTATGGATTCTGAAGAGACTGGTGAGGAGCTGTTCAACAACGATGGAGATAAAGGTGCTGCAGTTAATGATACAGCTGCTCTTGCTGAGGCAGAGACAAGCCCCTTTGTGGAGCAATGGCAAGGGAAGGCTGTGAGTTTTATGCGCTCCAATGAGCACAGGGATAGAGAGACAGAAATGCGATGGGATACTTCAGGTCTTGAAGGAGTGGCCTTAAAGCTGGTCGAAGGTGATCGAAATGCAAGGAACTGGTGGCGTAAGGTAATGATATATGCAGAGACTATCATGAATATGAATCTCAATCGATTTATATCCATTAACATTCCTCTCTTTCTTTCCCCAGACAATGGATTGCCTTCAAATCCATTATGCAAATTTGCTATATGTAGCATGTCTTACATTAGCAGATAAACATCCAATGTCTTTGGTTTGATTCTGAAGGTTGACACTTGGTTTTGCATTTTTTTTTTTTTTTCCAAGGTTATCTGAGATGATTGTTAGATTAGAAAGTGACCTTTTTTGGTAGATGATTCTGGTTAGCTTGTTCCTGGCTGAATTGACTTCCTAAAAACTCTGAGATATGAAGAAATGAATGAATGTAAGGGTGCAGCTTATATCATTCAATTGACATCGTCATGTTTCTTAACTTGTGTTAATGAAGCTCGAAGTTGTTCGTGAGCTTATAGTTGAAAACCTTCAAGGTGAAAACCGATTGGAGGCTCTTGTGAACTCTGCCATCTATTTGAAGGTATAGTTACCTGACTAAGTTCCAAACCGCACTTTCGAGTTGATTCTTTGTGGTCTTCTTAGAGCTTCTTCTTATGCAGTGGATTAACATAGGACAAATTCCCTGCTTTGAAGATGGAGGTCATCATCGGCCAAATAGGCATGCGGAGATATCTAGACTCATATTCCGGGAATTGGAGAGGATTGCTTGCAGGAAAGATGCTTCCCCTAAGGTGACGTGTGTGTGTTTCTGTGTGAATGTCCTGTTTCCTCTGCTTAGTGGGATAAGACTTTTATATGTGTCTTGCTTTTGTCTTTCTGTTGTACCACGTCTCATGTGCATTCAGTCCTAGTGGTTCTTTTTCCTTCCTTCTCCTTCTTATAAAAGAATTGACTTTTTTTAATAGAAAAGCCTGCTTAATTTTGCTGATATGTTTCATACCATCACTGGAGAAACCACTTTGTCCTATTACCTGTACTACACCACTTCGAAAGCTTAAGGATGCTTCATCCAGTGGCCAGTTCCTCACAAATGTTCTGTGATGTATATTTTGTCAGTTCTTCTTAGTTTTAATGTGGAAAATATCATACATTTGCTTGTTTTGGTATCCAACATCATAAAGGTGAGAGCATTTTTACTATAAGTTAAATGTCCTGCTTCCAGTAAAGGGCATCTTTTTGGTACTAGCATATCTTTGGCATAGAATTGCCGGGTACATACTGCTATCACTATGAACTATTTTATTAATTATTATTATTATTATTATGGAAAAGATTTCTTTTTTTTTGGAGGGGGGTGTTGTAACTTACCTGCTTTCCTCAGATATCATCCACCGGGAATTCGTGTAACTTCTGAGAAAAAGGTTAAAAGCCCCTATTCTCCGTTAAGTGCAACTGTGAAGCACTTGAGATAGGAGTAAAGTGCCTTATTTTTTCGGGCCACTGTTAAGCATGTAGATACATTTGTATATCTGCATATTTGTTGTGTAATTGTTATGTAGTCTTCTCCTACGATAGTCACTGCTTGTGTTTGACATCCTATTCAGGAAGTGCTGGTGGTTCGCAAAATTCAGCCATGTCTGCCATCTTTCAAGGCTGAATTTACCGCATCTGTTCCTCTGACTCGAATAAGAGATATAGCACATCGAAATGACATTCCCCATGACCTCAAGGTTGTGCTTCATGAGGGACTTGGTGTGTGAATCTCTTCAGTTACAGGTTTAAGGTAGTCTGTGAACTTCACTTTAACTTGTTTCTTTGTTTTTTTTCCTGAAATGCAGCAAGAAATAAAGCATACAATACAAAACAAGCTTCATCGGAATGCTGGTCCTGAGGATTTAATTGCTACTGAAGCAATGCTTGCCAGAATCACCAAGAACCCAGGACAATATAACGAAGCATTTGTGGAGCAATTCAAAATTTTTCATCATGAGCTGAAGGATTTTTTTAATGCTGGAAGGTCTGTCATATAAGATTTCATAGCTTTGATGAAATTGAAGTCTTTTAGAATAACCATCTTAGTGGTGACTCTAATGAACAATGTTGGGCTATTAATATGGCCAGACTGGGAATTGATGAAAATCTTCCCAGTCAAACCCCTCAAGGCTGCATACCAAAAAAAAAAAAAAAAACACTTATATACAGATAACTAAAATAACTCCATAGATAAACAAAGGAAACGAAAAGGCCAACTAAAGGGACCATTAGTGCCTCATTATATTTGTATTTTGACAGCAATAGTTGATCAACTGCAAGTGATTATTGATTATCAATTATTTATAGACTATACCTTTTCCATTGCAGCCTTGGGGAACAACTTGAGTCTATCAGAGAATCGTTGGATGAACGGGCATTGTCAACTCTTAAGCTCTTTCTTGAATGTAAAGAGGTAATAGAAATATGCTTTTATGTGAGAATTTCATTTGTGAAATTTTTTTGTAACTTTTTTTAATTTAAAATTGGCTTGTTATGTTTGTTATGGAGCTCATGCAGATAACTTTTTGTTACTTGCTGTTGAGATAGATTCCTTGCCAAGCACTATAAACTTCATCACTTGACTATCTGCCTGCCACTTCTGTTATGCCGTTGGATTGTTCAGTCACTGTGGTGGGACAAACAAGCATGTGCTCTAGAATCTCCACTTTGCATGTAATATGACATTTGATTGTTGGTGTTATGTTTGTTATGGAGCTCATGCAGATAACTTTTTGTTACTTACTGTTGAGATAGATTCCTTGCCTTGCACTATTAACTTTATCACTTGACTATCTGCCTGCTGCTTATGTCATACTGTTGGATTGTTCAGTCACTATGGTGGGACGATCAAGCATGTGCACTAGGATCTCCACTTTGCATGTAATATGACATTTGATTGTAGGTCTTCTGATAATTGTGCTGTACAGCATTCAAAATAATGGTGCCACTTGGTGGCTGTTACTGCCAGTTAATGATGGCTTGTTCTCTATATCATATGCTGATGGCACGCAGGGAATGTTAAGTCCTGTATTGTTGTTATATTTGTCCCCTTAAAGTTGGCTGAGCGCAGTCTTGTTTGGGTCATGGATGAACACACCTCAAGAATGGCTGGCAGTGCCCCTGTTGTATTGAACAAGGGCATGACCACAAGAATCTTGCCATTATGTAGTTCCTTCCTTGCATCCATAACAGTTGACTTACCTGATTCGGTGACTTATTATTCGATTACAAATTAATCGAGGATAAGGCAGCAGTATATGGCTGCATGTACCTTTTTGCAAGCAAATATAAAGTTCTTTCCACTTCATAGAAGACAAGCAATTTTGAGATTGAATTGGCCTTTCCTTCCCTCCAAAGAAGACCTCACTGATGCAGATCTTATTTCAATTTATTTCTACTGTATGTCTAATTATACCGTATTTCTCACTGTTTATGTGGTTGTTTCTGTTTTGTTCATTTAGAGATTGGATACTTCCAGTGAATCCCTTGATCTGTTGATGCAAACCATGCAATCTTTGACCGCAACAAGGGAATTGATTGCGAAAGGTCTCGAAAGTGGTCTTCGAAATGATGCCCCTGATGCTGCAATTGCAACACGTCAAAAGGTGAAATCATTTCTACTCTTTTCTGAGCAACCTATCCAGAAACATCATAATCTGAAGTTTTGATGGATCAACGTCTAATATCCTCTCATTTTCCTTTTTGGTACAGTGGCGGCTTTGTGAGATTGGCCTTGAGGACTATTCTTTTGTGCTCTTAAGCAGGTGTGTTCTGTTCATAGCTTACTGATGGCGTGAGTTTTTGGCAAACCCCTCATGCAGCATTGATCCCATTTCGTTATTGGACTTGACAAAGCAAAAGT
This sequence comes from Eucalyptus pauciflora, assembly GCA_007663325.1. NCBI lineage: Eukaryota > Viridiplantae > Streptophyta > Magnoliopsida > Myrtales > Myrtaceae > Eucalyptus > Eucalyptus pauciflora. The sequence goes on along the minus strand of VMYD01000399.1, from coordinate 882,574 downwards.
AGAAAAGACTGTTCTCTGGATCAGCATGTCGCCAGAATGCTTCTTTCAGAATGATTATCATCTTTAATATTCATATCAGAAGTTTATTGCGCCTTAATCGTGAATGAAGCTTGAGAGAAAATAGAGATAACCACTTCAATGTATTATGGAGATTTTTCATTAGGAAATGTGAAAGAAGCTCTTATTAAGGCACATGAGAAATTGTTTCTGCATAGACAAAATATACAATGGTCTCCATGCTCATTTCCACAATGCTGTTTTTGCTTCTTTGTACTCGTACAGTAACTGAATGTTTGAAAAAATCAGATCTTCTGTGTGGATGTGTGACTTCACTTGTTGCCTTGGGATGACTTAGGAATTTCTGTCATAGAAAAAAGTTTCTGCTTAGACAATTTCTCTTTATATTTATGCCAAGTATTTAAGATTTTTTTTGTTAACCATTTCATTGTTTCTAGTAGGGAGGACACCACGGAGTTCACTTGAGTGACATAACTTTTTTTCCGATCGCGTAAGTGCCATAACTTCTAAAAAATATTCATTTTAGTGACATAACTTTCAATTGATCACTTGAGTGTCATGATTTTTAAAAAACGTTCACTCAAGTGTCGAAAATCTGAGGTGGTATGACACCTGTGGGGAACATTTTAAAAAGTTATGACACTCAAGTGATTGAAAAAAAAATAAAATTATGGCACTCAAGTGAGTGCCGTACGAAAGTTATGGCACTCAATTGATCAAAAAAATAATTATGGCACTTAAGTGAGAGCCGTACAAAAGTTATGGCACTTGTGGTGTCGTTTCCTCTTTCTCGTGCTAGTAGTAGATCATTTTGAGACAAATAGTCCTCAGCTCTCTCTATCGTGACTGTATAAATAATTTCAGTAAATAGCTACCCAGTTTTTTTTTTTTTTTTTTTATATATATAAATCTTAGGGATTCAAAAAGCATGTAGCAGAGAGTCATTTCAATTGAACTGTTTGTTGTAAAGAGCCTTTTTTTTTTCTACTTTGTGCTTGTGTTGTGCTGATTTCAGAAGACTTGTCAAATATCTAGCTTAAGCTTATCAAGCTTACTTGATCTGATTCCTTGGAAACTGCAATTTTGTGGTACTTTATCTCTTGTCCACATCCGGCTTAAATAATTCACGATAGAATTAAGCATCTATTCATGGTTTTGGAACCATTTTGCTCAAAAGGTGTTTTCTGCCAATGTTCTGTTGTTAAATATTGAAGTCTTCCCTACTCTAGTTGATTTCTCTGGATGTTGTAATATAGAAACATTTCTGTTAATTTGAATTTGATCAGAAAGTTAAAAGTTTCCACATGTGAACCGTGTGGGGAAAAAAAAACTGTGAAATAAATGTTTGTATTAATGGCAAAAGAAAGTCCTGTATCTTCTGATTATACAGCATGTGGCTGTCTTATAGGTATGTATCTACTAGGGACATTAGGGACCCACTAAAATATTTCACATGAGAGATAATTCTTTTGGGAAGACTTTAAATTTCCCATGTTGGACCATAAGCTACTCTCTACTGGATTTGATTCCTAGTCCTTGAAATAATCAGATGTTAGTATTTAACGCAATCCATCTTTGTCAGTGGCATCATAGATTAAAGCATTGATAAGTTTTAAAAAAATACAATGCCAGTGTTTGGTGAAACTATGGTCAGAATCATGATGCCTTCTTAAATTAGTCTTTTCAGACTCCTAAGTAATGCTGTTTTCAGAATAATGTGTAAAATTTTGTGTACCACAACCAACTGTTCTAAAAGATTAAGCCTACCGTCTTCAAGCAAATTGCTCTGGGTTAGAGCCACTTGCACAAGCCAAACAAATATGGACTTAATCGATTCATTGGGCTTGCAAGGTGTTCCATGGGTCTCTAGTAAGCCGGGTCTCCACATCTGTGCCCCTGGATTAATAAAAAAGCAAAAAAACTATTAGATGAAATATTGGTTTAATTTTTAAGTAGTTCGGCACTCCCCTTCACACATAGGTTGAACTTTGGTTTAAGAGTTAAGACTTGAGCGTGGAAATATATCAATGGAGAGGCAAATTATACGCCAAGAAAAATTTGAACTCGGAAGCTCATGCTTTGGTACCATGTAAAATTCAGGACCACTATTAACCATTTCAAAAGCTCAAGCTATATTAGATGAAGTCATGGTTTAGTATCCATACTTTGATAGCATTAAATATTACAATGTGCAAGTGAACAATTCTTTCATGCCATAATATGTTGAAATATTCGATGGATTAGTTCCCAACTTAATTTTGTTTCCTTGTTCCTGTTCTACCACACACTTGGAACTGTATTAATTTTTATGATGCATATCTGCATAGATTCCTTAATGCCGTTGAAGCTAGCGGAGGGACTTCTTGGTTGGCTGAGAACGTGGCACAGAACATGAGTTTTTGGGATAGTCTCCTTGATGCACTCATTGTTGGCATTCGCCAACTGGGGCTATCAAGTTGGCAAGTGGAAGAATGTACTGCTTTGCAGAATGAACTTCTTGCTTGGAAGAAAAGAGGCTTTTCCGAAAAGGAAGGTAGTCATTTCATATCTGACTTTGCAGGTTCAGAGCTTAGTATGTACATGCCAACTTGTAGTTAATATTCTGTGTTCATTTTGTCTTCATAAGGCAGTGAAGATGGCAAAATGATATGGGCATTGAGGCTAAAAGCGACTCTTGATAGGTCGAGGAGGTTAACAGAAGAATATTCTGAAGCACTTCTTGAGATATTTCCTGCTAAAGTTGAGGTATAAAGAAACATTCCTAATGGAAAATTGTGTGTGCATGAGTACCGTGTGTGCGTGTGTGTGTGGATATGTGTTAATTTTATTAAGCTCATAGACTTGAAACTACCCTTCTGCTTTGAAGATGCTTGGAAGAGCTTTTGGAATTCCCAAGAATAGTGTGACGACATTCACAGAAGCTGAGATCCGCGCTGGGTATATTACTTAACTTTGTTTTATCATTGGAGTCAATAATCCTGTTCTTTTTTTCCCTTGAATTTGCTTAGTGCATTTGTGCTTTCTGCTGCCCATATTCCGAGTTCAGGTGCATCTCATCTCTTGTTTAAAGTTATGGCAGCTTCTTGACCTTTGGGAAATCTTTCTTAGTGTGATTTTTCAGGTTTCAAAAATTTGTACTCTGCTCTTGAAAGCTATTAGGAGTGTAATTGGTTCTCAAGGTTGGGATGTTCTTGTTTCTGGAGCTGCTGTTGGAACATTAGTTCAGGTATGTCAATGGTGGGAGAGTAATCCCGAATTTTTTGGTTACAAATTGTTATATGCCTATTCATGGGTTTCTTGTCCAGGTTGATAGAATCAAACCTGGGTCACTACCATCATCTGTAAGTGGACCGGTCATTCTTATCGTCAAGAGAGCTGATGGAGATGAAGAGGTATTTTTTTTACCTTCTATTAAGCTACTCGTGCAGCACAGCACTTGTTATTTAATCTAGGAGGTACCTGAAATTTGTAAGATGAAGGCTTAACGTGATAGATTAAATTCCAGGTGACAGCTTCGGGAAGTAACATAGGAGGCGTTATACTTCTGCAGGAGCTGCCTCACTTATCTCATCTTGGTGTCAGGGCCCGGCAGGTTAAGTTTTTATTCTAACAGTTGACTGTGCATAAGGTTTAATCAAATTCGAAGATACTGATAAAATAACTTACCATGTGCAGGAAAAGATTGTCTTTGTGACGTGTGAAGCTGATGATACAATTTCTGATTTGCAGAAACTCGCTGGAAAGTTTGTGAGGTCTGTTTTTAGATAAATGTAGATATGATTGACGATCCACTGCTTTAAATGATGCACATCATCTCATTGTTTCATTCTAGGATTTCTCCTTTCCTTTTCGTCATTTCCTACCCTTGGAATATGCTTTTGGGCAATTTCAGGTTGGAGGCATCTTCAGCAGGTGTTATATTGCAATCAGCATCGGAGACCAGCGAGAATGGGAAACCACAAAGTATTTCGTTTGAAGCTGGAGTATCTGAACCTCATTCTTCACCTATTGCCACAGCTTCTCACACCAAAAAGGTTTATTCTTATTTCCTCTATCCAGAAATTTGGGAACCACTTATCTTGTTTCTCCTGAATATCCTTAAATGGGAAAACAAAATTATTCATTCCCCCTCTCTTTGAGAGATGTTAGAACTTTCTTTGATCTTTATTTGGTGAATGCATTTATATTCTCCTCCTTTCTTGTGAAAATATAACTGGATTAATATATATTTTTTATCTCTAGAAAGTAAAGTTTGATTGGGAAGTGCTTATGTCAAACTCATTAAAAGAATTTTGCAATCAGGATGCTTCCCGTGGAGTTGTACCACTTGTCGATGCAGAGGTGGAGACATCAGGTGCAAAGGCTGCTGCTTGTGGTCTGTTAGCTTCTCTTGCGGAAGCTTCCCACAAGGGTCAGTGACATTTCTTCTGCATTGCATTGCACTGCATAATATCTCACTAATCCTGAAAGCTCTACTACCCTGGGACATGGATTATTGTCATGCAGATGGTTCATTCTAGTTCGTTCTTGCTCAGGTGCCAAGCAACGTAATCACCATGGAATCTGCCATTCTTGGATACTAAGAGTTGAAGTTCTAGTTCTGGATGTTGATTAAGTAGGCATGACATAGATTCATCTTGGTCTCTGAATAATTTACCTTGCATGAGAACTATAACCTTCTGACTATCTTTTTCTTAGTTCTTTGAGCTGACCCAACAACATTCTCTTGTTTCTTTAGTGTGAACCATTTCTTGCCTCTTAATATATTTCAAAAGAAAAAGAGAGAAGTGCGGCTGGATGAGCGAAGTAACTTGCGGGTTTGCAAGGAGCATGAGTCCCTAATCTTCACATCTGAACTTCCTTGTGCTGATGGGGACGGCCCTGCGGCATCAAGTTCCATCTCATGGAAATAGCCTCTTTCTCAGAAATTGATGTATTTGCATGTCTTAATCTCTGAACATTATGGATCAGTTTACAGAGTTTGCATGAAATCTCTTGAAATATATTATCTCACAGTATTTATTTATTTATTATTTCTTGCTAAACATCATGCTGTTCCTCATGGCAGTTTACAGTGACGAAGGAGTACCGGCGTCTTTCAAAGTCCCATCCGGGGCAGTAATACCTTTTGGCTCTATGGAATTGGCTTTAGAACGGAGTGACTCCATGGACACATTCAATTCTCTTCTGGAAGAATTGGAGAGGGCTAGACTGGAGGATGGGGAACTCGACAGGGTATGCCAACGGCTTCAGGAACTGATAAGTACCCTGCAGCCCCCAAAAGACATCATTGAGAGGATCGGGAAAATATTTCCAGGGAGCTCTCGTTTAATTGTCCGTTCAAGTGCCAATGTTGAGGATTTAGCCGGAATGTCCGCAGCTGGGCTATATGATTCAATTCCCAACGTGAGCCCTTCTAATCCAGCTGTCTTTGGTAATGCCATCTCCAAAGTGTGGGCTTCTTTGTACACAAGGAGAGCAGTTCTGAGCCGGCAAGCTGCTAAAGTTCCTCAAAAAGAAGCTACAATGGCGATTTTAGTGCAAGAGATGCTTTCACCGGATTTGTCATTTGTCCTCCACACACTTAGCCCGACGGACCGTGATAGCAATTCTGTGGAGGCCGAGATAGCTCCAGGACTTGGTGAAACCCTGGCCTCGGGCACCCGGGGCACGCCGTGGCGTCTGTCATGTGGTAAGTTCGATGGGGTCATTAAGACATTAGCATTTGCCAACTTTAGCCAGGAGCTATTGGTCCTCGGATCAGGTCCTGCTGATGGGGAGGTGATTAAATTAACAGTGGATTATAGTGAGAAACCATTGACGACTGACCCCATCTTCCGGAGACAACTTGGTCAGCGGCTTGGCACGCTCGGTTTATTCCTTGAGCGGAAGTTTGGCAGTCCGCAGGACGTAGAGGGATGTGTTGTGGGGAATGACATTTTTATAGTCCAAACACGCCCACAGCCTTGCTGAATGACTCTCTCTCTCTCTCTCTCTCTCTCTCTCTCATCTAAGTTAATGTAACTAGAGGATGTATAGATTCGCTGCTTGTTTGTCAAGGTGGAAAAGCAGCTGCATACGTATAATAGAAAACTGCTGTATGCATACGGGATGGTGAAAGTCATTTAGTTCTCTAGGTGCTTTGCTTAAGTATTAGAAGTCAGGCGATGTCGCTTGAAGTCAATATATCATGTGCAATGTAAACTATAGCAAGACAAGTGGTGTAATCACGGTATAGTTTTCGGGTTGATCCTCCCTGAGAGAACGAAGAACTGCTATGTTGCTCCTCATCCTCTGGCAGAATAAAAGTTTCCTGTTTCGGTGCATTGGGAATGCTGATCTTTTCAGTACTTGTAATTCCTTCCGCGGCTGTCGTTTCCATTGCAAGAGTAAGGATTCATTGTGATAAAGAGTGCTTGACCAAAGGATCGTCCGCCATGAAGTACACGCGTTCTGTGTAATGTATGATTTTGACATTCTTTTGTGGTTGTAATGACGACCTTCATCTTCTTAGACATATAAAATATGTGCGTTTTTCTGCGACGAGTATGAAATGGGCAAAATCTGTTGCACCCTAGGCGAATTATAGCAAATTGGTTCATGACCTACTAATTAGAGGATGTTATGCATGAAAGGGAGTTTGTTGCACCTAGAAAGTGAAAAAAATCTTTGAAAGTAACATTCTAGTCCGATCGACGAGGGTTTGGAGGGTTATTTTTGTTGATTTTTGGACAAGGAATGTAAATGGCAAGAAACTTGGTAGGTATAATAAATATTGGGAATAATCATCACTAAATGGTGATGGAAATGTAAAATACATTGAAACTGGGAGAAGTGCTAAAAAAGTCCTAAACTTTTTATGTTTGTGCCAGTTTAGTCCTAAATCTTTTTTTGGTATCAATTTAGTCCTAAACCTTTTTACTTAGTGCCGATTCAGTCCTTTTGGCCGGATTTTGCTGATTGGACGCCGGCCGGCTTACGTGGACAATTTTTAATATTTTTTTATTCTTTATTTTATGTTTTCTTTATCCTTTTTTCTCTTTATTCTTTTTTCTTTTTTCTTCTCTCCTCCTCCCTCCGGCCGCTGGCCAAACCACGGCGACCGGCCAGAGGAGATGGCCAGCGAGGCTCGCCACTGGCTGCGAGGGCGGCCTCGCGCTAGGTGGCGCCGGCGAGGGGGCGCCGCCTAGGCCGCGATTCGGCGAGGTCGAGCCTCACCCATGGCCGGTGAGGCTCGACCTCATCGAATCGCGGCCTAGGCGGCGTCGGTGAAGCTCAACCCTCGCCAGCCCGGCACGAGGCTGCGATTCGGCGAGGTCGAGTCTCGCCGGTCATGGGCGAGGCTCGACCCTCAATCGGGCGCTACGCTGGCGGACTGCCGCCGCCGAGGCTGCCTCGGCCCACTGGCGAGGTGGCCGGCAAGCCTCGTCGACCATCGCCTCTGGCCGGTCGCCGTGGTCCAGCCAGCGGCTAGAGGGAGGAGGAGAGAAGAAAAAAAAAAAGAAAAAAAAATTTAAAAAAATTTAAAAAATATTAAAAATTGTCCACATCAGCCGGCCGGCGTCCAATCAGCAAAATCCGGCCAAAAGGACTGAATTGACACTAAATAAAAAGGTTCAGGACTAAATTGACACCAAAAAAAGGTTTAGGACTAAACTGGCACAAACACAAAAGGTTTAGGACTTTTTTAGCACTTCTTCTCATTGAAAATAAAGACGAACAACATGTGTTCTTGGATTGATTGGGCAAACCTTCACAAGGAATGCATTTCGAGTATTTATAATCTACAATAGATACTTATATAAACAGTCACTAAGAATTAAAACCTGGTCCGTGTGGCTCCTGTTTTATTTTAGCAACATTTATATACAAATGTTTATAGTTTTCGAGACCATCACCTCCACTATCTAACGGTTACATCCTACATTCATTCCAGTTGATCAAGGTGATATATTTCGTTGACCCCCCTGCTTTAGCACTTGACCATTTCATTGTCAACATCTTTGTCCCCCCAAAACTTTGGTCTTCATGTCAACCGATCTCACTTTACTGATTTCCATCTCCAATAGTTGTAAACCTTTTACTTTGGCTAACAATTGTCAATCAACTGTCACCTGGCTTCCATCGATTGAGGTGTCGGCCAAAACACTTGGGTATTTTTTTGTGTTAATGAGCATTTCATCAAGTGAAGTACTACAGTTATGATTCATATGTCACGTCCTTCACATGAGTAACAATCAAAATAACCAAATAATTTGTTGAACATAAAATTGTATCATCACTTAGTACCTGGATTTAGTTGGAGAATGTCGGAAATATCTCTCTAAAGATACTGAATGTGTTCGGCTTGCCTCAACATCAAGATTAAGCACGCTAGTATCCAAAAAGTGATGTTGAACCATGTGATAATTACTAAACGGGTCAAATTCATTCTTCCAAGTAGTCCCATATGTGTTCCTATACAGTGCTCTCATGATGGAATAAGCACTAAACAATTTCACGTAAAACAAGGTGATTGGAGTCTCTAGTTTATCATATACAAACATGTCTATGATACTCATCCGTTGAAAAAATTTGATCGCTGATGAATATATGATAATCTATAGTTCTTTAATACTTTGATGTCTGATGACAATTACTATCCTTAAAATATCATTTACTTCTACTTTTGATGTTCATGATGTACAACAAAATTACAAAGAAATAAATTTAGCAATTACTCAATTTCCCTCTTAAAATTTCATCTTAAATGTATTATCAAAGTCGTGTGAGAAAAAGAAGAAGAGAGTGTTGTGAAGAAAAAAGAGTAATTAAGAAGAAAAAGTTATTGAACAATGTGTGATTTAATTATAGTCATAAACAATCAAACAACACATCTTTTAGAATAGGTACTTTATTTGAACCATCATCATTTTTCATGATCAGTCATTATTTCTCTTCATGTCAACAATCACTTCTTTTCATATATGACAATAATTTTTTTTCGTATCCAATAATCACTTCTTGTCATGATAATAAATTATTTCAACATTTCCCTATTTAGCTTGTTATCTATGCTAATTTACATAAATTCATACATATAATAAGGTATCTGTTAAGATTTGACCCTTCAATTAATGTAAATAATTCCATTAACAAAACAAATTATCAATAAAATTTTGAATAATGATTCCATTTGTTTAACAAATTATCACACATATGAATTTACACACATTCGTTGAAAATTTCCTATGTGTTAGCAGTTTTATAGCCATGTGTTTTCCTACATTCATAAACATTTACAAGAGTTTATCCAACCTTTGTTAGAAGCGACCTAACTTATTACTTTAGCATTGCCTTGCTAAAACTTGAACTTCATTATTTTTTCCACTCATCCTCCTATCTTTCCATGAGTACAATCCCGATGCCCTAATACTCAATCACTGTCAAGATACAATAGCTTGTTATTGCCCATAGAATGCTTGACTATTATCAATTGGTTTACGACTCATTCCTTAGGAAGTACTACTAACTAAACATCTTATGAGTCCTTAAGTGAATGAATCAGCGAAGTTATCATTTGTTTGAACATAAATGACTGAAATAATTCCATCAGTAAATTATTTATCGAACATACACATATCCCAAACTAATATGTCTATGTTTTATTTTATATAATTTATTGTATGCCTTAGACATTGTTGCCTTACCATCGTAATGTAAAGCTACGTCCTATAGCAAATTCCGTAGTCATTTAGCTTCTTACCAACTTCCAATAAGTGTTATGATTTCATATTCCATTATTGAATAAGCTAAACATGTTTGCTTCTTTTATGCTTAAGAGACTGCACCATTTGAAAGTTTGAAAACCCATCGGAGATTGACTTGTTATTAATTGTGCCAATTATTCTCAACTAGCATATGAATATCCTTCTAATACTATTGATTGTCTTCCATAAAATAGACCATAGTTTGTTGTTTTCTTTAAGTAAACAATAATTCTACTTATGGCTTTCCAATGCACCATATTAGGATCAACAATAGATCCAGATAATTTATACACAATAAAAAGCTATATCCACTCTAGTGTTATACATAGCAATTTACATCAGATTTCCCATTGTATTAGCATATTCGAATTGTACTAATGGTTGCCTAGTACTTTCCATTAATTTAATTGACACATCAAATGGTATGTTTGATGAGAAGAGTAACATAAAGATCCAAAATTGGTAATTAACCATCAAATTGATTGGTAATTTCGCTTGTAAGATCATAGAATTAACCATGTTTATCACTATTCAACTCTTTCTTTCCGCAAATCCATTTTGTTATGATGTGAAAGGTGCACTTGTTTTGATGCAAAATACCATTTTCTTCACAAAATGCAAAATAATCTCAAAACTTTGCTTACACTTGCTTGATGTACAATAATTTTTTTTTTTGGCAATCCGGGAATTGTCGTACAGCCGGCAGCTGGCGACGTAAAAAAAATGCCAGAAAATCTAATGAGAAGCATGATTTTCCCCATCACTTCTCAAAACTTTGATTTTTGCATAATTTTGATTTTCAACTATGGCATTATATATCTTAAAATCATCAAAAGCTCGATCTTTTTATTTTATAAGGTACACATGAGTATAACTAGAGTAATCCTTAATAATTCAATAAAATAACAATTTCCACCTCTAGTTACTATAACATTTGATAAACAAATATCAAAATGTACCTATTCATGTACGTTAGTAGACCTTTTTACCTTTGAGATTCTTAGTCATCTTTACTTGTAAACATATTTCACAATCCTCTAATTCGGATTATCACATGATATCATACCACTTTTATTCATAAATTTAAAAAAATTATACCAACATGAGATAATCTATTATGCCACTAGAGAGATGATTGAAATATATATACACAAAAACAAAAGTTCTATTAATACTTAAATGTTAAGATTGTGAGCAGTTAATGCAGTCACTATCTCCATCTCCATGATAATAATATCTTAAGATTGTTGGGAAAATTTGATTGCCGATGAAGATATGGGTAGTAATTTATACTTCTTTGATGCTTTGATACATGATGAGAATCAATATCCTCAAAGTATTATTTGCTTCTACTATTGTTGTTGCTCGGTCTAAAACGAACATATTCCCATGATATACCCGTTTGGTTCAGTATTCCCAAGGGGCTTTGAGCTCCCAAAACCCCTTGGGAAAAAAATTTGGTGTTTGGTTCAGCATTTGGAGGTCTCCTTAGCCAAATGCTTGCCTTTGAAATGCTGAAAGCCCAAAGCAAGTGGGGACCTGCTTTGGGCTTTTAGCATTTTCGGAATGCTAAATAGGGGTTTAATGATTTTTTTTCTTCCAATATTGCCCTCATTGATAATTGTGTTTTCCTCTTTTGCCCTAAAAAATTACTGTTCATTGTCTTCCTTAGACTTGTTGCGTGAAGGGTCGCCGGATCTGGTCGCCTGACCTTGGGCGACCTCGGGCATCGACACCCAACACCGCTGTCGCCTGGGTTGCGGCCTTAGGCGACGGCGATGTGGGGGTCACGCGACCCACCACCTCCCCACCACCACTGCCACTAGCCGCCCCCCTGCGGCACCACAACCACCAGCTTCGACTGCCTCCTAATCGTTCCCCTCTACTTCAACATCTCCTCTTCCTTTTTCCTTTTCCTTTTTTCCTTTTTCTTTTCACCTCAAAGCTACTTTGCAAAATACACCAAAATAGAGTATCCAAACACTTTTGCCTTCCTCAAATGCCCATTCCTCTAAAGATACTTGGGGAAATGCAAAGCCATTTCCCCAAAGTTTAACCAAACGGGCTAGTCGAGATGTAAGTGTGTGTTGTGTTAGAAAAGTTTCACATCGGAAAATTGGCATGGCGTGGTGCAGTTAATATAGTTGGCCAATCATTCATTGGTTTTAGCTTTTGAGTGAATGTGGGTCCAATTGGATTTGTTGACAAGCTTGGATTTTGGCTTCCTCTTAGCAATCTCCTTGACTATACTCTCCCAGCAAATTGGTGAACTCTCAATCTATTCTAAGATTTGATGAATATCTTAAGGAAGGAATTTGATGACCAACGCAAGGCAAGTGTGCAGTTGGTGTAGCAATGCGGGGCAAGTGAGTGTTGTGGTGTAGCGACGTGGTCCTTATGACAACCTTCATGTTTCAGTCCAGAGAAAGAGACTAGGGATGAAGGTGCATATTAGAGATTCAAATTGAGATAAAGTTGATGCAGAAGGATACCTATATTAATGGGGAGCGAACCTAACACTGAACTCACATGTGAGAGGGAGATTGTTGTGGTAGCCTTTGTGGCTCGGTTCAGAGAAAAAGACTAGAGATGAAGGTGGGCATTGGAGATTTAAGTTGAGATAAGTTGATGTAGAATGATACTTGAATTAAGGAGAAGCAAATTTAATACTACACTTAAAAGTGAGAGGGAGATTGTTGCGATACACATGTGAATTGTGTTACAGAAGCCTCACATCGAGAATTGATGTGGTATGGAATAGTTAATATATTCTAATTGGCCTATAACCCATGGCTTAAATTTTGAGTAAAAGTAGGCCTAGTTGAATATATTATTGGGGTTGGACTTGGGATTTTTTTTTACGATCTCCTTGGGTAAAGGTATCATGCTTCTACTACATGCTTCCAACAATATACAACAATGTCACAGAGAAAAGAGAGTTATTAAGAAGAAAAAAGTTGTTATTGTTATTGAATAGTATATGATTTGGTTCTATTCATAGACAACCAAATAACACATCTATTAGGAAATAGGTATTTTATTAGAACCATCACCACTTATCATACTCAATCATCACTTCTCTTCACGTCATCAATCATTTCTTCTCATATACAAAAATACTTCTCTTTGTATCCAACAATCAATACTTTTCATGAAAAACAAACTACTTCAACACTATCAATTTAAGACTTTTTGTGAAGTTTCGTGATATATAGAATAGAAGACGCCAAAACACCATAAAATATATCAAGTAGAGCGGTTCGTGCATTTATTCATGAGTACTTCGATCGGAAAAAAGGGATTTTGCTTCCGCCACTTTAGGCTTTACTCTTGGACAACTGTGGTTCGGCAATTCTATTTCGCTTAGTGTCTGTAACCTTAATGTCTTGCTTTCATAGGCAGGATAAGTGAAGCGATGTCGTTTGACACCGGTGAGGATGGAGCCAAGTTAGCTTTGGAGCCCATCTGGATTAAACTACTAAACAACCCATCACCATTTGTCCAAAAAAAAAAAAAAAAACCCATCACCACGTACCATAATCATGATTACTCTGCGCACTTTCGCTGATGCTTCATCTCTCTCTTGATATAATTAAACAAAAGTTTTTTGATTGACCATCGTGCAATGATGGCCTTAAATAAATTGTGAATATTCAATCTACTATCATCATCATTTTATATGACCTCGCAATGATGAGAAGCATGTGAAGCAATCATGAACGCCACAAAAAGGCTACCAGCAAGATTCTCTCCTAGTGAATCGGCTTTCTTTCCTCCTCTCAAACCAGGGATTTCAACAGGAATTTTGGGAGAAAGAGGTGGAGAACTTTTGACTGATTTGAGAAGTGATGAAATGATTCAAGATAATAGTGAGCTATTCTTTCAAAAGGATCACAAGATTACTCGACATGGGACTCGATGTTTCTTTCGCGATTTATTAGCTTGAAAGGCAAAACGATTCGATCACAACCTTGAAAATGTGCGATTCAAATAGCACGCGAATAAATGTTATTGTCTGTGCGGTTAAGGAGACATAAATACCATATGTTATTATAGGCATATATAAGAATAAATATAGGTAATTGCAACCCTTCTCATATAAGTGCTTCATGTAGTTCTAGTCACGAATTCACTATGGAAAATCAGTGAAATTTTTTTGTCATTTTATTTCTTTCTGTCATAATCATGGTTTGGGCATCGACGAGAAGACAGATTTACCAAAACACTGTTGGCAATTGTAGAAATAGTAAGAAGGACAAGGTTTATCATTCTTTTGGCCTTAAGGAAGTTGACCCATCATCGAACACTTTGATGGTTATTGGTTGGTGCACGTGATGTCATTAGGAATTAGCAATGTTCAGAGGAGTAAAGCTAAACATGTCGTACAATGTTTGCGAGAATCGCCGAAAGAAAACGGAGAACGCACAAATGACCGAGGCATGCAAGCACCTATCTCGATGACAATTTTCAGCCTTTGATTAGTGTAGGAGGTGAGATGCGGGAGTCCTCCAGGAGTCAACAGACCCATTCATTAACGTCCGCCGCGCTATATGGGCAAAGCAAGAACAGCGGGAAATATGAAACCAGCTACAAGAGAAAGAGCAGAAGGGTGGGTAGAAGAGTGTGCGCGGGTGTTTCGTATTTTCGCTTTTGGTGTGTGAAATAGAGAGGAGAAAGCAGGCATATACAGGAACACTAGGAAGCAAGCACCGACTAGCAGGGCAATGGCTAGAAGATTAAAAAAAGAGAAATGAATAATTAACGTACCAAAAACAGAGATTCAAAGGTAAGGAGAGTTGAATTTATTATTGCAAGATAAGACTTTCCGTGGAGAGGAGGAATCCAACTTTACGCTTTGTTCAGCCCAATCTTATGCGCCCGATCCTAGCGTACTTTTCGCTATGAACTCATTGATAAAGTGAACCAGAAGGGATGCTATAACACATACAATCATACTCAATTCGATGGAATTGTTTCCAAGTAATGTGGGACAAGGGTAAGTGACGAGAATTACCATTTTGAGATACAGTTTACACACGCACGCACCCAAAAAAAAGAAAAGAAAAGAAAAGAAAAACCGCTTCCAAAGATGTAGTAAATTTAAGACAGTGACAAATCCTAAAGATTAGGCCGGATGGCAAAACACTATATTTGGATGCGGCATATTTCATGCTCAAATTGACGCGTGTATCGCTCTAAGATTTTTTCATTTCGCAGAAGATATGACATTTTAGAAAAATAATTTTTAAGAAGTCACTTATTAAGAAAATAACAAATTATTTTTAGTATTCGGTTGAAACTTGACAATGAATTGGAAAATATGATTTGATAAGGAAAATATTTTCCGACTCATTTGATAATATAATTTGATATTTCTAAATAGACATACATTATTTGGGTATCACTGAGCATGGGCAATCAAATAACCAAACACGGGCACCAAGGTCCTAGGCTTAGATCTACGACTCTTGGGCATGAGCATAGGCACCGGTCCCAAGTACACAAAAGCTAGACCCAATGATCCGGTGCCTATAACCAGGACCTAAGCGTTCAAACCCGAGTCCATTGAGGCTAGGCCTAGAAAGTGGACCACGACACCCATGCCCAAACTCAAGTCCTAATGCCCAAGCCTAAGTCCATCAAGGCAAAGCTCAAGATTCTAATGTTGGGGCCTAGGTCCCTGAGCTAAGGACCTTAGTGCCTGTGCTTGGGTTCCCGGCACCCGCATTGGGGATCGGGTCCTAGTCCCTAGGTTGGGTCCATCAAGGCCAAGGTTGTGTTCCATGAGGTTGGCCTTGGGACCCGAGCACTTGGGACCAAGTCCCCAACACCTGAGCCGAAGTCCATTGAGGTTGAGCTTGGGAACCTAGTGCTGATGCCCAGGCTTTCGACGCCTACACTCAGGTACATTGAGGTCAGGCCCCGGCATGGGTGTGGGTCCTCAATGCCCGAGCCTCAGGCCAATGTCCATCAAGGTTGGGCCCAATTCTCGTGCAACCAAGTTTGGGCATGGGCACTAGAATCCCGAGCTTGGCCTCTAAGGACCCGAGCTCGAGAGCTAGTGACCTAGGTATGGGCGCCAAGGTTTTGGGGTATGGTTTTGATGGATCCCAGAATGAGACTTACAGACCCGGACGTGGGATCAAGGTCCTGATCTCGGCCTTAATGAACCCAGGCTCAAGTACCAAGGTCCCAAGCGTGGCCTTAACGTAGTTATTCACGGGTGCCAGGGTCCCCCGATCTTGATGGACTTGGGCCCAACCTCCACGGACCTAGGCTTGGGTGTTGATGTCCTGGTCTAGGGCATTGTGGTCTAGGGCTTGGCCTTGATGGACTCGAGTGCTTGTGCTGAGGACCCAATCTCAAGCGTGTGTGTTGAGGACCTGATCCTAGACACTGAGGTTCTTGTGTAAAGCCTCAATGGACCTAAGCGCGATAGCAAAGGACTTAGACACAAGCACTGGGGTCTCAAGCCCAGCCTCCATGGACCCAGGCTTGGGTGCTAGGGGTCCTAGGCATGGGCACTAGGGTCCCAAGCTCGACCAAATGCACTCGAGCCCAACCTCGATGGACTCAGGCTTGGGCGCTAGGGTCCAAGCATGGGTACATTTCACCCCAGCCTTGACAGACTCAAGCTTGGTATCAAGGATCTAGTTCTAGGCATCAGAGTCTCAGGCACAACTTCGATGGACTTGGGCATGGGCACCACCCGTGCATGATGGCCTATAAAATGCACATTCAGTTTACAACATTTGTGAGGATTGACAGAGCTGAATATTCAGATGTTCTATATAATTAAAAAGTTTCAAAATATAATTACCCTCTATATGATCGATATCCTTGGAAATTTTGAAAGATCAAAGGTTTATTTTGTTGTTTATTCCTTCCTTCTTTTTCCCCCTCTTCTCTCTTTTTCGTCCCACAGGGTAGGGTATAACAACTAAGCTATCATGACCACTGTGCCCCACTTGGTTAGAAAGGGAGAAGAGAGAGAACGAGCTAAGCATATCGGCCGGCTTGTGGTTTTTCACAGCATTATTGATGATATATATAGCTCGATCTACTTCCTCAATATGGTTTGGTTGCCAAAGCGTCCACTCAATCGAAGATAGATTACAGATGTAACTTTAGGCCCCAAAAGCTGAAAAAGTCAAAGTAAACGCGAAATTTGCAAGCGTAATTCACACTCCAGTTGAAAAAAAGGCGGCCGTTTTCTTCATTGAACTTCATGATGGTATTGGGTCGGATCTTGGGAATTTCTACGCCCCGCCTGATCGCGACGTCGCATGCCACGAATCATTGAGGATTAAGGAAATCATTGTTCAGTGTATTCGATTCTTCTGTCTTCAGCGGCAAGTTTCTCTTTAGATTTATGTACGTGCAGACACAAGTGGGATGGCGCGGAGGAACCAGTTACAGTCTTCTCATTGTCATATAAATAAACTGGAACCAAATATGCCATAACTTTTTACGTTGGTCACTTGATTGTTATAATTCTATATTACTTTTTTTTTTTTGGTCAGTCCTACGCTAATCCTACTCTAACACTCACTCTCAGACTTTTGCCCTGCCTCATTGCAGCCCGTGGGAGTCGAAACCCACTCCTGAAATGAAATCTTCCCCACCCCAATCCCCCCTGAGAATGTGGGAATTTGAACCCCCAACCTCCCCCTTCCAAGATGGAAGGGTGGCCACTGGGGCGAACCCCCAGTGGTTTTTTATATTACTTAAGTGTTATAACTTATGTACAATGCTGTTATAATTCACTTGAGTGCCATAACCTCTCTTTTTTCACTTGCGTACCGTTTTTAAAAATTCATGGCACTTAAGTGAACGGAAAGTTTCAAGAGTGGGTTTCGACTCCCACGCCCTGCAAGAGGCAGGGCAAAAGTCTGAGAGTGATTGTAGAATAGGAATAGAGTAGGACTGACAAAAAAAAAAGTGAACGGAAAGTTATGAGACTTAAATAAATGTATTTTTAGAACTTATGACACTTAAGTGGTCAAAAAAGAAATTATTACACTCAAGCGAGTGTTATATTAAGTAGTACTGACACTGACATGCGATATATAACACGATACAATACGACACGACAAGCTAACATATCGTTTCTTAAAAAATAGAGAATTCCGACACATTAGAACATCTTGTTTATATATAAATAATAAATTATCATTCTTATGATTATTTCAATCAAATTAATTTAATTCAAATTCACAAATAAATAAATAATAAAAAACCCTAGAATGAATTTACACTAAAAATATTAATCCACCATTTATTAAAATCATCTATTATTTCAATTTGACAAATTCAAATCCATTTCGATAATCCATAGAACTTAGAGAAAAAACAAGTAATTCACATTCTGAACTTGCATGTTAGACGTATCGAAAGAAAAGGAAAAAAAACTTGAAGATGAATTGTGTATCACAAGGAGTGAGAACCAGAAAAGAAGAAAATACTAGGTTTTTCTTCTTTCTCCATTTACTATTTTTATTATTTTTTTTTTTAGTTTTTCACATATATACATTTTGATCCCTCATTTATTGATTTTTTTTTTTTAAATTGACTTTGTGCATGCCACTCGAGTACCAGAGAGTGTCGAAAAAGTTGACAAGATGTCGGATTTTTCGATACGTGTTAATCGAGTGTCCGAAAGTATCAAACACTCTGACACAACACAAAAACTCTCAGAAAGTGTTAGTGCTTCCTAAATATTATACAAAACTTATGGCATTTGTGGTGTTCTTATCTTTAAAATAAACTATCAACCATGAGAGTAGAAGCTTAAGCCAATTCATAGCCACTATCGAAATAAAGGAAAAAAAGTTCAATTATAGCCAAATAAATAAATGATCACAGTTTTTTTATCAAAAATAAAAATAAAAATAAATGATCACAGTGAAGATAATGTAAAAGCCGAGGGTCTCGCCATCGCCACTAGCGAGCAACGATCATGCAACCGTTTTAATGCGCCAGCCAAAGCTCAGCCATGGCTAGGTAACGGGGTGAGAGGGGGACCCTAGCTCCAAGGCTGGAACTTGGAGTCGATTCAGTCGAGGACAAGTCGTGTCTACGTTGAATTGGACTCGTCAAGCTTAGTTCCAATCAATTCTAAAAATGAAAACAGATCCGAATGTCAGTTAAATTGCTCCGTAAATTTATATCACAAATCAATCTAAGAATCACTAACATAACTCTCTCATCAATGCCCTCTATCAAGTATCAATCAGCAGCTGCATTGTGAGCTAATCATCTGTTTCTGTTCTTTTGACTGTCGGTCAAATATGCAACAATGCATGGACAAGAATTGTTACTGTTTCTTTTTCTACCACCAAGCTCTGCAGCAGGAATCTACACTTTTCATGCCCTCCTTTTATCTCTGCTCTGTATGTTTCCCTTGCAATCATTACCATTTCGAAACTTTATTCCCGCGAACACATCAAATCATGATTGCTCAGAGAGAAACGGCATGCCATGAACTGCTGGCAGGGTTGTCAAAAATAAAAATTAAAGTAGTAGTGGTGATCGAAAGCTCACTTTTTTAGCCTGCAAACTTTAGTTTCCTTCAGGCTTTAGTCATCTTTCTTCTATTCAGAGAACTACCCTTTTCCCCTCTGTTTAAAACTCTGCTTCAAATCATCACGGTCCAGCTTTGTACCCTCCAATTTATTCCTTCCAAGGACGTTATATATATGCACACTCATTCACTTAAGTAGGGGCCTCAAACAAATTCTTGTTTCTTCAAAGCGAGAATCAAGTACGTAGCTGATTTCAGGTTTGAGTCGAGACTTGAAAGTGGAGATGTCTACCGTCGCTGCAGGAACTTTGGCCTTGCCAACTCCTAAGGACGCTGGTTTCAAGAGTTTAGATGAAACCGAAGATGCGAAGATCGAGCAGGAGGCTGGTCGTGCAGGAAGTGATCCCAAGGAAGAAGGTGACGATGGGAAGCTGAGGTCTGAAGAAGAGCAAGACTCTGGTCTAAAGTTCTCCCTTAAGGAGCAAATTGAGAAGGACAAGGTTGTTACTTTTTACATGGTTTATGTCACTTCACTTCTCTATTTGTTTACCTCCTGTATTAACTTCGTTGTTCATGTTCCTTTTGTCAGGATGAAGGAAGACTGAGGAGATGGAAAGAACAGCTCTTTGGAAGAGCGGATGTCTCTGCCTTTGAATATGGGGGTAATTTAATTTTCTCCAATATATTCAGCTGGACATATTTATACTTGTGTCATGAAATCTGTTCATTTGAGTAAATTTAGTTCTCATCCGATCCAATGTCATCGATGTACATTAAGATAGAGTCTATTTCCTTAGAACCTTGCCTTCTGTGGAACTATTTCTCAGCACGTAGTGGAAAGAACTGCATTTCATTGACAGTGAGATCGTACTTCAACAGGTCGAAGATCCTTCAAATTTAAATTGAAATGTTTTCATCTGATTCTCTGTTTGTTTTGGTGAAGTCGGGAATAAAGCGCCAGAAGTGAAGATACTGACTCTTTCGATCCAATCTCCGGGAAGACCAGATGTTGACCTGCCATTTTCGCTGGGTGCTTCGAACAACCCAAAGCGCAGTCTCTTTACGCTAAAGGAAGGATCACGGTACCGCACCAAATTCTCATTCAACGTCTTCAATAGCACCCTCTCCGGCCTCAAGTACGCATACACTGTCTGGAAGACCGGCATAAGAGGTAGAAACCAGAACACATTTCATCACAAAACCTATTTAGCTCCTGATGTTCTGAAATCGCGTTCTTGTTCCGAATGATGATGACAGTGGAGAACACCAAAATAATGATTGGGTCTTTCAGTCCCAGGCAAGAACCTTACACATATGAATTGGAGGAAGAGACCATCCCTTGTGGTCTATTTGC
Source organism: Eucalyptus pauciflora (assembly GCA_007663325.1). Taxonomy (NCBI): domain Eukaryota; kingdom Viridiplantae; phylum Streptophyta; class Magnoliopsida; order Myrtales; family Myrtaceae; genus Eucalyptus; species Eucalyptus pauciflora. Next base: position 861,930 of record VMYD01000399.1, on the reverse strand, counting down.
CAGAGGCTCTTATTTTGTCAGAACTAAGGTAACTTGGATAAGGTTCAATAACCAAGATACTGGTTTCCAGGGAAATGCATTTCACTGATTCAGATCTCTCTCTTCCTTCCTTCTTGGGTTTACCTTGTGTTCATTCATTGTTGATTCATGTGGTTTTCTGCAGTTTGTGGATGATGAAGGGAAGTGCTACATGGACTTCAGCTACTACTTCGAAATCAGAAAGAACTGGCAATGACCATCTCGTCAGCTCTTGTAGACCTTTTTAATGAATAGTTATGTGAAGCAGCTGGTAAAAGCCGCTGAAATTGCTTTCTCTTCCTGTGATTGGACTTTGTCGATTCCTGTCAAGGTGTTGAAATATTCGAAAAGTGATAATAAAAGCTCTAGTATGGATATTATCTGATGTAAGGTAATTTCTGGGCTCTGGGTTTAAAACTTTTCACAGTGCTTTCTTCATCCGATCGCAACAAGGCAGTAGTCCAAACTCCAAACTCTTTGATTATTTGACGATAAATGATTCGTTCTGATTAAAGACATGGGAGACAGATTCAAAGAGCCTAAATGCATGATCGCAAGAGAAAGTAAATGTTTCAACAGGATGCACGTTGAAAACAAGCACTGCCATGTCCTACCAGAAGACTCATTCTACCGAATTCCGTTATTTGATAAATAAAATTAACAATGGTTTGCCTACACATGCTTGTATCAATCCTCTGTTGACGATGCTTGGTCATTTAGGGCCCATACCACAACTTCAATCTAGCAAGATTCATCTACTTACGAGAAATTTCCAGTCTGCATGGCCTTGGAATTGGTGAAAGAATTAGTAAATGAATGAGTGAATGAAAGAAAGAAAGAAGACAGGTTTGCCGTCTGTCACACCATTTGTTCATATAAACCAATCTGCAGATTAAACGAAAAGGATAAAATTGGCAGGAAGGTTCGAGCATAAAGCTTCATTTTCGATGTGCGAATAATAGTGATTCTTAGGCATTCCATGCCCACGCAAAGCATCCACAAATTGGGAAAAAGGATTAAGCACACAGCCTGATCTGGCACATGAGTACAGACTGATTATCGATCATTATGTGAGACTACACAAAGTCACAGGTGTTCAAATTCACACATATGGCATGTAATGATGCATGAATTTTTGCACGAGCAATTAGTACTGTCCAGACCATCTCTCACCGTGTTGCATTCTACTTTTTCTTGCCTTTGACCAAGCAAGAAGATATAATTATTCACAGCACGTCAAGAAATTTCAAACCCAGCTCCCGACTGGTCAGACAACATTATTGTGTCCCCTACGAATTTCACTTTCTTTACTAAAACCATTAGGCGCAGGCCATGATTCACCTATTCATTCTAACTTATATTGATTTAAATGGCATGCCAGCAGAATGGCAAGAATTACCCGCCTTTCTTGAGTCCCTAAGCACAAGCACTTCATGACCACTCCAGACAATTCAACCGCAATTACAGAAAAGGTCCAAGATGAATTTCGGATAAGGTGTAAGTTGCAGTATTCTGTTATTTATGTCTATACAAGGCAATTGTGTATAGCAATCTCGTTCTGTGTATTCAGCTCAATCATCTCGTGTTCATTACGAAATTATCAAAAGACAAAACAACCAAAGCCATTCAACTGAATCAAATATGTACATTAAAAATGGTAGTAACCTAGGGATAGTCTAACAATGCAAACTTTACATTTAAACCTATCTTACCCCCGTCTGTCACTAGCTTGGCCCCTATTACCAACCAGTGCCCCGGAGAATCTTCCGGGCCCTTCAACACCTCAGCCGTATCCACATACTTGAGAAGCTTCCCATTTCTAACTGGCACGGGTGGTCCATCCGGGTACACACCGGAGTTGAGCTGAGCTGGTGCCCTTTTATCTGCACCGACAAAACTCTTTTGAGTGAAGGTGAACGTAGTGCTGATATTTGCGAGGAACCCGGACTTGTGAGCGCTCTGTGGTGCTGCGGCCCACTCCGTCTTCCGGATGGTGCAGTTCGGTATGTAGGAGAAGAGTAGGCGGAGATGAAGTGCAGTCTTTGGCCAGCTCCCTTTGCTAAGAAGCTGGGCTCCAGTCACAACAAAGACACCACTGGATTCACCTTCCATCCAATTGGGGTCATACATAACAGCTGATGTGCACACTCTTGAGTATGACTTCCACCTTATTGGTTCCATAAATTGGCCACTGGAGTCGAATTCATCAGAGCCTTGCCACTGAGGGGGCTTGTCAATGGCGATATTCGCTGGCGCAGAGGTCATAACATGAGGAGGGCTTGAGAGATGCTGCAAATGCAAGGCCAAACGGTTGCATTTCTTTCCCTCCAAGTATAAGCGTAGGCCAACCACTGGCTTCAGATTGCTAGTTACCTGCCCCAAAAAAATCATAATGAACAATCTGTTTTATAGACCACTAAATTTCATCAACTTGGGTTACAAAAGACCAGAAAATCTTACTGATATAAAAATTGAAATTATGATATTTTTTTCGAGAAGAAATATCTGATGCAATAATAAGGAACATAGGTAGAAAAAATAAAGATTGGCTAAGGAGGTGTATGCTGAGCATAGGCGAGATGCTTTCTCTGGGTCTGTCAAACACTGGTCAAATAAGTTCTCAGGAAATAAGAGAATGCGCTGGACACAATGGAAAGAGTCTTGACAGTGGAATGAAGAAGCACAGGAAAATGCCAGAGCTATAAAACATTAGGCCTCGCAGAAAAGGTAGGGATTAAAAAAAAAAAAAAGATATTTGATCAGCTAATAACAAAATCAATCACAATTGATCTAACAATGCATAGTGTAATTTACGACTCAACTAGTTATGCCCATACCACAAGTATTTTGAGAATAAAGCCCTTATATGAGATGAGAGCTATTGGAAGACTAACCTGGGTGGAGCTGACATATATTCTTGGACCCATGAAGCTAAATTGCAGTGAAGGACAAGATGTCTTTCTCCTTTGGTGTCTGAGAGGAAGTTCACAGAATGTTGGAGCCCATTGCCTTGGCACTTGAAACTCCAGAAAGTATCGTAGATCTTCAGGGCCAGGCTTGTCTGATCAAAAGGTAACTTAATTGTCACAACCAACTATGTTGAAAAACAAAGTAGACCCTCATTTGGGAAAGGCTTATCCTAGAGTACATAATCTAGATTGGTATTGGTGTCTGCTTCTAGTTAAGTCCTCTTCAATCACTTATAGCTAACAATGTCTGCAAACAGTGGTCTTTTTACTGACCATTAAAGAAATTTATAGCCAACATCTGTCTCTTAGATCCAGGATCCCAGGCAGATTAGTTAGAATTCTTCAGGCACTCAATTTTCAGAAATGACCAATGCACATCGCTATTGAAGCAGAACAATAACTTAATTCACCGTTACATACAATATATGCAGATGATTGCACCATATTCATTTGTCCATCAACCTAAAATTCGAAAACATCACTTGCCCATGTAGGCCCAAAATAAGAGCACTCACATCGCAAATACAAGTTGATTGCATGACTCAGATAGCCACTGCCCGGAACTCCAGTCAGAAGAGAAGTGATAGGTACAAACTTGAAGAGGATTGCCTCTGGCTTGGCAGGCACCGTTTGAAGCCACTTCGAATGGGTATGCAAGAACACATCTCCACCTCTTTTTGAACAAATTATGGTGAGGCCCTAATTAACATCAATAAAGAGTATGAAAAAACTGTAGGTTTGGATGGAGACTTTTGTAGAAGAGGAATGTAGCCAGCAATATCCTCACTTACATCTTTGCTCGATGTTTCTGTAACGCTGCTTAACTGCAAGGTGTTTGACTGCAAAATGTTATTAAAAATCTCTGGCACCTGTAAAAGATCAGTTGCTTCCATCAAAACTTCACATAACACAGCTTAAATATACTTTTGGGACAAAAATGGATACTTTATGCTTGCCATCTCTAGCTGTCCTTTGTAACAGGGATGAACTATTTCCATCTGAAAATAGAATATCTCCAACATCCTGCAGATTCCTTCTAAGATCAGCAGGAGATATTGGTGATGTATATCTCTGTCTTACGCACACTAAATCTTGACCTCCAACAGCCATCCCAACTATAATGTGTGTCCCATATGTGTGGATGAACCTGAATACAAATTATAATCATGCCCACCAACAAAAATACAAAAAAGAAGCAGAAAATGCTGCCAGCAGCTAATTTTTCATGGGAAACATCTAGTAAGTTTTTTTTTTTTGGTCCCTTGAGCAAGTGACAGCTACCTGGCTAATGAGGCTGGATCCCAACGTGGTGGAACTGACTTCTTTACTTTTTCTTGCAACACCAGGGGGGACGATGTCAGGTGCAAATAATACAAGGAAATGAAATAGCCATCAAGAGCGAGAAATTTGGTGTCCGCAGCATCTTGAAGCCAATCACCACTCATCTCGAAAATGGCATTAAGGTAGCCAGAAGGTACTTTCCCTTGTAGAGAAGATTTCTGGTTAAGTAATTCCGACATCTACAATGAAAGAACATGGCAGAACCAATAAGAAAAACTTAAGTCACATCTTGCAAGGGTGCTGATATGTTAAGCAGCTGGGACAGAGGCATATGAAAATTTATTGAGCGAACGAACATTGCTAAAAAGAAAAAAACAGCTGCAAGTCATGATGCCACCATACCATTGTACACCAAAACACAGACATTTGCATTAGATAATGAGTACAATGGAAATACACAGGAACATGCTGTTGTATATTTTCAATTGCCTCCCTCTAGAAAATATGAGCATGAACATTTGTGCAATTAAAGGAACAGTATCCAATAGGATAGTGGCTAGCAAGACCTATTTTGCATATATACCAGTGTCTTAGATGTTAAAGGAAAAGGACACTCCAGAAAATTTGTCTTGTGGAATTGTAATCGTATACCCGAAATCCATGAAAACCATGAGATAATGATCAAATGCACCAATTTAAACCTATGAATCAGAGTTAATTCAGGAAAAATATAGTCATTTGCAAATTTCCAAAATTTAATTTAGTAGGGGTATTTACCACAAAACTAGAGAATCAACAGAGAGATTAAATTCTCCCCCCTGCACCTCCACAGAGGAAAAGAAAAACAGAGAGGTTAACAAGAGGCAGTAAGTTAATGGTATTAATTAACGGAATTGAAGAGCAGGAATGACACTGAACTCAGTTAGTAATGTTAGCAAGTCCCCCATCAACATCTATAAGTGAAGATGAAGAGGAGGAAATTGTTCAAGTAACTCTAGTCCAAACGAAACCAAACCAATTCTGGACCATGCACCAGCAGATCTCCTAGTATGGCAGTCCCTAATTATTTGGGATTCGAAACTATTGTACGGGATCATCTGTGTCTTTGAAGGTGTTCATCTTTTTTCTCTACAAAGAGACAACAACAGTGTTCCAAGCGTCCCCAGTTATCTCTTCTTGTTCCTTGATGTGATGCGACAAAAACATCCTCAACATTTATATCCAACACATAACTTTCAGGCTATTTCTTTCATTCCTTTTTTAAGATAAATCAGTTGTTTTCCATTCAGATCAAAACATTTGCGGGACTATCTTATAAATCTTCTTAATTGGCATAAATTTAGAGGTGTTGTCCCAAAACATCGTCCAAGTACAGCTGCATGAAGAAGCGCCAATTGCCTTAAATAATGCGGTAGAGCTTTTCTATGTCGCCAGCTAAAGTAGCAACACCTTCCAAGGTGATTAGGCGACACCAAGCACTTGTTCAATATAAGTCCAGTCTAAACCAGTCACTGCATAGTGGCAGAAAAAGCACCGGAGGATTCTCCATGTCATTTGTTGACTGGTTGGCACTCTTGCAATTGTGCTTTCGACTCATAGCCTTAGGACATACTCAAAATATTGCGCCAACGCAAGTTATTCAATTGATTTCCATTATTGAGACTTCAGCTTTCTTAAAATTAAGTTAAGTCTCTTAGCTTTATTTTCTGCACATATTCAATCTCTTGTACACTGTTTGTCACACTTTAATACCCTCTATCATAATCAAGTCACCTACGGATCAAACTTCGGCTGCAGGGAGGAACTTTCCGCCTCAAGTTGCATATCTGGAATGTGAAACAAAACAACACAACGTAGAAAAACCCAAGGAAGAAGAGACCTAGGTATCATGATTTGGTCCCTGTCAGTTAGGGATTCCATATAATAGCTTAGACAGTTGATTTCGGGTAATGGATTATGATAAGACTGAAAGCAGAGGTCACACAGCAGTGCAGAAGGACAAAATAGAACAAGAGAGGCCCAAGGAAATTAGCAACACAAGTAGTAGGCCTATCCTCATTGAGAAGAAACCTCAACCTAACCATCAGTAAGAGTGAGAAGAGAGTTTGTTAGTTCTAGTACCACTTTCATACTCAGAAGCCTTTCTAATACGTGTAATACAGACTGGACATTATAGCTCACGACATGGACGTGCAGAGAACCTTTTCAATCATTAACTTATCTCAGCAAAAGAAGCTACAGGCTAGTCACAGAATTATATTTTCCTTTCCCACAGAACTTAATGTGCATCACATGATACAACACGAAAAAGCAAAGTTCGATCCATGTTGACTTCACACGTGTATTGGTTCAAGAATCTATCAACCTGCATATGATTAGCTTAACTGCAGCTCGCAGAAATCGATCCATTTCCCCAAATTCTCCATTTTTTACAGGTAGGGCTGCCAATTCGTGCGGTGCGATGATAATCGCGCTTCCTAGTCTTTTCATCTCGTGTCACCGCTAAAAAAATTAGCAAAAAAGTCTCAATTTTCAATTTTGTATCAAGCCAACCATGTCGAGCTTAAATTTCTCTCACTACATCCAAGCTGTGCTCAAATTGTTCTCAAGAATCACAACCTCTATCCACAGGGTTCAATCATATCACTAACATAATGCTTCCAAGAACATCAGACCGGTGACCGAGTCAAGTAAAGTTTAACAGAAATATCTACCTGATTGAACTCAAGAACATCTGATCTGAACCTGATTCTATCCCCCTTGTCGCATCGAATATCCTCGGAAACACCCCTGATGGTCCCTCCCCCAGGAATCAAAATGTCCCTTTTACTCCCCTCATCGAGCACCACCAACCTCTCCCCACCACACTCTTTTACGTACTTGAGCCGAAAGTCGCTGGTCAGATCGAACCCTTTCCCTAGAGCCTCCAGAGCCCTCAATTCAATGGCCTCCTCCCCGTAACCAGAAGGAGCAGCCACCTCCATCACCGAGAAGAACTGAAGATAAAAACCCGGGCTTGTTCAGACTTTCGGAGAGATTTTGGTAAAAGGACCAACAAGGGGCAGGTACACTTAAAGAAAGCCTTGCGAAAGCGACGTGTCCGTCGTGGTGTGGGTCGAGGATCGAAGAGGGGTCCATGCGTTTGAAACTCCGGAAGCTGCCGATGCTGCCTGTGCGGTTCGTTCGCAGCGTTGACAGTCAAAGGTTGTGCCTTTAAGACGGCTTTCGAATTATTTGACGTTCCGTGGCCATTTGGGTTTTTTAATAATGTCCCGGAGGGCAGACTAGGGACTGCCATTTGCGACTTTGCTTTCAAGGCTTTGACCACAGAGAAGAGAGAGAAAGAGAGAGAGAGAGAGAGATAGAGTTGTTGAAGTTTCTCATGGAGGTGGAAGCGCGTTAGAAAAAGCGGACAGGGCAGGGAATGTTGACCAGGGGGAGGAGGCCGAAGTCAACGTTAAGACACCTCACCCGCGGAAAAGAGCAACCTAACCCACCATCTTCTTCTAGCCTCTTTCTAGGACCGACCTGCCACCAACATGCCAACAGTGCCCTGGCCACCTTGAGCTTACCTTCAAAAATATCTTGGTTTTTTAAGATTAATTAGAGATATCACGGGGAAAGTAATGAGATTGGAAAAGTCGGGCAAAAAATAAGAAGGATTTTTCAATGCTATTCTCATCATTCACACCGAAACTTCAAATTTTCCTTCACTTTTCATTCACAGTTTCATTCGCGCCTTTTTTCCTCCTCACTCCCGAACATATCATCAGTGGCAAAATGAATGAACAAAAAGTGTTCCGATTCGATGCCAATTTTACCAGCGGTTCTCAAAACTTCATTCGGACTCCAACCGGATTGATAAGCGAGATTTAATTGCCTTAATCCCAAAGAAAAATCGGCCAGAAAATTCGACGGGCATGCTATTGAATCATGCCAATCCGGTCTAATTTTCAACGCTCCATTCCGCGGGAGATCTTGCATTCGACCATTGAAATTTCTGACCCCAATTATCAGATCAAGTAGGGGCCAAGAAAGTACAGATGGCCTTGCGAGTTAATGACCAAGCTTGCCCCCAAAATTCACTTTTTGAAACTCCTTAGCGTGGAACGGGTAAGGGGCCTAGTGAGGAAAACTCTGGCACAGTTCCGGTCCATTGGGAACGAGCAGGGGCCTTTGGCTTCGCCCTCGAAAGAGATTGTAAAGAACCCTTAATGAAAATGAAACCATGACATGACATACATCAGAAAGTGCCCAAAAAAAAACGAAAAAAAAAACAGCAGAGACAGAAACTGGGTCGATGTAACCTAACTCGAAGCCAATACTAAGTGACGCCCAATGTTAGAATGCTGACGCCCATTTGCCTCCAATCCGTACAGAAGGCAGTTGCGGGTCAAAAATCGCATGGTCCTTAAACCCTCTTGTTCTAAAGTCCCTAGCGATCGATATATGATTAGATGTGTCAATGATTCGGTTCGATTCGATTCTTATATATGATTAGATGTGTCAATGATTCGGTTCGGTTCGAATTTTTTGAAAAATTGAACCAAACCAAACTATTAGGAATTTTTTTTGAACCGAACCGAATAAGACCCAAACCGAATACGAACCGAATTGAAATTTGGGTTCGGTTCGGTTTTTCGGTTTTTGGTTTTCAGCTTTTAGATTTTAGTTTTTGCATTTATTTATTTTTTCGTTTTTTTTTCTGTTGTATATATTTTTCGTTTCCAATAAATAAACTTTTATTGGTTTGTTGGTTCGGTTCGATTTTTGAAACCCCTATATATGACGCAGGCAAAAGTATGTACTGCAGCATTTTGCTCATCTACTTCATTTTTTTCGTGGGTCAATCAGTGAAAAGTGAACGGTATGGATTCGTTTGAGCAAACCAAACAACTGATTGCAGGAAAATTCTGCTAGCTACTAAGGGCCTGTTTGTTTGTGTTCTTTTTTTTTTTTCAAAAACAGTTTTTCTGTTTTTTTGTTCCCGGGAACAAAAAAAGAACAGAAACGCGTTTGGAAGCGTTTTTGTTCCAAATCTATTTTTTTTTGAAACGTGAAACGAAACAAGCAAAAGTTGTTTAACTGTTTGGAGCCAACGAAAGCGAGCTTTTCTCTCTCTTCTCTTCTCTTTTCTTTTTTTTTTCTGCTTTTCTTAACTGCTTTTTCTTTTCTTGCTTCTTCTTGCTTTGGCCGGGTGTGGCCTCGACCGTAACCCGGCCGACGGCGAGGGCTTGGCGGCCCTCGCCCGACTCCACGGCGAACTCGCCCGACCCCGGCAAAGGCGAGCTTCGCCCGATCACCCGGCGAGCCGACCCTCCCGATGGTACGGAAGCGGGCTCGCGGATCTAGAGTGAGCGAGCTTCATGACCGGCCATGATCGGCGCCTTGGTAGGCGACTTCGACACCGGTGGTAGGCGAGCTTCGACCTCGCGCCCAGCCAAGGCGAGGCTGAGCCTCGCCGGGGGCCGGCGAGCCTCACCGTGGCTGGGCGAGGCCGGCGACCGGCCAAAGCAAGAAAAAAAGAAAAAAGAAAAAGAAAGAAAAAATTAAAAATAAACATTAAAAAATTAAAAAAAGAACATAAATTAACCAAACATGTTTTTGTTTTTTTTTTTATTTCAGGAACAAGTTTACCAAACGTGCATTTTTGTTCAAAAACTGTTCCCCGGAACAGAAATAATTTTTTCTATTTCTGTTCCCTAGAACACAAAAAGAACAGAAACACAAACAAACGCACCCTAAGATAGAAATGGCAACTATCAAATTAGCGTGTGAATTGCGGTTGAAGCTTGTGTTTTGTTGCGCATTGAGGTGGATCTTTAGTTTTTATTGAATCGAGTTTCGTGGCGATTCGGATCGGGAGCAAATGCGCAACATGGATTAAGAACAACTAAATTTAAAGGAAAAGTAAATGCCACTACTAGAAATTGAGAAATTGAAATTGGGAAAATATGTAAGTGTTTTTTATTGACAATTTAACATGGTTGTATATATGGGGATTCGCCCCAATGGCCATCCTTCCATCTTGGAAATGGAAAGTTTAAGGTTCAAATCCTCACATTTTCAGGGGGGATTGGGGTGGGGACGATTTCATTTCAAGAGTGGGTTTTGACTTCCACACCCTGCAAAGAGGCAGGGCAAAAGTCTGAGAGTGAATATTAGAGTAGGATTAGCGTAGAACCGACCAAAAAAAAAAACATGGTTGTATATAGTCTAATACAAACAATAACTATCTATACAAAGTGTAATCGCCTGTAAGTGTTAATATTCAAATTGAGGGTTATAAATACGTCCCCATAACGTTAGGCTTCACGATTGTCCGTCGACCGTAGTCACAAGCAATCTTAACTCCATAGTTGCCATTGCACTTAACACTCAATCGATATCCTTTTCTTCCATAGGCATCTTCACTTTCTCTTCTTTCTTCAGTATCTCCATATTCGATAGTTTGTCAAATTTGCTATGTGATAATCCTCGATCAATCACCAGCATACGCCAAAGATGCCCTAATACTTTATTGTGAACTTCATATATTAATGGCGGGAAATGAGGACCTTTCCAACAGTGTGGACCCATTAATGGTTGTCTTCTCTTAGGCCTTTAAGCATGAGAAAGAAGAAAAGGGTTATGTCTTTGCCTCGCCATTCATCACGCCTCATTCTTATGCCGAAAATTGCCTTTGTTCCATATTGCGAGTTTGTGATGACACCCAAAATTGACCGTGTCTTTTCAATCGACACGATGCTGATATAAAGTTATGTTGACACAAAAAAAGCGACTATCTTCTCAATCGATTGATACTAATATAGAACTCGGTGTTAAGCAATTATATTATTGATGAATTATCTATGGCGGAGAAAGAAGAAAAGCAGTATGTCTTTGCCTCGCCATTCATCACGCCTCATTCTTATGCCGGAAATTGCCTTTGTTCCATATTGCAAGTTTGTGATGACACCCAAAAATGACCGAGTCTTTTCAATCGACACGATGCCGATATAAAGCTATGTTGACACAAAAAAAAAAAATGACTATCTTCTCAATCGACTGATGCTGATATAGAACTCGGTGTTAAACAATTATATTAACGATGAATTATCTATGGCAGAGAAGCTTGTTGATGACCGTGATTATCGACAACTATGATGTAGCTATTGACATACGATGAAAATTGGTCGATGACTAATACTTAAACAAAATCCAGACATGTGTTGGATATGAAACTAAAGACAAAGTGCAGATGCTAAGGAGAAGATGCAGATTGACGGTTGAATTCATTAACTGCTACAGTGGAGCAAATAATACTATAAGGATATATAAGGATAGTTATCGTCGTTACGTATCAAAGTATCAATGATCTATTGCTACTTATCTATCTTCGTCAACAAACAAATTTCCCCAACAAATGGCAACTATTAATTTAGCGTTCGAATTGCAATTGAAGCTTGTGTTTCGCTGGGAATTGGCCCAAAAAAACAAAATACCTTTCATCAAAGTTGAATTTTTGGTTTTTATTATATCAAGTTTCGTGGCGATTCGGACAAGAAGCAAATTGCTCAACATCGATTGAGAACAACTAAACCTACAGAAAAAAGTAATTATTGAAACTGAGAAAATACATAAGCGTTTTTATCGACAATTCAACACGGCTTTATATAGTCCGATACAAAGTGTAACCGCCTATACAACTACACCTTGCTCCACGACTGTAAATCGACCTCATTTACAAGCAATTATGACTCCTTAATGGCGATTCGACTTAATTATCAATCCGTATCCTTCTTTTTTTTTCCATCGATATTATTGCGAAAGTGAGCGATCGAATAATAAAATAGACAAAATAAGAAAATAAATCGAGAACCTAATTTACGTAGTTCGATCATAGTGACCCACGTCTATGAGGAGAGTAATAACGAATTCCGCATACGATGGAGATCACAACTATACTTGAGTCACTCAAACACTCTTAATATTTCCCAAGCCTTAATTACATTTCACTCGAATACTCTTAGTGTTTTCTAAACCGTAATTACATCAATAAACTCGCGCAATATTTAGTCTTACAATTTCTCACTAAGTAATTTTTTTAATATCACGAAGGAATTATATAAAAAATTCTTATCATAATAATTTAATCGACTTGGACCATAAAAGCTTTTAATGTAATTGCACGACGAAACCAAAGTCCGGGAAATCCGTGTGGATTTGGTCGACCCAAAGTCCACATTCCGCAATTTTCTAGTCTCCCGACAGACTCCAATAACACAGAGGATAACATGCCTGGGTTTCAAAACAGAATTTATTTTCATGGTCAAAGTCCATCATCGTGTTGAACTCCTAGGTGAAAATAGGAAACTGACTCTAATTCGTAGAGGGAAATCAACGCGTTTTGCTGGCAAAATACCATATTCGGAATATTCAAACGTCCATAGATAATAATTAATCTCGAGTCGGATTTCGTCATTCGAATTCAAAGTCAACACATATTTTAAGAGGCGTCTTCTATTTCTCTGATTTCTTCGATTTCTCTATATTGAATAGTTAGTCAAATTCGCTATGTGGCAATCCTTGATCAATCACCATTGTAGGACAACCCACGTGAAAGTGAAAGAACTCGATTTCTTGATCGTGAAATTTGAAAAATAAAATAAAGGGGCACACAAAATGTATTTCATGTTGCTCCAAATATGTGCTGAAGTCGGCCAAAGAAAAAGTGAATAGGAAAGTCTAAGATTGGATTTTGTTGAACGAATCCCACTTTGATTTTGTTTCCTTCTCCCAGTGCGCCTGGCCATCTTTGATGGTCAAAAGAATATGCTTTCACAGCATGAACCGAGTATTCATTGCTTTTTTTTTTTTTTTTATGATCAAGAATCCGCCTAAGCCCCCTTACGGGGTCACAACGTCCGACTGTGCCTAGTGGCACCGTCGGACGTCGTTGCAAGCTACTATTCAGCATCAGTACCTTGGGGGAGACTGACCCAACAATCCATCGTAATCGCTACTAGCGTAGGGTTTCGAATCCTCGACCTCCATCGAAGGAATGAGAGTTCTCGACCAGCTGCGCTGTCCACAAGTGAGTGAGTATTCACTGCCTTCACGCTGAGAAAAGTGTGTTTTTTTTTCCTTCTTATTACTATGTTGAATCATGTAACAAGGGACAATGCGTACTTGCTGAGCACCTAAAAGCTTAAGAGTAATGGCAAATCCATCAAAGCCAATCCAGCAGCGAGAGTTGAGGGTCGTGTTACGGCGAGAGGAGGACGTCGCGGAGTTGCAGGGACGGTGGAAGGGAGAGGCAGCATGGAGCCGTGGAAATCATGACGATAGAGAGTTAGGGGTTCGATGTGCAGAGGCCACGAACAAGACCCATGGCCACAACCATGGCCGAGAGCCATATGGGATTGGATAGGGGTGATCGGGTCCAGGGTGGGTTGGGTCTAAACCTGAACCCTGTACCTGACCTTGTTATAACCGGTTCCATTTTTTGGACCCAGTACCCGACCCTATTTGTATTGGACCATGTACCTGATCCACTCTGTTTTTCCGGTTCGGTTTCAGGGTCAACATTGTTTCCACTAGAACCTGTTTTGCAATCTCTTTATATCCTATATGACTTCGAATTTATATTAATACACGAGAAAATAACGTAATTCTCTTAATTTATATCGAAACATTAAATACTCGTAATAAATAAATACATTAACTTTTTGACTAAATGAAAAATTAAGGATCCACAGGACTAATTATAATAAACAAAATCATAAGGCAAATAATTAGTAACAAACATGGGTCTAATATTAGTTTTATTTCTACAACTATTACACGAAGCTACTCATTTATGCAAGCATAACTCCTCCTACAAAAGAGAAATTAGGCAAACCAATTCATATGGTACACAAGAATTTGGTGGCAACGAACACCGTCCGTCCGTCAAACGGTGAGAGAGGGAGCCGATGAGGGAGGGAAACAAGTGAGAAAGAGGGACAACGAAGGAGGAGTGCCATGCGTATTTGAGAGAGTTAAGAGAAAAAGCGACGTATGATTGCGAAAGTAATAATAGAAATAAGGGGAAAAAATAGGGTTTTGGACCTATACTTACAAAACCGGTTCCAAAACCAGTCCGAGAATTGGTTCTTGGGTGGGTAATCAATCGGACTCGGTTCCCGGATTGGTTTAAACTGGTTCTGAATTTTGAGAATCGGTTCCTGGATCGGTTTTAACGAGAACTAGTTCCCGACTCTATTTTCTGGGTGAGTTGGTCCGGTTCCTGGTTATACTCGATCCGGTTGCACACCCCCCCTAGGACTGGAGCAGCCGTGTTGTAGCGATAGATTAGAGTGACGGGGGAGATCAAAGAACGGCGAGACAAATCGCGATAGCTAGCGAAGAAGATGGTAGGAAATACAACGATAACCCACGGTGGAGATGGGCGGCCGACACTTTGGGCCGTGGAGGAGCTGGAGATGGAGGCAGTGCCGGCAGCGGTATCTATATCTTTGTGTCGGTGGAGCGGTCCCTACGGCGCAAATTGGTCTCTCGCGTGACCGGACCACCGGTAATATAGTGCATAGGGTCGTATCACACGGGCCCCGGGCACAGCAGCCGTACCTCCTACTTGCTTTGTGTCTGTCCACCCAAGTTGGTCACATTCCGAAGATGTAGTGTCAATTGCTTTCTTCCTTTTCGATCTCCCACTCACGAAACCATGGACAAGTTCGCGTTAAAATGAATTGAAAACCCTTGTTCTAGAAATGATCGACTTTTCCCCTTTTCATTTTAGACCATTTTGTTCTAAAAAAAAGCCGAAGATAATCAACATTATCCGAGTATTTGATTCCACGTGAAAAGGGCGCCGATCATTACAGGTTATATCAAGGCCAAGGTGGAATGTCGAGCGTCACGTACTGGTTGTAAAATCAGTCATAATAATTAAATTAAAATGAAATCATCGGCAAAATAAAAAACGAGGAATCATAAATGGCGCTAAAGACTTGTGTGGTCAGATCCGAGCGTCAATACCTACATCACAGGGGACAAATCAATGTGAAATCAATCTTATAATCAGACTAAAATAAAGAACGACAAAAGGGCATTAGAGAGTTACGTGGTTCGATCCGTATATCAGGGGGGAAAAGTTAATAACTAGAGGATCATCGCAAATCTACGCCCCAAAGTGGGCCCTCATCCTTTTTTCTTTTTATAAGATGGCACAAATCTGCCACCGTTGACCTGGACCCGCGAAATGCTCAGTCTCCTTTTCTTGCTTGCCTTCAAAAGCAATCACGTCCCACGCCTTCGCAAATATTCCCCTTCCTTTTGTATATATCCAATACAAGTCAAACCCATCAAAGATGACCTTTTCCAATAGAAAGAGAAAAATCAAACATCCTTCCACGAAAGAATCCAGGATTTGCGCGGGATTGAAGGCCGCACCAGATTTTTTTAACAAAATCAAATCCTCCATACTGATACGCGGATCGAATTATAAACATAATTTAATAGATATGCCTCCGATTCCATATCATCTATTGAGTTGTTTACGCCGGTAGATAATATATCACAAGAGATAATTTGATGTTGGAAAATCACACACTATACCTCTCGCTGATACGCTATGAGTTATACGACTCTCGTGCAAATTTAACTAAAATTAAATGCGAGTCTGTAATCAACTAATCAAAAGAAGATTAATTGGTAAATTCATCTATATGGTGATTCGATCCTCAATTCCCTATCTCTCCGGGTGGTTCGAGTCTATGAAGAAGACAACCGGTGTGCCACAGGCTTCGTCCTCCTTTGTTGTTTGCTATCATATGAAAAGGGTATCATAGACATGGGATTTCCATGGAACCTATCTTTGAATCAAACCTAATAAAGTGAAGTACACTATTTATTTCTGCTCGTTTGAACATCTGAAGAGCACAAAAGGCCTATCAATATGAGTACATCGACATGAAAATCATACATTACGAAAGAACCCAACGTTCACCATAAAGCCTTATCGCTAATACGAGATCCTTGACACATAAGATTAACAAAGATCTTGGACTTCCTCTAAATTACTAATTCCTTGTGCATTGATCTATAACTAAGTGTATAATTACACGTGCGAATTATCACGTGTACAACTAATTATGTAACCGTGACTTATCGTCATTTTTTGCTTTCGTTCATAATTCCTATACAAAATCTTATGACGCAAAATTTAAAGATTTTCATAATTAATATATACATAAACACACACAAATTAGGGCGACGCGGTTTCCTACCTTGACGAAAGTGGGCGACCAATATTGTATTCGGAATTTTCCCGAAAAGGCAAAATTCGGATATCAATTACAGGTGGCGGAGTGGTCCCCCCAAATCCGCAACGCCACCGCGGTCGTCGGCGGAGGGACAGCCCCCCCACCCCCCGCCTTCGCACACGTGTCGGTCAAATGGACGCCCACGTCACACCAGGCAACCGGGAATTCCCGGTCACCGGTCGCCGGCCCTATACAAATAATATTCTTTCCCCTGTACTGCAGGGAAAGGAAGAAGTTGCAGGCCAGCTTGTGTGCGCGTCTCTCTCTCCCTCTCCCACATCGTCTCAGTGCCAAGGTTTCTCGTTTGTTGGGAAGAGAGAGAGAGAGAGAGAGAGAGAGAGAGGGATTATGGGAGAAAAAGGGGTGACGCTGGAAGAGCTGAAGAAGAGAATGGCGGAGTTCGCGAGGGACAGAGACTGGGATCAGTTCCACAGCCCTAGGAACCTCCTCCTGGCCTTGGTAAACGCAGGAAAAAAGAACCCTTTATTTTTCTTTGAATTTCAGACTTCTAGTCGGGCGGAAAGCCTCGTGCTTTTCCTCGGATAGAGCACTGTTCTTATCTTGTGTCTTTGATTGGAGTGATTTCACGCTTCGTGGCGTTTAGAGTGGGTGCTGTTGCCACTTTCTTTTTTCTCGTGCGGTGGCTTTTTGAAAAAGTGGGTTTTCTGAAGATCATCTTTTTGGAGCTCGTGTTATTCAGAATAGGAGCTTTTAGACTGTCTTTTTTTCTTTTCTTTTGTTGGGTCTCTTGTTTTTTTTTTTCGCTTATTGACACACCTGCATAGAACTGAAGCAGATTAGATCTTGGTTAGCGCTTGTGTGTGACGACTTGACCCTTTTTGTGTGTGCCTTGAGGTGAGGTGAAAAGAGACTTTAGCATTGCAGACCCTTTTGAGTTGATGGCAGGAAGGGGGAGTAGTTTTGTGGCAAGTGGTAGAAAGGACTTTTAGATGCATTGGAAGCATGTATTGCACAGTGTTTCCATTTATCTAAGACAATTGTCGAGTAAAAGTTGATTGTTTTTTTCTAATATGATTGATTTAGATGAGCGGAGATAGATCTTTGAAAATGAGAAAGGATAAGATCAAATGGTGGGTGTAAAAGTGGCTTTATGAAAGCTCTCAGGGAGGTGGGAGCTTAGGCTGAGTTCATGAATGTGGCCCTTGGCTGTACGGGTATTCCCCTTTTTGCCACTGTAGCAAGGACAGTTAATGTTAGCCCTCACAGTGCTTGAAACCATGCAACAATTCAATCACAGAAAAACATAGTAGATTCTGATAAGGCAAGAAGGCACCTGTCTGTCCCGTGTGAGTTGAGACCCGAGGCCCCACTTGATTTCATCAAACCCCAAAGGTACAAGGAAAAAAATAGATTGTGGGTTCTTCCGTATCAACCATATTATCTTTTCATGTTTCCAGTTTAACCAAAAAAAGTTTTCTTTTTTCATGTGCCCAATCATTTCTTCTTTTGTAAGTTTAGTTTTGCGCAATGTTATTGTACAATAATATTCTTAATGTGATAGACAATTAATTGATTGGTTTTCAAGGTTGGGGAAGTTGGGGAGTTGTCTGAGATATTCCAATGGAGAGGCGAAGTAGCAAGAGGGCTACCTGGTTGGAAAGAGGAAGAGAGAGAGCACCTGGGCGAGGAGCTGTCGGATGTGCTGCTGTACCTGGTCAGGCTCTCCGATGTTTGTGGCATTGATCTTGGTGAGGCCGCACTGAGGAAGCTGCAGCTCAATGCCCTCAAGTACCCAGTCCACCTTTCCAAGGGCTCTTCCAAAAAGCACACGCAGATCAACGCAAATGCCCCAGCAGTTGCTGACAGCAATGGGGATTGCTAGTTTGGATGAACGTCACTTGGCAATGAGTCCAAGATAGCCACGGGTCTTCCAACAGTGGAAAGATAAAAGTACCAAGTAGTAGGTAGTACTATAGTGGGGGGTGTTGTTGATTTGGCTTTGACCATATCTAGTGTCATTTCGAGTAAGATGATTAGCTCCTTTTTTGTTCTGGTACTGATTTGGTTTGTGTAACTAGTGATAGTGGGTGTTTAGGGTTTACTGTGCAATGCTTTTTCTCTCTTTAATTTACTGATGAAGTTAAGGGTTAGAGAAAGCAAAATGTGAATATTTGGGTTTTGTGGTGGTGGTGGGTCATGGGGTTGGTGTTGAAACAGTGAAAGTGGACATGGAAAGTGCAAGTCTGCAAGTCGATAGTGTTTCTTCTGATGAGCCTCGTACCCCTCCCTCCCTCCTCCCCTCTCTCTCTCTCTCTCTCTCTCTACTGTGGTTTTGGGGGATGTAAATCTGCTCTCGTTTGGACGTTACCTCGATTTAGGTGGTCTTCCTTCCGGGCACATTATCACCAACACAACAGGGCCTACTAAGATTTTTGCCTGCCAACCTAAGACCTATCTGTTCCTATGTAATGAGATAGGTTCATCTGATGGCTGTTTCGCAGGAAGGTGTGTCTGTAAGGACGATAGCCAGCATATGGTCAACTGACCAGGCTTGGGGCACCTGGCAATAGAATTCGATAGGGCATTACCCATATATATATATATATATATTATCTTGCCTGTCTCGTGCAATTCGACAATCAAGTTCTCTAATTTCTGTATAATATGTATAATTAATTATCTCATCAGCACACCTACCTATGTGGCATGCGCGGCCGTTAGCATTATTAAGAGGAAAAACGCTTCAAAATCCAATTAGATTAAGAAAGAACCGAAACAAATTTGAAAGAGAGGAAGAACAAATGCATAGAGAGCAGTGGAGAAGTAGCTCTTAAGGTGGACTGCATGTGAGCTATGAGGTCAAATGTGGAGGAGTTGAACTCCGTTGGACCGTCTGTTTGATGTGAACGAAAGTGATAGGTGCCCCCTAACCTCAGCATTATGTTTGTTCAATATAGCTGTGATAAAAGTGTTGCGACTTGACCACCGGCTTAGGTGGCTTCGCTGGATAGGCTCTACAACGTCCTCCTCGGGGAGGTCGGGAGTTCGAAGCCCCTGCAACGCAAATTGCAGGGAGGCTGACAGATTATTAGGCGATTTAAGCGTGGCGTTGGGGTGGTGGTTTCCCTACTAGCGTCACCAGGGGTTTACGGCGCATTGTCGGTGCAAGCTAGTTCCTCTTACAAAAAAAAAAGTGTTGCGACTTGCTTATTTGGTAATATCTGTTGTAAGACAGTGCAACCTCGAAGCTAGACAACGCAGCTTCCGGAACCTAAAAGTTGCTATATTCCTTAAGGGGCTGCAGCTGCGATTGAGTTCTCCGAACACCTTTTCGAAGTTGCAGCTTTATTTGCATCAAAAAGATCTGCACCAAATAGGCTGCCACCAACCTTAAGGACATCATGTTTCTCCTCACTCCTCATCAAGTTCACTCTTGCGGATCCTCCACCGTGCATTCCTCCGTCACAATCCAAGACACTTTTTGTCGCTTCAATTGAATTATTACACTTTCAGTCAAATCTTTATAAATGGAGGAGTTGAGGATTGAGAGAGGAATTGAAGAATGAGTGAGTTCGAATCTTACCAACAGTTTGATCCGTCTTTCTTCTTGTAAATAGTCATATGTCGAAAGGCACATTCCATAAATTCTAATTCGGAGTATGAGTTAGTCTTTAGATCGTTGCAAAAAAACAAGGTAAATTGAAGCCAATATGGGCAAGTCTATGTAAGATATTTTTCTAGAGACAATGATTTTCTCGAATGGATTGGTAATTCAGAATTTAATCCAAGAGCACAGGCATGCGGATACGGTTATCTAAAAGTTTATGAAATACTCTGCAAGCCTCGTGAACCGATTAAATACAAGCTGATGGGTTTGACTCGGAGTAGTTTTAATGCAGTTTGTGAGATTCGAATGAAAATCTTTTAAATTCTAAGCTGAAAATCTCTCAATCTCTCAACCAACCGCGCCAACCTCGAGGGTCTTGGCGTGTAGCTATTTTCATTTTTTTGATTGGACAGCATTGCTTTTATCATGATCGGCATGTCATGGCATGTCATGGTTCGCATTTGCGCACTACAAAATATATGGAGGGCACTTGTGTTCTACTAAAGTCTCCCTCTCTCTTACCATAACTTTTACGAAATGCATCATGCGTTAGATATAATTCATCGAACGAGTCCATACGATATCTTTATTTGTATACGTACACTAGGTCTCCCTCTAGCCACGCAACATTTCAGATCCCGCAACGAACAACAACTTTCCCCTTCGTCAAGCCATTCATGGGGATCATGTGCGTGTCCTCCTCGGGCCATGGCCTTCTGTACTTCTTCTTGAATCCACCGACGAAGTACATCTACGAAATCATGGCATTTAAGTTGCCGACGGAGTTTCACGTGGTTTACAGAGGGGTTTCTGGCTTTTTGTGGCGGTCGCGTGGATTGGTCCAAAGGAGACTGTGGCTGGCGATGATGTTTGAATTAGACATCTAGCATTTACTTTTCAAAGTACATCTAGCATTCAGTAGTTATTATCTTTGTCACTTAGCTTGGTTTAGATTTCGATCAATGATTTGCCAGTCTTTGTCTTCTAGTTATCAAATATATTAGGAGGTTTTTAGCCAGATTTGCTTAGTTGATTAGGGCGTGAAGAACTCAAGAGTATTGAGTCTGCTGCTAATTGTCTCCATTTTTTCCTCTTGTTCCTCCTCATTTCCATGTTCCGTGCCCTTTAGATTGTGATGGTTTTCCTGTTTCAACATCTGGTTAAGCCATAAAAAAAAAATTTATTATTATTAAGGCCGTGAGAAGATTAATTCATAGGATCGCTGGAAAATGATAGACACGACAGAATTCATCTGTGTAATTGTATCAATATGCACGCAACCACTTTTTCAATGCCGATGGTCTGACTTTTATCACCCGTGTGGGGTAGTCTTAGTGATTTAGGCTCCGACTTGCGTGTGGATCGGGTGCACTACGTAAGTTCGATTTCCTGCACTGTCAAATACAAACAATTCCACAGTTGCACCACAACCTGGTTTAAACTCACTTCTTTCCTGCTCTATGAAGTTAGCAAGGCATTTCATGGGGTATCATTGAACGACCCAATTTGATGAAGGTTGGGATTGGTAGTCGGAGCCAGAAGGCGTGGACAAGGAGCGACTCTTAATAAGCTTTTAGGATGGCAAATGTGACATAAATGAATCGAATTACACACCGAAGAGAGAGAGAGAGAGAGAGAGAGAGAGAGAGAGATATGTGAAAGCTGTGATTAATTTACGGAGGTGCCTTTTGATGTAATGGCAATGCGTAATGCTCAAGCGGAAGCACTACTAGGATGGGTCATCTCTTGGAAAAGTGTTCACCTATATGCTAAATGACAAAATGGTGAGGTTCAATATGGGATGGGTTAAAGTGGACAATATCTTGAGCGAGTTAAATCTAGAGTGTCATAATATATTATTAGAGCGGGACTCCTTCATGTAGATGTGTGGTTTGGGGATAAACCATATAGAAGCTGTTGGGCCTGTAACGACTTGGTCTAACAAGTAAGGATCTAGAAGGCTCGCGCAAGGTAACAAATGGGACATGAATGAATCGAAATGCACACCAACCGAGGGGAGAGTGTGCCTAGGATGTATATGTGAAAATTGAAATTAACTCATGGAGACCCTTTTGACGTGATGGCAATCCTTAGCTTTGGAATTCCAAAGTTAAACGTGCTCCTCTAGGAGCACTATCAAGATGGCTCACCTCCCACATGCTAGGCCAAGGTGGATAATATCTCGAGTCAATTAAATCCATGGCTTTAGATCTCAGGTTTACTTACTTACTATGGGTTCCTCATCGTAAAAGAAGATTTACGAGATGGAGACGTTCCAAACCTAATTCAAAGCACGATGATACATACAAATTGAAAATAAAATAAAATAGAACAACGGCCCGTTTGACGTCCCAAAACGGGCCTCGAGTTCGAGAGGTTAACCTCGGCTACCAATATAAGCTAAATGGTCGCACTAGTGTTAAAACAATGATCAAAGACTATCTCATAGACCACAAACAGAAATTTGTTATTGGATTTCTTAATCTCACTTCGCCGCCCTCTACTTTCACGAATCTTTTAATATCTCACATCTCTCAACATAAAAAAGTTGCGTTCCCTACCATTTTACGGCAACCGGATCTATAAGTGGAGTATAGCAAAAGTAAGAGAGATCTATATAATAGGGGTGATCGATTCCAGAGAGAGTGATTCCCACTTTAGAATCGGGAACTGCCCACTAAGGACTGATTTCACAAAATAAGAATCAAGAACCGCTCACTGGTTTCTGGACCCACTTGAGAATCGGATCCCCAGTCCTGTCCGGTTTCCAAGTGGGTTCATGGAACCGATCATGTCCTCACTTATGGCAAATATGCGCTTTCGATTCGCATTTCAGTTTAAGGGAATCTTGCTCGTACTCGCGGCTTAATGTTGGCTAATTGAGAAGCAAAAGAAGAATATGAGACTAATCTAAAATAAAGGTAAGTGAGGAAGGATTTTACTATAGTTTGAATCTTAATAACAAATGATGGCATATTTAGTGAATGCTTGGGAGTTTGAACCAAACTGCATTAGGAATCTGAATGAGTCTCCACTGCTCTCCAGCTTGTTTTGCTTCTTGTGCACTTTTATGGTACAATCTTTGTGTTTCTAATTATGTTATTTTGAAAAAATATACCGGTTCAGTCCGAATGGGTAATTCCACGCTTGAAATCGGAAACTGCACCAATACTCATTAGTTTCATATATTAGAACCAAGAACTGGACTAGTTCTTATGGAAACTACCCTAATTGATAAAGCCCTTCCTCTAACCTAAATTCATTAGGGACGCTCGACATGGATCAGGAGTACTCTCTTCATGAAGCGGAAACTTTATAGGCGAATCGTTTAAATCATGAGTAAAGCATCTACAAATGGTGAATGGATAACTTTTCGAATGCGTCGATCAATAAGCATTGTTGGGATAACTGCGTCGTCACTTTTTCTTAATAATGGTGCAAGCACATTTCGTTTCGTGAAAAGGTGGTCCATCAGTCGGAGAGGCAGCTACAAAGTACACATATAATCACAAACAAAAATGACAAATTCATTGGAAACAGGACAAGGAAGTTTCCCAATTGCTAGTATAAAAGAGTGTCGGACAACGGAGTGTCAAAACTTGGCATAGAAGGATGCTAAAAGTTAGGAAAGTGACACTTAAATGTCAAAATCGGAGCAAAATGGACAACTTAAGTGTCAACAATGAGAAAATTTGGTCAAAATGCCAATGTGGTGATTTTCCGGCGAGGTAAATGCAAAACGACGTCGTTTTGTATGTTGACGTGGCTAGATAAATGCAAAAGCAACGTCGTTTTGTCTTTAATGTGGTAAATAATCAATATAAAAATTAATTAAATTAAATTTATTTAAAACATTTAAAATTTTAAAAAGGGGGGGAGGGGAGAGAGGAGACACGGTTGAGGGCTGAGCCCTCATCGCCGTCGCCTCCCCGCCATAGCCGGGAAGGGCTGGTGACAGTGGGGGCAATGTCGACCAGGGTCATCGGGCTCTGACTGAGGGTTGAGCCTTCATCGCCGTAGTCAGGAAGGCAGTGGCAGTGAGGGCTCAGCCCTCAACCACCTTCTTCCTCCTTTCTCCTCCTTTTTGTATTTTTATTTTTTAAAATTCATTTATTTATTTTTATAAATTAATTTAATTAATTTTTATATTAAAATTCGAATCCACGCAAAAACGATGTTGTTTTTGCATTTTTTTTTGCTGAGTCAGCTCTCCAGTAAGTCATATAGGCAAGAAAAATAACAAAAAATTGTCACCTAGGGTTTCCATTGGGGTTTGTCGGAGATGGCCTTTGAGTGTTTCGCTTTTCAAAAAAAGTGGTACTTAAGTTGTATTTTCTTAACTTTTGGTATTTAAGTATCATTTCGTACTAAATTTTAGCATTTGGAGTGTACTTTTTCCTAGCATAAAATAAAGAGGTGGACGAGACTACGTCGCTCCTGTGAAATTAACGGAGACCTTACCTACTCTTTTCCCCCATAATAAATAGGTATGACTTCACCGTTACATCAATAAATTCTTGATTATGCTAATAAACACGACTGTCTGGCCATGAGAGGAAGTAGATAAA
This sequence comes from Eucalyptus pauciflora, assembly GCA_007663325.1. Taxonomy (NCBI): domain Eukaryota; kingdom Viridiplantae; phylum Streptophyta; class Magnoliopsida; order Myrtales; family Myrtaceae; genus Eucalyptus; species Eucalyptus pauciflora. The sequence goes on along the minus strand of VMYD01000399.1, from coordinate 837,218 downwards.
TACGACCAACTAATTAACAGAAAATTGCCTGTTGTCGTTACGCAGCATCATTTGCCGCTGCTCGAGTTGGAAGCCATGCAATTATTTCAACTCAGTCCCCGCCAGGCATGCATGTAAGAGTGCGTCCGCGTGCTTTCGCCGTTCCCCCACGTCCCCATCATTCCTCACTTTCCCCCTTCCTACTCCCACCTCACCCTCCCCGTCCACAACGCACGCTCCAATAGATCGAACCGGCCCGGCAATTTTGTGGGCCCTGCCCTTTTCCGATAAAATATTTAAAAGATTAATACTTTAAAAAATCCCAAATTGATATACCTATAATAGATTTATCCTAAATTAATTTTTTAACCACAAAAAATATAAATTGATACATTTTTGACGAATTTATCTGAACCGATATACTTGTGACAAATTTACTTTATATTAATTTCTATCAAATTACCGAGTTAGATGACATATAACAGTTTATTGGCGTGCTTGTTTGAGATTTTACTTTCTGTTTGTGACGGTTATACTGGTTTTATAATTTTTTATAGTATCAATCCAATTTAATGCATAATATATTGGTCAAAAATGTATTAGTTTTTTTATTTTATTTTTGGTAGTAAAAAAAAATAAGTTTTAGATAAATTTATCACAAGTATACCGATTTATGATTTTTTTTTTTATAATCATTTCGGATAAATTTGTCACAGGTATATCAATTTATGATTTTTGGTTGTGGTCAAAAAATTAGTTTACGATAAATTTGTTATAAGTATATCAGTTTGGGGTTTTTTATGGTATTAACTCTAATTGAAAAGCATGCATTTATGGATTTTCTACCTCGTGAAAAAATAAAAATACCTACTTTTATTTTTCAATACCATAAATTACCTTAGCTTAATCTATCTAAAATAAGAAAATCCCACTTGCACCGGCCCTGGGGCAATGGCCAATGGCCACAACCTTGTTGTCTCGACACTCGATCGAAGCTGCCCCGGCCCGACCATTCTCCTCTCTTTACCACCGAGGAGAAGTCCCCTCCATCTCCCGTGTCTACAACTTTCTCCCTATCTCTTACCATAGTCTCACATGGGGATGACACTTATATGGGCCCCATTTATAAAACTTTTAGATGTAAAGAAGGGTATCGATTTGTTTTCATATCTTTCGCATGTTTGTGCAAAGTAAACCTTAAGAAAATTAGAAAGCTAGACGAATTTAAGATATATCTTTTCTTTATTATGTTCGATCTTTTATTAGTGACATTACTATCTGATATGAATATAATTTGAATTTGACATTCGGACCCAATTGACAGAACTAATTTATATTTTCACAAGTAATTTATGTACGCAAAAAAAGAAAGAAAGAAAGTAATTCATGCAAAAAGTTCTCAATAATAACAAAATCAATTATTGAGTAAAATTAGTCTCCCATTTTTAATATAATTAATACCACGAAAAATTTCAAACTAATATACTTATGATAAATTTACTTGAAATTAATTTTTTGACCACCAAAAACTCTAAAATGATATATTAATGATAAATAAATTAAATTAATATAAAAAAATAGACAACTGTAATAAATAAAGAGTAAAATCCCGAACCGATATATTAATCGACTGTTACATGTTATTTAAGTCAGCAATTCGATAGTAAAATTTAACATAAACTAAAAAATTATAAATTCATCAGAAGTATATCGGTTTAGGGTAAATTTATCAAAAGTGTACCAATTTAATTTTATAGTGATAAAAAAAAATAATTTGTAATAAATTTGTCGTAAATATATTAATTTTGGGTTTTTTTTTTTTTGGTGGTATTGAGAGAGAGAGGGAGAGGAAGTTGGGGGTTGGGGGTTGGCGCGTAGAAAAGGCGCGCGTCGGCGCGAAAAGTCGCACGCCGATCCATCGAACTCCAACCGTTAAAAAAAGTGGTCCCCATCTCCCTTTCCTCGCTGTCGTCTTCGCCTTCGTCTTGGTCTTCTTCTTCTTCTGCACCTTCTTCTTCTTCAACTTCTTCTGCACCTTCTGTCCTCCTCTCGCGGAAGCAGCAGCTCGCTCGCTCGCTCTGGCCATAGCTGGAGAGCTTCGATGAGGGGCGGCGACGGGGGGAGGGGGGACTCGCAGGAGTACCTGTTCAAGATAGTGATCGTGGGGGACTCGGCGGTGGGGAAGTCGAACCTGCTGTCGCGGTACGCGCGCGGGGAGTTCGACCCGACCTCCAAGGCCACCGTCGGGGTCGAGTTCCAGACCCAGTGCCTCGAGATCGACGGCAAGGAGGTGAAGGCCCAGATTTGGGACACCGCCGGCCAGGAGCGGTTCCGCGCCGTCACCTCCGCCTACTACCGCGGCGCGTTCGGCGCCCTCCTCGTCTACGACGTCACCCGCCGCTCCACCTTCGACAGCGTCTCCCGTTGGCTCGACGAGCTCAATTGTAATCCCTCTCTCTCTCTCTCTCTCTGTTTTCTTTACTTCGAAAGTTGGGAGTTTTTTCGCTCTTTGTCTCCGGTTTTTGTTCTTTGGCGTTTGTGGTTGGTTATGGAATGAGAGCGATCGCTCTAGCTTGAAGAGGAATCTGGGAGGAATGGATTGACTTTCGTGGATGATGATTCGATTAGTGAAGGGAAATTGGAGGGAAATTGAAATGAACTGCGGTGAGTGTGAGAGCAAAAGTGCGCAAATTGCTTCGAAAGGATTCAGATGTATGTATTGGCTTCTGGAGGAATTCTTTTCTCTTTGCTTATGACAAAGGTTCTCCCTTTTCGTTTGCAAAAAGATTTACAAAGAGATGCAACGATGTTCCCCCGTGATCTCATTGCTAGGTAAAAGATAAAGAGGATTAATGTATATGCATTCTGCTTTTAGGAAAGTGCTGTCATTCCCGAGTTGTCGGATTCACAAAATCGATGATGGATGATGGTTTTGAATCTGGTTGTGCGGATGCTAGTCACTTGAAGGATCTCATCTGATTCCTGAACTGGATTTTTCTTTGAGTTACATTGTTTGGTACTACTTGGACTTGGTATGTGGTCTCATTTGTGCTTCCAATACTGAATTTAGTTACGGGATACTGGGAACATCATCAACTGCGCAGAATTCTGTGATTTAATGGGAGCCAAACAGGGTATCCTTCCTTTATGCTTGACCTCTTCCTCCCTTTTCATTGTGGGACATTGTTGATGGTACGAACGAGGTTGGACATGGCTTGAGAGAATAGGGCATCGTGACTGCTTATCTGGCCATTACCAACCTAGTCACAGATAGCCATTTCGACAGGAAGTAGCATTTTTTGTCCTAAGTGGGATTGGGAAGTTTCAGGGCACTCCCATCTTGAATCTTGATTACACGATACACCTTCTGGAAGAAAATTCTTATCTCTATGGTCGCAATGCATTCTACTTTGTTTATAACGAAATTGATCGCCTTCCTTCTCAATGCATGTTGGTTGTTGGAATAGGATTGTGGGTTCTGCTGCTTAATTAACATCAGTTCTCTCCATAAGATTGCTTGGTCAAGATATTGACACTCCTGCGCAATTTGCAGCTCATTCGGACACAACTGTGGCGAAGATGTTGGTGGGGAACAAATGTGATTTGAAGGACATCAGGGATGTGAGCGTGGAAGAAGGCAAGAACTTGGCAGAGGCAGAAGGTCTCTTTTTCATTGAGACATCTGCTTTGGATTCTACGAATGTTGACAAAGCTTTCGAGATCGTTATCCGGGAAATCTACGATAATGTCAGCAGAAAAGTGTTGAACTCCGATTCTTACAAAGTCAATTTGGAGTCGAATGGGGTAAGCCTCGTGGATGGGAATGGTTCGAGAAAAGCATGGAGCAAGTACTCATGCTGTTCTGTCTAGACTATTACAAGGCATTGGTATGGCTAAATACCTCACCCTTACCCTCTCAATCAGCGAGTTGGTGAGTTTGTGTTAAAGTGATTCTATACTATGGTTACCAAATTTTCTCCTATACCGATTTGACCAAAACATACGCCTTTTGGTTTTCCTTTGTTGGACATAGATGTAGTTACCTTTCTCCTTGTTTGAGACTAAGATGTAGATAAGTAGTGCTGGAGAAAAGGGAAAAGGAAGAAAAGAGATGTAGAAAGATACTTGGGCTGTGAAGTCAGTTTTTATCTCTCCTTTTGTTTCTCTCCTTTTCGCGCCATTGCTGATATTTCTCACCTTCCTGTTTTAAGCTGTGATGAAGGACTACATTTTTCATATCCATTGGCTTGTTGTAATCTTTAATCGACGTTGTATACTTGGTTACATTAGAGGATTGCACAAGGTCACATTATTCTAATTGCTCACTCTGTTTCCGATCATGATATTAGACCTTTCCTGTGTTTTCATCATCTTGCACTAGACTTGCTGCACTCGAGAAATGCAAATGCCTGAGAAACATCAGAACTCTTCTGATCGAGACGTTGCCACAACACATTCATTCGCTAGAAATGGTGGTGCAATGTTCTTGTCGGGTTTGTTTACTTATGAACGACACTACGAGCAGCTATTGGTAATTCACATGTGTATACCCTCGCTGTGGTATATAAATGAGATATTGCTTTGTGGTTGGCTTGCATCCACATTTTGAACTTGTGACACGACGATGTCTTGTAAGCGGTACGATGCACCGTATTCTGCCGCCATCAGTTGGCCATCTGCTCTGGGTCATTGGCCCTCCGTCGACTTCTTTTCTTAATCAATGATTGAAGAAATAGAAGAAATTCGGACACGGGGCTGAACCTAACCGTGAGGTTCGGCTCGCCTGGCCCAATCCACCATTAGTAGAACTTGGGATTTGAAGGCTTAGGTGAAAGTGTCGCCAATTCAAGAGATCAGATTGAAGCCTCTAAAGTGATTGGGGATGGGCAATTGTGAAGACCATTAAAATAATTATCCATTCTAACTAATTCTCCTTCAGCACAGGTTCTAAAGCCACAGTGCTTGGGGGAGAAAAAGGACTGAAAAATCTGAAATCGTTTTCTAATCGAGAAATGAATCACGAATTAAATTCAAGAAACTAGACTACTTAACTATGATGAAGGATCAAGAGACGGAGGAACTGTACATGCGGCGTGCTTACGCACGGGGTCACGACGTGTTAAGAGAAATCCGGATGATAAAACTTGATTATCAACAAGTAATTTGAATGGTCTAATTTCATTGTTTCGAATGCTAAGTTCACTCTGTCTAGTCTCAATTAAGTGTCGAGTCATTATCCGAATGCGAAAGACACATCCTAGGACAATTATGATGACATATGCTCGAGTCATATATTAGTTGCAGATGAGATGTCTTTTAACCCAACAAGCGAAAGCATCGGTTAAAGTCGCTGTTTCTGTCCTAAAACCTATTTACTTCACGTCCTTGACTAAGGAATAAGCAAAGTTCCCATGGAGGTAAGTTGTGCAGTTGTCATCTTTTACCAGGACCCAAAATTGTCTTCATCAAGACCCAAAATTGTCTTCATTAGTGTGGTAAGATTGAATGAATGATGGACGAAACTCACATCATGTCAAGGCTTCCTTCTCTTTCGCGTGGAATCTACTTCTTCCAACGTGCTTTCTGTCCAGGCATTCCCAAGAGTATGATAGCTTCCTAACTACGCCCGGGTGTTGCAACTTAGGGGGAAAAGGAGTGTGAAATGTATGCATCGTCGATCCAATTCATAAGATTTTAAGTTCTTCAAAAGTTAGATCATCTGGCATGCTATGACAATATTAATCGAAAGTTCGAGTCTTGACACTTCTTATCGTGGCACTATTTGTTTATCGTTTTCTATTCGAATCTTATGCTAATTGTAGATCAGATGTCTTGTAACCCAACGAGCGAATTATTGATTAAAGTTGCTGTTTCGGTCCTAAAACGTAGTTACTTCACGTCATTGACGAAGAAACAAGGGAGTTAAACATAGACGCGAGTTGAGCAGTTGTCATCCTCACCAAGAGCAAAAACTGTCTTCATTATTAGGGTAGTATTATTCATTGAATGAGGTACGAAACTCTCATTATGTCAAGGCTTTCTTCTCTTTTGCGTGGAATCTACTTCTTCCAACGTGCCTTTTGTCGAGGCATTCTGGAGAGTTCGATAACTTCCTAAATCCGCTCGGGTGTCGCGACTTGGAGCGCAAAGAAGTATGAAATGTATGCATCGTCGGGTCCATTTCTTAAAAGCTTGAGTTCCTGAAAAGTTAGCTTGTCTGGAATGCTATGATGATATGAATCGAACGTTCGAGTCTAGACACTCCTAATTGGGGTACCGTCTGTTTATCATTTTCCATATACACGTTCCCTTTATCTATTTTAACGCGTTTATATCCATATCCCGTGTCTCGTATGCTAGTTAAGAAGTGTGTAATGGATAGATCACGTCTAAACATGCATTGAAAATCGTTTCCTTTTTCTTGTATAGGATGTTTCCGCCAAAAAGATTTGGAAAAGGGAAAAAGTTTCAGCCCGGAAAGAACTCAGTCAATGAAGTAAATAATCTCGTTTATTCAAGAAACCTCATGTGCATCAACTTAGGACTTACAATCGATTGAAATCACTCAGCAGCAACATCAGCCTTCACTGCTTAAGCCTTTCTATATAAGCATATACTATTCAAATCCATATATCTTTCCGATTGAAACAGATAGAAGTATGCAATACATAGCTTCTATATGTAGCCATTTGTACTTTTATCCACCTACAATTTATGCGAGCATCGACAATTTTTTCTAAGGGACCTCTCACATGAATCAGCCAAGACGACAGCTAGCAAAGATGGGATCCAATTCAGGACTCATACTAGGAGGCCAGAGGCTGCTGCTTCTCGCTGCGATCGAATCCGTTGTATGGTTTCTTGGATTTGCGGAATTTTTCCTTTAGGACCAATGCCCAAGTGATGGTTTCTAAGCACAAGGTGATTGCGCCTAGCCCGGAGAGAAAGAGAACGTAGCCGAGTTTCCATGCCTTGGCAGGGCGCAACATCTCCAGCCCTTTGAACACATTAATGATGCCGAGAACGATGATGGCATACCCAATTCCGTGGTGGTATACGTTCCAGTAGACCCGGTACTTGTGACCCTTGCTCGGCCTCAGGAAAAAGGCGAACATCTGCCCTCCGAACATCACGGAGAAAATTTGTTACCACATTATCATTTGACATAGGACGCAATAACCTCTAACTGGTATTAATGACTGTGTATGAAGAGCGAAATTCGAAGTGGTACCTGCAGTGTTGCGATACAGAAAAGTACTATCCCGATTATCCGGTGCGACGTGTACTCGATGCCTTTAGACTTGGCCCCGAGATCGAGGCCTATTGCCCAGCCGGTCACCCCGATGACGTATGAAGAAAATTGACAGATGACGTGAAGATAGAACCAGAATGGATCGGCGAACCTCAGAGACCTCAAGTATCTCGCGATGATCGCGCCTACCGGGAACAGAATTCCCCAGCTGATCGCGTTCAGGAGTCCGTGGATCTGCTTATCAATCACCATATATACTAATTTTAAGGTTATGTCATAACGTTTGTGCGAAATTTATTCGCCAACAATGTGTAAGATAGAACAAGAAAAAGACTTCGAGAGAGACTCGTACCCTTTTACGTTGCAGATTAGAGTTCTCTCCACTGTTGCTGCTGCTCTGCCCTTGTGGCAAATCAAGTTTGCCCTTAGAGTTCAAGTTTGCAGCCCCGAGCTCATGCATTACCGGCATTCCGTCAATCACCGAGCTCCCGACCTGCCAAACCTGATTCAAGACAACCGTCTCCTTCGGAAGCCTGACTGTTGCGAACATTGTGACTACACTATTTTTATACTCGGCTTCCACCTTCGAGACCTTGTATGCAATCTCTCCTTCCTCAACCTTCTTGTACGAAACCAACTTGAAAGTCCTCACAGCCATAGACCCATTCGCTTCCTTGTGAGCAATCAAAGCTTGGGCGCCAATCATTCCGCTTCCATTAGGATTTATGCCCCACGCGACCCATCCGTCGGGTTTTGCGGGTGGAGCCAAGTACGCAATGTTGATAGAAGATTCAGCAGGGTTGTAGTTCCAATGCAAGTAAGCACTTAAATGCGGGAGGTCGGTACAATGCTGGTAGTATCGATTCCCGCTGAATTTCTGCGAGGAACACTGAAGCGACTGTATCAGTCTAAAATTTAGTAATAGAATGAGTAAACTCAGTGTGAGGGAGGGCATTAGCGACGCCATTAATCTGCTACAAGGCAGCGAGACACCGGAAATAGGGCGAGGAAGACGAAAGCGGGCGCTGGTTTAGCAAGTAAAGGTTGATGAACAAACAACATGGCCATGCTTATATAGTGTGAACTAGATGCAGAAGCTCCAATAGAAGAGGAAGCTTGGCTTGCCTCTTTCAAGGTGCGATTGATCAATCACAGACTTCACAGTTACCTACTTCATCAACGTCCCACCAAACTATCGACATCCTTTGGTTAAAGAATCTTGATTTCAATTACCATCTCTTTGTTCATTGCAAGTCAAGATTGGAAGAGTTCTGGTGACAAAAGAGAGAGTGTCGATCTACCAACCGTCAATCGCTTCTTCAGCATCGTAACTCAGCAGAACACCAGATTCTTCAGGGATTAGATAGAACTAATTTGGTAAATTCAGATTCAGTCTTCTAGTAACCTCACCCCACGATGGGACCCGAACATGATGTCCCTGTTTGGAGCGTTGCGATGAAATTAAGATAAAAAGTCTATCTAGAGAAATCTTTGGGTATGATAATACACCTTTCCAGGAGACTAAGCAACAAATTACTAAATGTTAATACTAATGGAAAACTTCAAATTATGTTTGTTGCAACACATTGTATCACAAAAAACCCTAAACTTGCCTATTATAACAAAAATACTCCAAACCTTTTTGTTGTGTCATAAAAATCCCGAATTTATATCAGTATGACAAATATACCTCGAATAAAATTGAAATAGAAAGTATATACATCACATATGTGAAAGTTTGGGTTTTTCCGTGACACCAACAAAAGTTGGGAGTATTTGTATTATAGTGACAAGTTTAGGATTTTTGGTAACACAAAATAAAGTTTGGGGATTTAGTGTCACATTGTGAACAGTTTTTAATTTTTTGTGGTATTTACAAATAACTAGTGATTTTCCTTTGGTATTACCATCAATAACATGGTATATTGGATTCCTCAAGGTTACTAATTTCTTGTCATCTGGATTTTAGGTACTTTAGAAACACATCGTTCCTATTGGCTCAATCCAAATCAGAATAGACATAATTTTGTGGGAAGAATGACACTAAGAGTGCCAAAAGTTTATATATTACTCACTTTAGTGTCAAAAGTTTTTTTTTTTCACATTACTTAAGTGTCAACTCTGATTGGGTTGCCGGAAATATGACGTGGCCAAATTTTTATTAGTTTCTCAGTTCTAGTGGCTTATCGACGTGTACAATCAGCATATAAACCCTATAAGATGTTGTCTAAAAGTTGTAAATATTGATGTTTGAGTGCCAAATTTTATTTAAATTGATCATTTCTATACCAGTCATTGTTAAAAAGCAATCACTTCAATGCCAAGTACACCATGTGAAAATGTCACGTGGACTGTATATTTTAAATAAAATGCCAAGTCATATAAATTTTATAATTATAAAAGCCACATATTATTTTTTGCTAGAACTTCTTGCCGTTGGCAATTGAGTGATCGTTTTTTCTTCGATTTAGCATTTAAGTGATCCGGCAAATATCATTTGGCATTAAAGTGACCGCCGTACATTTTTTTTTTGTTGTTGACATTTTTAGTATTCTTTTACCTAATTTTGTGAATATTGTATTTTCAATCATATAAAGAAGACTTGGCACGCGGGTATTGGCTTGCATGCTGGATAATTTTGTACTTTGGGAGCATGAAATATATAGATCGAGGTCGGTGATAGCTTATCCGTCTTCACCGTTAATCTATTCAGAAAGTCATGATAAATTTTGCCTTTTCATTTAATAGGTTAAGCTTTTTATTAGGGCTTTTTATTAGGAGTACGTCTCGGAGGTTCCGCGAAAAGGAATAGGATATCAATTCAACATACAATTGATCTAAATTCTTTTGCCATTGGCAATGTATTCAAAGAAATTATTTGATCTCCATGACAATAAGTATGCGAAAACGGGAAAATTATCAAAAAAAAAAAAAATCTTAAATCATTTACATTTATTTTAATTTACTCTCAAACTTTTCAATTTAGTCAATTTAGGGGTTGTTTGTTTGTGTTCTTGGTCCGTGTTTATGAACATAATTTCTGTTTTTTTTTGTTCCAGGGAACAAAAAAAGAACAGAAACACATTTGTTTGCGTTTTTGTTCCAAATATATATTTTTGTTCCCGAGAACAAATTTGGAACTGAAACAAGAAACAAAAAAAACTTGTTTCTTGTTCCTAGAACACTTTTGAGAAACAATTTTTTACTCTCCTATTTTTTTATTCTCTTTTCTTTTCTTTTATTTTTCTTTTTTCTTTGGCGGGTTGCCGGCCTCGGCCATGGCCGGCGATCGGCCGTCGAGTGTCGGCGACGCCGTCGAGGGCCGGCGACCTCGCTAGAGCGCTCGGCCTCGCCCCTCGCAGACCTGGCGGTGGCCCGGCGAAGCCGAACCTCACTGGTGGCTGGGCGAGCTCGGCCTCGCCGGATCTGGGCAAGCTCGAGCTCGCCTAGCCAAGGCGAGGCCGAGCCTTGGCCAACCACGGCGAGGCTCACCTCGCCGGGGTCTGGCGAGCCTCGCCGTGGTTGGGCGAGGCCGTCGGCCCTCGTCGGCCGGTCGCCAGCCATGGCTGAGGCCGGTGACCGGCCAAAAGGAAGAAAAAAGAAAAAAAGAAAAAAAGAAAAAAGAAAAAAAGGAAAAATATAATAAAAATATTAAAAATTAAAAGAAACAAAAAAATTACATAAGTTTACCAAATGTGTTCCTGTTCTTTTTCTATTCCACGAACAAGTTTACTAAACGCGTTCTTCTGTTCAAAAATTGTTCCCCGGAACAGAAATAGTTTTTCTATTTTTGTTCTTTGGAACAATTTTTGAACAGAAACGTTACCAAACATATCCTTAGTCATAAACGTTTTGGCAAGATGCCTAATTCAGTCATTTTGGCTATTTTTTTTTTGGATCGTTTCTTATTTTCTTTGCTTTCTTTTTCTTTGGGGCTGGTGAGGGTATGGCTAGTGAGGGCCTCACTAGCTGCTAAGGCCCTAGGTGGCCTTGTTGGCCATGGGTGAGGCGGCCCTCCCTACATCTAGTGAGGGCCTTCACGCCCTTACCATCAATTGGTAGGGTTGTGTAGGTTGGCCTTGCCGGCATAATGAAAAAAAAAAGCAAAGAGAAAAGAGAAATAAAAAATAAAAAAATTATAAAAAAAATTATCCACATCACTGCTGGCCATGCCTCGTAAGGCCGCTAGTGTCCACGTCAGTGATCTTCTCCTAAAATTGATCAGAATTTGGCAAATTGTCAAAATATTTAATATTAAACATGTCAAATTGAAAAAAAAAAAACATGTCAAATTGAAAAGTTTAAAGCTTAATTGACATAAATTCAAAAGGTTTATGATTTTTTTGGTAATTTTTTTTTTATAAAAACCCTAATTAACCATGAAGAGAATAGACGATGAATTGTTTATTTCTTTATAGCATGTAAGGTCACGCTAGGGTGTACTCCCATAAGCTTTGATCTTGCTCACCACCATCTACTTAATATTCAGACACTATGACCAGACTCCAAATTTTTTTCCAAAACGTTATAAATCAAAAGATTTCCCCTTTTTTTCATAACCATCTCAATGCTATTTTTTTTTTAACTTTTTTTATTGTCTGAATATTCAAGAACTAAGACCATTCCAATGCTCATTTTTCTCCATGCATAAACTAAACCACTTCAACTCCATTAACAACCGCTTATGAATCTTTTTTCGGATTAAACACATTATCTCAAGTTTTCAACCCAAAGATTTGTGACCAAAAGCGATTAGCGGTGACCATTGAATAAGTTTCTTCAGCTTGAGTTGGGACCTCCAAATAATAGGGGTCAAGGTCGGCCATTTAGACGATGGGGGATAAGCTTCATCGTCAAGAGAGAAACAACCCGGATCACCAGCTAAGGCCCCTAAATAACCGTCCAGCGATAAAGGAGGTAGGGGCTAAAAGAGTTGAATAGGGTCCCAAATAAGGAGAGATATTTAAAAAGCGGGTCTGATTACACCTATTCCTAATCCTAAATGGAATGAAACGGCGTAGGGATGTCATGTTAGCCCCAAGACTTTGGTCACTAACTAGAAAAGTAAATGCCTGAGCTTGAGAAGCTTCTGGCCCAGTAGGCCCGTAAAATTTACTAGGATAAGATAGTCCTTGGGTGGGGCTATTTACAACTAGCCAATTAAGAATTCTCGGATGTAGTAGTACTATTATTTGATTAGATCATTGTCGCGACCCAATTTTTCGGGGTTTGCCAAAAGCCACCTAAAACTAGGTTGATGGACTACTAAGCCTTTAAGCTTAGCTCGGGCTCTCCCAAGCCCATATCAAATCGCGACTTAAGGATTTAACATGCAAAAGATCATTATCTAGGAGTCGCCACTAATCAGTTTAGGGTAGGTCGATTAGACACCTAAGTAAAATAACAGGAGGATTATCTTACTTCTACAAACCAGAGATTTTGGGTACGGGGACTTGATTACACTAGACTATCCTAGTGCCCTTTCGGTACCATTTCTAAAAAAATGTTTTGCAGGCAGCGTGTTTTGATTTTAATTGAGCTTCCTAACATGTGAGATGATCATACATGTGCGCATACCACCAATTTAACACATCAAGAAAGCAATTAAATAATGCAAAAACATACCTTAAAGCAACGAAAGCATCTGCAATGTTAAATCAGAATTCACATCAACAATCCTAGATATGATTCCTAATTAACAAGCAATCAATTTTTTGTTTTCACTTTATTTAATGAAAATCATGACTTATGCAATGCATGTTACTATTCTAACATGAAATGACGACATGACCTAAACTATATGACATGAAGAAATGCAATAATTAAATACAATCTAAATGACCTAATTATAATGATATGCAATGCGATGCAATGACATACCAAATTATTTAAACTAAAATGACATGCCTCATGCAATTTAATATGCAAGCTATATGTTACGTAACATTTATTAAATGACTTATTCTAATGACAAGAAAGTTCTAATTAAATGAACTCAAATAAACTAAATGACGTGCATTTGATGTTCCTACTTTTTTTTAAAAAATGCAATATATCCTAAAAATTGAAATTAACTTATGCAAAGACAAATTTTGTATTTTTCTTTCATGAAATTCGAATGCAAAAATGATTTAGCTAGATTAAAATTCTACCTAATTTAAACTAAGGATTAAGTCATATTAAATCCCAATTTAAACTAAGACATTATCTTAATCTAACATGCAATTTATCTAAAAAGATTATCTAAATTAAAGATGAAACATGCAATTCTAACCTAATATGCACAATGATTTTTTTTGCTTTTCTTTATGAAATTCGAAATTAAAACTAACACATAATTAAACGTGCAATTCGAATAATAAAAAAAATAACAACCTAAATGAATGCATTTTTTTGTTTTTTCTAAATTCGAAATAAAATCCATATTCTAGATATGCAAAATAACTAGAAATATTCTAGAATCAATTGAAATCCTAATCCAAATGTCTTTTTGATTTTTCTTAGTGATTTTCTAAAAAAAACAAATATTAAATCTAACAAGCAAGATATTCAAACAGATAAAGGATTAAAATAAACGAAAAAATAACCCGTTGTCTCACGGGTCAAATTAACGATTATTTTTAACCCTAGATATCAGACAATAAATCAAAATAATTAAAAATCTAATCCGAAATCTTACGGATCAAATTAATAATTATAATGATTTAGCAATTTAAATATCATCAAAATGCCCAAAAATTAATATAATCAAAAAAATGATCCGACATCTTACGGACCAAATTAATAATTACATAATTTTGGGCAATACCTTAAAGATAATGCCTACAAGATTTTGCAAATATCGCACCCATTATCACAATTTAAATTCCTAGACTAAAGAAAACTATCAAATAACATAACTAAAAACATAACCTAACAAATAAAAAGAATAAAATAAACCAAAACGATAAAGAAAGTAAAAAGTAAAAGTAAAAAAATAAAAAGAAAACTACCTAATTCACCCTTTCTTTTTTGTTTTTTTTCTTGTTTCTCCTTTCCACGTGTGACCGTGGGTCTCTAAGGATAGTTGGGTTATGTCCGGCAAATGGAGCTCCGGCGCGATGAATTGGGCTCGAACGGTAGTGCGGCTTGGGCGATCGGAGGTTGTCGGATCGTCACGGATCGGCGCGAGTAGCCGGCGCGGAATCGGTGACTGTGGAGGCTGGATCACGGTGAAAACTGGGAGATCTTGATTGTGATGGTTCGCTGGCCGAGCATCAGAAAACCTGCAGAAACAGAGTATACCGAGGGAAGAACAAAGTAGGAGTTGTCGCGCGCGACTAATTCAAGTCACGGCAGGCCGTGAGGGGGCTTCGCGGACGGCAACTGGCGCGGCAGAGCTTCGGATCGCAGCAGGCAGAGTGGTTCGAGTGGATCGCAGCAGTGCGCGGTGGAGGGGCATGGTGGTGCGACGACTAGCGGTGTGCGGGCAGCAGCGGTCCGGCTCAAATTTGCCAATGTCGAGCGCTCAAACGAGCAGATCGGGACGGGGCGGCTGTGGTGTCGTCCCTTGGGCGCGGAGTAGTAGCACTCAGAGCGGGGGCATGCAGGCTTCGGGTTGCTGCTGCGGTGGCGGTGATCCGCGAAGGAGCGACGAGCGGCGGCGGTAGGCGATACTCGCGGACGAGCGGCCACACCGTGCAGCGGCCCACGTAGCAGAGACTTCGAACAACCGGGGACGGGGCGCAGCAATGGAGAAGATGAACAGCTGCTCCTCCTTTTCCCCTTTTTCTGCCGCACGCCTCCTCTGCTTTTTACTTTTCTTGCTTCTGCCTTAGGTGACTTTTTCTGCTGTACTTTTTCTTTTCCTTCAAAAGGCTTCTTTTTATTTCCAAAAACCCTCGGACGGCAATCTCCTCCTTTCACTTTTTACCTTCCTCTTCAATCAAAGAAGCAAAACACCTTTTGACCTTTTTTGTTTGAAGAGCCTGAAAACCCTATTCCTTTTGTTTCCTTCGAAAACCGAGAGAAGCCCCCAAGCTTTTCTTCGCGTTGAATTTTCTTGACCTAAAAATCGAGAGAAACTCTTTGTGGCCGTGTATTTTTCTATTGTGTGGCCTCCTCCTTAAACCCTAAGCGAACAAACCTATTTATAGGCCACCGATTAGGTTTTCAATTTTTTCGAATCGATATCCGCAATATTCGTTTTGTTAAACGCAATATCGCTTGCTCTATCCGAAAACAATTCATCATATCTCGAACAAAAAATTCAAATTTCTAATTTTTCACGAGATAATCTTTCAATCATTAAAAAACATGGGCTTGGGCCAACTTGCTCGTTTCGTGGGCCTAGCCCATCTAATTTAAACCCATCCGCCACCGGTCCAATAAAATGCAAATAACAAAAAAAATGCAACCTAAATCTATATGCTATGCAATTAAATTATAA
This sequence comes from Eucalyptus pauciflora, assembly GCA_007663325.1. Lineage (NCBI taxonomy): Eukaryota > Viridiplantae > Streptophyta > Magnoliopsida > Myrtales > Myrtaceae > Eucalyptus > Eucalyptus pauciflora. Next base: position 821,559 of record VMYD01000399.1, on the reverse strand, counting down.
AATAAAATTAACCCATAATGACTAAATGAGCCGCCAAAATTTAGGTGTCAACAGCTGCCCCTCTTTGACGGTGAGCTCGAAGAGGTTGCCTTCAAAGATAAATTGAGACCTAAATTTTGACCATGCACATACATTGAATGATTTGATTTTTGATTTTTTGATTTGATTTTTTTTTTTGTCGGAAAATGAATCCCATTTTAAAATGCAATTTATACGATGCATGGAAATGCTAATGCAAATGCATGATGCGAAAGGAAGGAACATACTTGCAATTACTTACCAGTCAGTGTGATAAAAGCATCTTGAGGTACATGATAAATCCCTATTTACTTCACAAGTACCCAACTCTCACTCAGGTTCCTTGAAGAGTCAAACAGGTAATAAATCAAAACATTGAGATCGAGAAGAACATTCACATCCAAAGTGAAATGTTCAACGACAATAATTAAGACATCCAGATCCAGACTGAGATGTCAAAAGAACCTACCCGAAATATCTTACCTTCAAGGAGGGTAAAATGATTCAAGATAGATTGATGTTATACGTCCAGGACCCGTACCATTCTACGGTCGCCTAGAATAATAACATGACTTTATAAAGAAAACTGCTTTCCTAGGACCCGTATCATTTTACGGTCGCCTAGAATAGTAACATGACTTTATAAAGAAAACTGCTTTCCTAGGACCCGTACCATTCTACGGTCGCCTAGTATAACAGAATTTGGTTGTGTCTAGGACTCGTACCATTCTACGGTTGCCTAAACGGGGATTTACCTTCCAGGACCCGTACATTACTCTACGGTCGCCTGAATAGGGAAATAAAGTTTTGTCTAGGACCCGTACCATTCTACGGTCGCCTAAACGGGGATTTACCTTCCAGGACCCGTACATTACTCTACGGTCGCCTGAATAGGGAAATAAAGTTTTGTCTAGGACCCGTACCATTCTACGGTCGCCTAAACGGGGGTTTTGCTTGGCTAGGACCCGAACCATTCTTCGGTCGCCCGGCATCGCGATCTGGAGAAAAATCTTTAGGGACAACTCTATCGAGTGTCAAATTACTTAAAAGCGAAAATACCTGTATAATGACAAGTATTTAAGGTATAGATAGAGATACACTTACCTGGTGACATCTCTGCTCATTAGGGATATGTCTCCTGGGCCTTGGGCTACGAAAGCACGCCAGGATAATATAAAAGGACTCTGATGATATCTCTGATTCTTTGGGATATGTCTTTTAGAGCTTAGATATCCTGTGGAGGCTTCTCACCTCCTGGTAGAAATAAATTTTGGAACATTAAGGATGCACCTTGAATACTCATGATGGTTTCTCATCTCCTCATATCATGAGGCATCTTGAAAAGAACCTGAATGTTAGGAGCTCTTGGATCTTTAAGAAGACATTATATGTCAGACATGATTAGAGCAAAAATGCATTCACCAAAGAAATAAGCAATTAAGGCTATTCTGGAATGCAAACTTTAAAATCTACTGAAGCTTTTATCAATTCAATCAAGATTCATGCATAATGACTTTTGCATCATCCGAATTTCCACTAGAGAGAATTATCGTTCAAGACAATTTTCACTCATGACATGGATTTCTTTAAGAATACTAAATGAGAGACTTTCGGTTAGAAAGGACTTTCACTCACTCTCATTTAGAATGGTTATTTTATGAGAATCACTCAATTTCATCATATCGACATGGGACAAGTATTCTCGCAAGCGGTACGATCTTACCAATCTGAGAGGTCTTTAACAGGGACCATAATGTGGGTTTGGACAGCGGCTTAACAAAGGGGACTCTTTGAGTCAAGGCTTTTGAAAAAACAGCTTCGCAATCATCTCCGGGTTTACAAGTCAAGAACCCTGCAAAAATGAGAAAGAAATAATCTTGCTCGCACTTCTTCGAGCGATGCTTATAAACATATGAACTCCTACGTTAATTCAAGTGCCCTAATCTGAAGAGACTTTGTAAGGGACGTAACGTAGGTTGGGTTCATGGGTTGAGAAATGAAAGGATCATTAGGCTCAAAAAGTGTGTAAAGGATGAGAGTTGATGATCATCTTGGCATTGCCACCACTTTTCTTTTTCACCATCGGGGATTGTCTTCATGAAGTGCCCCATTGATTATAGAAACTCGACATTTGAGTTCTTTGAGTATTGCTCCCTTGGGATTCAATTCTTGCAATTGACAGTCACTTATTTTGACTTTCCTTTTCATCTATGGGCATTGGCCTTACTTTTACCAGGCACACTGCTTTTTATGCCCCTAGTTCTCATGCATTTTTTCTTCACTTCTTTTCATGGGCATCGGCCTTGCTTTTATCAGGCACACTGCTTTTTCATGCCCCTTAGTTCTATTTTGAATTCAATTCTTGCGCATAACGTATGCGTCAAGCAATTACACTTTAAATGACACTATAACCTTTTCAAGAGTCTTCATCTGTCTTTTGCCTTGCCCCAGTGTGGGGGTTGATCATCAACTGGTTTTGCTTTGCCCCAGTGTGGGGGATGATCATCAACTGGGTTTAAAGAAATGAAATTGCAGGCTCAAGTGGGCTATGCAAAGGATATAAGTGTATAGGATAGAGAAAGAAATGCTCTTCGTCATCCTAAGGCACTTAAATTAACACATGAATTCAATGTAATAGCATAACTTGAAGATTGATGCAAGTGAGAGCAAGAAAATTTCAATTCATTTTCCTCACCTCATGATGCCATTTGATCTCTTAGTTGCCCCGATGTGGGGTGATTCTTGACAGGGATAATTTGAAAGAATATCCATAAGTGTATAGGCTCAAAAAGGTTAAGCAATGGATTACTTATAGTGTTTGGGATAGAGAAATGAATTGCCTCTCATCATTCCGGTCATCGTACCTTTTGCGAGAGAACTCTTTACCTTGTAAATATGGAACTTCCTACACTCATCTCACAAGTGTATAAGTATGGGACTGTGTATAGAATATGGCTTGCCTTTCATCATCATGACACGTCTCATTTCGCATTCTTAAGCATTGATGTCACTTTATTGAATTGTCTATCTTGACAAATCTCCACATGAAATTGGTGAGCTAAATCAATATGAAAATTCATTTTCAAAAGAGTCTAGCAACTTTAAGCATGAAAATAGTTTGTTACTTCAAAACAAACAATTTATTGCACTCAAAACATGGTTTTAAGCACTCATTTAGGGGAATTGCTCCAATAAAAGAATTGCCTCAGCAATGGATGTCCTTGAATCGTCTCTATCCATAAAAAATGGAGACCCGCTTTTGCCCCTGCACAAGAGAACATGCATGAATAGGATATTATGCAACATCAGAGTAAATTCAAATTGCACAACCGTTTTGGCTCGGATCGAGATTTTGTCTCAGTCATGTCATTACTAGAATCTGTAGTGCCCAATTCTTCATCTGCAAGAAAAAGAACAAAAGTGTCAATTCCGAAATTAATTATATTCATGAACATAATGTATCCATTTTATCCAAGACGGATGATCTTCTTTTGACTTGTTTCATCATTTTCTCATGGAAATGAGAAACTTCATTTGGCCTTTGAAAATGACATCTGACACCAATTATTATGAGAGGTGTCACATATCACACTTTGGAATCAAGATGATTTTCTTCACTCTTGGGAGATGTCATTACAATCGGCTAGGAAATGATCCTTTGCCCTCATGTCTATTTTCCTTTGGATGTATGTTCCAAAATCAACGGGCGAACTATCACTGGAAATTGACGCATTATTTTCAAATGCCTCTCTGTTATGCTCCTTAAAGAGCGATAAAAATTCTCACGCAAGGGAAGCTACATGCCCTTAATTAAATGAGACGGTTCGAAAGGTCTTCTTGGCTCTCTTCTTGGAGTCGCAATTAACTCTTTTTGATCCGTCATTTTAGCTCTTGATCATGAATGGATGGGTGAGCGAGATCACTCCATAATCACCTAATTCAAATGAACGGGAACATGTAAGCATGAGATGTAAATAAAAAGTCAATCCATGACAATGACCTAATCGATTTTTTTATTTATTCATGAAAAGTTTGTAGAAGAGGGGTGTTTCCTAAAGAGAGCTAGAAAAATAGACACCCTAGCAAGATCAAGTTTCCTAAACATGAATTGAAAACAAATTCTCCAAAGTTTTTTTTAAATGATTCATTGCATGACAATTTCCTCATTTCTTTTTTAATTGACAAAGGAATTAAATCAATGATTGACCTAAATTGTCATGAACCGACCCAGAAGTATAACAAAATGAATTGCATGGTACAAGGATAGGAGACTTACTTTACCAAAGAAAATCAATGGCAATCACATAGACACGCGCATGAAACGTGAGGCTCGATTTCTATCTAAAAGGCTTAACAAAGTGGAGCTAAGAGGGTGATCTGAGCGTTGCAGTCTCGCATTAACTTCAGGTCCCCTTAACTCCGGGCTCAGTCGAATGGAATGTCCAATAGTCACGCAGTCTCGCGGATATGGACAAGACACATTTCGACACCATGAAAAACTTTCGGGGAAGAGAAGGTCAACCTCTACATAGCAGTCTCGCTTTGGAGGAAGAATACTTCTCAACACCATCCTAGAAATCCTATTGTAGCCTAGGTCGGACCGCAGGTTGTGTGTGCAAGTAGTGTGGTGCTAAAACAATAAAGCATGCACAACAGTTTAAATGCAAACGGCACTTCTAATTGGGAAAATAAAGCATTCATCCCACACTCCAACCTACATGACAAAGGTTAGCAAAGACTACTCCCCTTATACCTCCCATCTGAAAAAAAACATTTAACACCTTAAAAATGTTAGGGACGTACCTGGAATCCTCACTGCCAAACATAAACATTTTTAAAAGAAAAATTGGCCTAAGTCCGCTAAGTGTTTTACCACAAGGTCCCCAGCGGAGTCGCCAAGCTGTCGCGACCCAATTTTTCGGGGTTTGCCAAAAGCCACCTAAAACTAGGTTGATGGACTACTAGGCCTTTAAGCTTAGCTCGGGCTCTCCCAAGCCCATATCAAATCGCGACTTAAGGATTTAACATGCAAAAGATCATTATCTAGGAGTCGCCACTAATCAGTTTAGGGTAGGTCGATTAGACACCTAAGTAAAATAACAGGAGGATTATCTTACTTCTACAAACCAGAGATTTTGGGTACGGGGACTTGATTACACTAGACTATCCTAGTGCCCTTTCGGTACCATTTCTAAAAAAATGTTTTGCAGGCAGCTTGTTTTGATTTTAATTGAGCTTCCTAACATGTGAGGTGATCATACATGGGCGCATACCACCAATTTAACACATCAAGAAAGCAATTAAATAATGCAAAAAGCATACCTTAAAGCAACGAAAGCATCTGCAATGTTAACTTAGAATTCACATCAACAATCCTAGATATGATTCCTAATTAACAAGCAATCAATTTTGTTTTGTTTCCGCTTTAAAAATCATGACTTATGCAATGCATTATTACTATTCAAACATGAAATGACGACATGACCTAAAACTATATGACATGAAGAAATGCAATAATTAAATGCAATCTAAATGATCTAATTATAATGACATGCAATGTGATGCAATGACATACCAAATTATTTTAACTACAATGACATGCTTCATGTAATTTAATATGCAAGCTATATGTCACGTGACATTTATTAAATGACTTAATCTAATGACATAAAAGTTCTAATTAAATGAACTTAAATAAACTAAATGATGTGCATTTGATGTTCCTATTTTTAAAAATGCAATCTATCCTAAAAATTGAAATTAACTTATGCAAAGACAAATTTTGTATTTTCTCATGAAATTCGAATGCAAAAATGATCTAGCTAGATTAAAATTCTATCTAATTTAAACTAAGGATTAGATCATATTAAATCCTGATTTAAATTGAGACATTATCCTAATCTAAAATGCAACTTATCTAAAAAGATGATTTAAATTAAAGATGAAACATGTAATTCTAACCTAATATGCACAATGATTTTTTTTTTTGCTTTTCTTTATGAAATTCGAAATTAAAACTATTTAAACGTGCAATTCGAAAAAACTAACAACTTAAATGAACGCATTTTTTGTGTTTTTTTTTTAAAAAATTTCAAATTCGAAATAAAATCCCTATTCTAGATATGCAAAACAATCAGAAATATTCTAAAACCAAATGAAATCCTAATCCAAATGTTTTTTTTAATGATTTACTAAAACAAATATTAAATCTAACAAGCAAGATATTTAAACAGATAAAGGATTAAAATAAACGAAAAAATAACCCGTTGTCTCACGGGTCAAATTAACGATTATTTTTAACCCTAAACATCAGACAAGAAATCAAAATAATTAAAAATCTAATCCGAAATCTTACGGATCAAATTAATAACTATAATGATTTAGCAATTTAAATATCATCAAAATGCCCAAAAATTAATATAATCAAAAAAATGATCCGACATCTTACGGACCAAATTAATAATTACATAATTTTGGGCAATACCTTAAAGATAATGCCTACAAGATTTTGCAAATATCGCACCCATTATCACAATTTAAATTCCTAGACTAAAGAAAACTATCAAATAACATAACTAAAAACATAACCTAACAAATAAAAAGAATAAAATAAACCAAAACGATAAAGAAAGTAAAAAGTAAAAGTAAAAAAATAAAAAGAAAACTACCTAATTCACCCTTTCTTTTTTGTTTTTTTTCTTGTTTCTCCTTTCCACGTGTGACCGTGGGTCTCTAAGGATAGTTGGGTTATGTCCGGCAAATGGAGCTCCGGCGCGATGAATTGGGCTCGAACGGTAGTGCGGCTTGGGCGATCGGAGGTTGTCGGATCGTCACGGATCGGCGCGAGTAGCCGGCGCGGAATCGGTGACTGTGGAGGCTGGATCACGGTGAAAACTGGGAGATCTTGATTGTGATGGTTCGCTGGCCGAGCATCAGAAAACCTGCAGAAACAGAGTATACCGAGGGAAGAACAAAGTAGGAGTTGTCGCGCGCGACTAATTCAAGTCACGGCAGGCCGTGAGGGGGCTTCGCGGACGGCAACTGGCGCGGCAGAGCTTCGGATCGCAGCAGGCAGAGTGGTTCGAGTGGATCGCAGCAGTGCGCGGTGGAGGGGCATGGTGGTGCGACGACTAGCGGTGTGCGGGCAGCAGCGGTCCGGCTCAAATTTGCCAATGTCGAGCGCTCAAACGAGCAGATCGGGACGGGGCGGCTGTGGTGTCGTCCCTTGGGCGCGGAGTAGTAGCACTTAGAGCGGGGGCATGCAGGCTTCGGGTTGCTGCTGCGGTGGCGGTGATCCGCGAAGGAGCGACGAGCGGCGGCGGTAGGCGATGCTCGCGGACGAGCGGCCACACCGTGCAGCGGCCCACGTAGCAGAGACTTCGAACAACTGGGGACGGGGCGCAGCAATGGAGAAGATGAACAGCTGCTCCTCCTTTTCCCCTTTTTCTGCCGCACGCCTCCTCTGCTTTTTACTTTTCTTGCTTCTGCCTTAGGTGACTTTTTCTGCTGTACTTTTTCTTTTCCTTCAAAAGGCTTCTTTTTATTTCCAAAAACCCTCGGACGGCAATCTCCTCCTTTCACTTTTTACCTTCCTCTTCAATCAAAGAAGCAAAACACCTTTTGACCTTTTTTGTTTGAAGAGCCTGAAAACCCTATTCCTTTTGTTTCCTTCGAAAACCGAGAGAAGCCCCCAAGCTTTTCTTCGCGTTGAATTTTCTTGACCTAAAAATCGAGAGAAACTCTTTGTGGCCGTGTATTTTTCTATTGTGTGGCCTCCTCCTTAAACCCTAAGCGAACAAACCTATTTATAGGCCACCGATTAGGTTTTCAATTTTTTCGAATCGATATCCGCAATATTCGTTTTGTTAAACGCAATATCGCTTGCTCTATCCGAAAACAATTCATCATATCTCGAACAAAAAATTCAAATTTCTAATTTTTCACGAGATAATCTTTCAATCATTAAAAAACATGGGCTTGGGCCAACTTGCTCGTTTCGTGGGCCTAGCCCATCTAATTTAAACCCATCCGCCACCGGTCCAATAAAATGCAAATAACAAAAAAAATGCAACCTAAATCTATATGCTATGCAATTAAATTATAAAATAAAATTAACCCATAATGACTAAATGAGCCGCCAAAATTTAGGTGTCAACAGATCATTGAATCATTTATTTCTCTTGAAATCTCTTTCATTTTGATTTCTACATACGTCTTAACCCATGCCATACTCCCAGGAAAAGCTCGAACGACCTTCAACAAAAGGGTACCTGTACCTGAAACCGACACAGGTGGGTATGTAGAGAATACTTAGGAGCGCGAGACAACTCTCTCTACGGCGAGCAAAATGGGAACAACCTAAACCGTGAAAACGGGGTTGTGGGAGAGCAATACAAGCGTCGTGCTGCTAGGCGAAGCAGTGGCATGCTAGGCTGCTCCGATTTCACTTGCCGCTACTACGGGAATCGCTTTTGCTTTCTTTTCCTCTGGCTACTAAGATTAACTGCTTCCTCCAAAAAACGTGCATTTCCTCGAAAGTGACTGTTCTTAATCGTTTCGGTCAGCCGTTTATTTGGCCAACCCATGATTTGTGTTTTGCTCATTTTGCATGCATCCACGGAGATCATTGAGGTGCTTACCGGCCGTTACTCATTGGCTGGCGGGCGGCCGGTGACTTTCGAAGAGATGATCATGCGAGAAAGGAGCACTAGGAAAAGAAGGAAGCCGAGAGGCGCCTTGGGAAGCATCAATCTTTATCTAACCAACGTGTAATCATGCGTTGTACTCTTTGAATATATGATTATACATGGAAGGAATGAGAGTGCTATATATTATACAAAACAGATGTCGGACCACATGGAGTTGGGGATTTGCCGGGTATTGCGGTTCAAAGTTTCGCTGCGGACCGACTTTGAAACACGGATGAGCATCTCTTTTTTTTGAAAGAATCGTTTTATTGGTTGGGCTAAAGGGTGCACCGCACGCAGCCAACCGGTAGATTGGTCGCGAGCAAGAATTGCAAGAACCCGGTCACTGCGAACCCCCTTCATTTCAATTATCTTATCATTTGGATCTATGCAAGACCCATACTGTTCAATGGCTGAGATGGAATTACTCCGGATGCGTACAAAAGTTTTCGGATCGGGTTCTCTGAGCCTCGTGTTAAACTTGCTTTTCACTTTAACCAATCTGAGTTGTTTCCGGGGGAACTGATCCGGTCTTGCAAGAACCGGTTTAGAAAGAACAATGAAAAGAAAGGACGGGAAGGAAGTCAAGGTCAATGACAGATAAATCAACTTGATTTAATTGTGGCATAAATAAAGGGGACAATTGTCCAAAAAGTCCTAAACCTATTGCAGTTTTGCCAATTCAGTCCTAAACCTTTCAATCTTGCCGATTGAGTCTTAAACCTTTTGTCAGTTTGCCAATTGAGTCCATCCGGCCAATTTTGGCCGGAAAATGCTAACGTGGACGCCGGCGGTGTCACGTAGGACTGTCGGCGCTGACGTAAACAATTTTTAATAATAATTTAATATTTAAAAAAATTGATTTTTTTAATATTTTCTGTTTTTTCCCTTTTTTTTTTTTCCCCTTGCCCTTTTCCGGTGGCTCACCGGCCACAGGCGACGCCAGCCCACCGCCCGGGGACGGCGACGCAAGGGAGAGGCCGCCCGGCGAGAGCCTCGCCAGACTGGCGAGGCCAGGCTCGTCCCGCCTCGCGGCCAGGGCTGGCCTGCGGCCGCTAGTTGCGTCATCGGCCCGGGCGTCGCAGGGTCGATGGTCAGCTGGCTTCACCCGGCCGGGTGGCGCAAGGCGAGGGAGGCCAGCTCGCTGCTGCGTCATCGTCGCCCGGCCGGGCCTCGCCTGTGGCGGCGAGGCCAGCTGGCTGGTTGTGGCCGGTGGCCGGCCACCGGAAAAGGGCAAGGGAAAAGCCCAAAAAAAAAAAGAGGGAAAAAATAGAAAATATTAAAAGAATCAATTTTTTTTTAAATTTTAAAATATTATTAAAAATTGTCCACGTCAGCACCGGCAGTCCTACGTGGCACCATCGGCGTTCACGTCAGCATTTTCCGGCCAAAATTGGCCGGATGGACTCAATTGGCAAACTGACAAAAGGTTTAGGACTCAATCGGCAAGATTAAAAGGTTTATGACTGAATTGGCAAAACTGCAATAGGTTTAGGACTTTTTGAACAATTCTCCCTAAATAAAGGAAACGACTTAATTTAGGATAAAATTGATATATTAAGATTAATTTACAAAAGCCATACGTTAAAGCTCGCTTCCTCAAGTAAATGTTATTATGGCATTTGTAATTTCGAACTTTTCCAATCTGTGTAGTATCAATCATAATTTTTTTTTCACCGGTTGTTACAATTTTAATCCTTTCGTCGCGTAGACGGAAGTGCTGATATGGCATAGCCATTAAGTCCCCTCTTTATGTTTTTAGGTCTTCATTTTTCTAATTTTTTTTATTCCATATCGGCATCTATTTGAAGCAATAGCACTTATGTAACGAAGACATGGACGTTATCTCGGCATTTTCACCCAATTATTTTCTAGAAAGACTAGCGTGAACAAACAAATATGAAGTTCAATGAGCCGATTGCCTTAAAAGACGTCTTGGGACGACACTGCACAAAGTGAAAAAAGTTCAAGAACCATCCAATACCATTATGTCAAAGAAAAACTCGAAGTGTGACAATTTGCTGAACATTAATAAGGATTTACTCATGACAGTGATAGGCCCGTTTGTGGCGTGTTTGCTGAAGAGGGAATTTGTGCGCCAACTGGCTGGGCATCTATGCATTTCGAAATTGCCGACAAGCTTCTCACAAGTCTACTCTTACATCGGATACAGTTTTTTTTGTTGATTGGCGATTAAGGGTCCGTTCGTTTCGCGGAAAATTAGCCATTTCTGGAAAATATTTTCCCAGAAGTCATTTTCCAGGAAAATGACAATATTTTCTGGTGTTCGGCTAAAATTTGAAAATGTTTCGAAAAATATTTTCCGGTATTCGGTAAGGAAAATATTTTCCGCTCACCAGATTGGTGATCGAAAGCATCAAGCTCAAGGCTCGCCAAATCGATGAGCTTAAGATTCACCTGGTAACGGCCGACGACTAACTAAGAAAGAAGAAGATGAGAAACAAATAAAAAAAAAAGAAAAAAAAGAAAAGAAAAAGAAAAGAAAAGGAAATTAAAAATAATTCGAGTTAAAAAAGAAAAAGAAAATTTAAAAATAATTCGAATAAAAAAAGAAAAGAAGAAAAAGAGAGAGGATGAGGAAGTGAGGATTTATAGAGGTGTGAGATAAGAGAGATCAAGTGAGGAAAATGTTTTCTACTTTTCAAAAGTGGAAAACATTTTCCCCTAATTTGGAAGATTTTTTTTTTCTTTTCATGGAAAACATTTTTCGTGAAACGAATGCCGGAAAATCCGGAAAACGTTTTCTCTGAAATTATTTTCCGCGAAACGAACGGATCCTAAGTTGAGATACATCTAGCAAATTGGAATAATTGAGTGTGGTAGTCCAGTAATAAAAGAGTCACATCGTTTTTCATGAGGTTACAAATTCAAGTTATGTTGTGGGAGAATCACCGGTTAGCTTGTGCTTTGGGCATTTATTATTTAAACGGAGAAGCTTCTTTGCTTCTAAGATGCTAGTAAGACTGCGGTAATGGGTTCATACACCTATACCATGGGTTAGTGGATTTGTTAGTACTTTTTCACTTTCTTGTTATTTGATTTTAGGAGAATTACAATAGGTCACACTAAATTAGGTCAAATTTGTGATCTCACGCTTTCTTTGGAAATTTTTTTGAGTACTTTCAAAGTACCTGTACACGTCCCTATCAATTCAAGTCAAATAAAAAATATACAAGATGTTGGGAATATCAAATTTTTACTTAAATAGATAAGACTTGGCATGCTGTGATCGGAAGCATGAAATGAAGATATTCAGATCAGCGAAGAGGCATAGGGATATCAATTCGATAAACAACCATATTACATTCTTTCCATTTGCAGGGTAATCAAAGAAATCATTTGAGCTTGATGAACAAAAGTATGCTGAAAACCCTAATTAACCATGGAGGGAATCGAAAGTGAATTATTCATTTCTTAATAGGGCAAATACTATAAAAAAAAACTCCAAACTATACCCATTATGATATAAATGCCCTAAAAAAATTTTTGCGTCACAAAAAACCATAAACTACAAATACCCTCAGTTTTTTTTTTTTTGTCACGAAAAATCCCAAACTTATATATGTGTTTTAGTTTCATTCTAGGTATATTTGTCACACTAGTATAAGTTTGAAGTTTTTATGTCAAAAAAGTTTGGGTATTTGTGTCACAATGAGTAAGTTTAAGATTTTTAATAATGCAAAAATAAAAATAAAAATTTAAGGTATTTATGTCGCAATAGGCATAATTTGGAATTTTTTGTGGTTTTAGCCCATCTTAATAACACCAACAAATATTAGGAGCAACCGAACAGAAAAATTAATGATCGAGAATAACTTGAAAGATTCCCTATGGCCCAGAAGGGGTATGTTTACCGCCCGGCCTAGATAGATTTCCACGAACAGAAATCTTGCTCACCGTCATCTTTTCGATATTGCTTCCCCCTGAAAACGTGCATTTAGTTAGTTAGTCTCTAATTTAGACATTATTATCTTCAAACTTCGAAATCTTAAAAACCATCACTTAGAAAATGTGAAATCGATTCCTTTTGTATCCCCTACAATCACTTCTCTCAAAAGTGATTGTTCTTAATTGTTATGTTGGCGGTTTATCTGGTCAACCGACCTTTTCCGTCTTCTCATTTTGCATGCATGTCTAGAGATAGCGCTTACCGTTGCTCATCAGGCGGGCATCGGCGTCTCTTGAAGAGATGATCGTATCAGATGAAAGGCCCAGGAAAAGAAGGAAGACGAGAGAGGCCTTAGGAAGCATCAAGCGTTCTCTTAACTGTTGTGTGGTTGCACAATGTATACGGATATAGAAGGAACGATAGTGCTATATATAACAATGTCGACAACATTGAGTTGAGGATGAGCCATGTATTGGGTACATCCGTTTCCCGCCAACCCACTTTGAAAGCAGTGCATTGTACATATGAAGTCCCTCGTTTCATTATGTAAGATTATGACTAGAGTCTCTCTTCCACCGTTTCTGCGGAGGTCGTGTTTTGTTGGCATGAGTTGTCGCCCGCTTCATTTGTACAACGCACTAAGCTCGTGTATTGTTGATGACAATTAGTTGTCTATTTGGGGTAAACTATAGGTGTGCAAAACGGACCGTTCAAACTGGGAACCACCTAGACCAGACCGGACCGGATTGGCCGATTTGGTCCTATTCCTGTGAGTGTCAATCCGGTTCCCAATTTCTAAAAGTGAAATCAGTGTTCGGGCACTCCGGTTCTTGGTTCCAAGGTGAAATTGGATCGGACCGGACTGGGTCACCTAAATATATATTTTTATTTTATTATTTTTTCAAAAAAATTAATTAAATATGAACTAAACACTATCTTGGTCTGATTCCAAGTAGTGGGAAAAAAGTAATGGGAAAGAAGTGGTGGGAAAAAAAAGTGATAAGTTCCATTGGATTGAATTGGGAACTGATCACCCTTAAAAAACTATCAAAAAAGCCCTAAACCTAATATATTGATACAAATTCTATTCTAAACTTTTAATTGTATTTAATTTAGTTTTAAACATTTTCACATTAGTACCAATTGAGTCCATCAGTCCAATTTAGGTTGGAAACTGTTGATTTGGATGTCAACAATATTTCATGGTATGGTCGATGCTGAAGTGGACCTTATTTTTATAATTTCTTAATAATTTTTTGAATTTTTCATTGATTTTTACTTTTCACTTCCCATTTTTTCTTCTCTTTTACTTCTTTTGTTTTTTTCACTCCGGGCAAGGACCGTGGCACTAGCTGTGTCACATAAAATAGTCAGTGTCCATGTTAGTAATTTCAAATCTAAATTGTCAGGACTCAATTAGTACCAATATGAAAAGAGTTTATGATTAAAATGTTTAGAACTGGATTGGTACCAAATTTAACACTATTCTGATACTTTTCCCTGATACTTAAGGGATTAAGTAGAATTATCTTGATCAATTCAAATTCTATCTTCCAGTTTAACCTCAACCTATGATCGGATTGTGCTCTTGATAAAACATCAAAGTTACGATGAAATAAAAGATCAAAATATTTAATCCAGAGAGGTTTTTGGATATACTAAGGCCCCTTTCCAGGAGATTAATCAACCAATACTTTTGCATTACAATCAGTGCCATTGATTAGTTTTTCAAGATTTTTACTTTCGTGTCCTCGGACTTTAAGAAGTCACGCTAAATAAAAAACAAATTCGAGATCTTACGCTTTCTCTAAGAAAACTTTTAGGTCCTTTCGCAACATGCTGTTCCTCTCAGCTCAAGCCAAATAAAAATTTACAAATTGTTGCGAATACCATACTTTCACTCAAATGGATAAGACTCGGCATGCGGTGGCTGGCTTGCATGGTGGATAGCGCAGCACTTGGGGAGCGGGAAATAGAAATATTGAGGCTCGCATTAGCTTATGGATCTTCACCGGCAGTTAATACAGAAAGTCATGATATATGATGCGTTTTTAACTACTAGGTTGAGCTTTTCATTAGGAGTACTTTTTTGAGACGTGGCGAAAAGGCATAGCGATATCGATTCAACACACAATTGATCTAAATTCTTTTGCCATTGGCAGTTTATTCAAGGAAATAATTTGAGGTCCATCAACAGGAAAATGTGGGACCATGGAGAGGATCGAAAGTGAATTACATTTGCATTGTCTCCATAAAACACCAAAGAAAATTAGGAGCAATCGAACAGAAAATTTATTAGTCGTGGATCATTTGAAAGCTCACGGTAGAGTATGTCCTGAACCGGGAGTATATCCTGAAGGGGAAGTTGGGGGCGTCCTTTTTTCAACACCAATCTTGCTCACCGCCATCATCCCGGGTCTGCTTCCTCCTGAAAACAAGCGTCTATTTAGTCTCCAACTCAGACATTATCGTCTTTAAACTCTGATATCTAAAAGAACATAACTTTTGAAACCGGTCTCTTTTGTACCCCGAAAGCAGACAGTTCTTAATCTTCACGTCGGCTGTTTATCTGTCCAGCCCATGATTTGCATTTCCTCATTCGCGCATGCATCTATAGAGGTTGAAGTGCTTACCGTTGCTCACCGGACGGGCAGCTGCAGCGACCTTTGAAGAGATGATCACGTGAGATGAAAGGGCTAGGAAAAGAAGGAAGACGAGATAGGCCTTGTGAAGCATCTCTCTCTCTCTTGGAATGTATGATTCTACGATTACCGTGTGTACATACATAAATCAGTGAAGAGTGCTATCTATAACAATGTCGACCCAGTGGAGTTGACGATCAGCCGTGCATTATGGTTCAGACGTTACCCCCGCCAACCTGACTTTCAAAACATGGATGGGCATCATTTCGAAAGATAGTGCATTGGTCATATAAAGTCTCTCTCTCTGCCAACCTGACTTTGAAAACATGGATGGACATCATTTCGAAAGATAGTGCATTGGTCATATAGCCTGACTTTGAAAACATGGATGGGCATCATTTCGAAAGATAGTGCATTGGTCATATAGCATGACTTTGAAAACATGGATGGGCATCATTTTGAAAGATAGTGCATTGGTCATATAAAGTCTCTCTCTCTGCCAAACTGACTTTGAAAACATGGATGGGCATCATTTCGAAAGATAGTGCATTGTTCATATAAAGTCTCTCTCTCTGACTAGGGCGCATTACGTCGTGACAGACACGGTAGGTTGATTGTGAGTGACAATCCCATGTATTTGATGTATGTTCGCCAAATTCATGCTAAACGTCAAATCATTTTGATCTCGCTAAAGGCCCACACTATTTAATGATTAAAAAAAGGGCCTAATATACCCTGAGGGCATATAAATTTTTTTCGATCGAGTGCTCTAACCAATTCGATGTTATTGGTGTGAGCTGACTTGGTCTTGCAATAACAAATTCAGAAAAGAAAATGAAAAGTTGGAAGTCAAGATAGCCGGTAAATAAATCAACTTTTTTTTTTTGGTAACTGAAGATCCGCAGGGCCCGCTTTTCAGTTACGCTAATCGGCAACCCACGGCCCGCCTTTCAACTTAATTTTATTGTGGCATAAATAGAAAAAAAAATCAACTTAATTATAGGTTAACCTTCATATATTAAGATTAATTTACGGAGGTCCTATATTTAAGCTTGCTCCCTCATACATTTAGAGAAAAGGTGATTATGGCATTGGTGTCCTAGCATTTTTTATTTGTGCGATGTCGTCCATGTATTTTTTTTTTTTTCTAATTGAGCCCTTGGACAGGTTCAATTGCTGTTCTTCGGCCAGATGTTTGGATTGAAGTGTTGATGTGGAGTAAAATGACCATTAAGTGCTTAAGCGGCAACAACATATTGTCAATATGGCTTTTACAAATTTAGAAAGTTAAAAGAAACATGAAGTTAACTTTTAGGGAAAATTACAAAAAAAGTCTTAAACTTATTACACTTTTATCAATTGAGTCATAAACTTTTTAAATTTTGCCAATTGAGTTCTAAATCTTTTTACATTTTGATAATTGAGTTGATCTAACTAATTTTGATTGGAAATCATTGACATGGATGCCGATTATTCTACGTGACATGGCCAGCACTAACGTAGATATCTTTTTGGATTTTTAAAATTTTCATTTTCTTTTATTTCCCCTTTTTCTTTTTATTATTATTATGATCATTATGATTATGATTATTATTATTATTATTATAATATAAATTTTTACTGTGGCCAGCTTGGTGGTAGGGAGCAAGGCCACCTTGCCTAGCTTTGGGTGAGGCTAGCCTTGCTCATGGCTGTGATGACCTCACTTGTGGTTGGTGAGGGTTTGACGACTCTTGCCGACCATAGTAAAAATAAGTAAAGAAGGAAAAGAGAAAAATATAAAATATAAAAAAAGCAATAAAAACGTTAATATTAGGGTTGATCGTACCACGTATGATAACCAATGTTCATATAAGTGATTTTTAGGTAAAAATTGACTGGATAGATTCAATTGGAAAAATATGAAAATATTTAGGATTCGATTGGTAAAATTAAAATGTTTATAACTAAAGTAACAAAATTGTAATAGGTTTAGGATTTTTTTGATAATTTTTGCTAATTCTTCTCAATAGAAAAAAATTGAAAACAAATAAAAAAAATGCAACAATCGATGATGGCGGACATGACGAGGAGGATGGCGGAAACGGCGCGGGGGGCCATGGAATTCAGCCACCCGCGGAAGAGGACGGAGATAAGCTACATGTCAATTCGAACCTGCCTGAGTACATCTGCCCAATCCTCTCTGAGTCCGAGTATCTTCATTTGGAAACTATCTAAAACGATAACATTTACGTAATGCAAATCTGGATGTCATCTCAACCTTTCCGTCCAAGTATATAATGGAAGGACGAGCATGAACAAACAAATACGAAGTTCAATGACCCAGTTGCATAAAAGAAGTCTCAAGGACTACACCGCACAAATTTAAAAATTTGAAAAACCCTCCATGCCATTATCCCCCACAAAAAAATAAAATAAAAAAATCCCATTGAATGTGGCAATTTGCTAATATGGATAAGGATTAACTCTGGCGACAGTGAGAGGTTCATTTGGGGCTTGTTTGTTGAAAAGGGAATTCGTGCGCCGACTGGTTGGGCGTCTATGCATTTCGAAATCGCTAACAAACTTCTCATAGGCTTACTCGTACATCGGATTTAGTTTTCTTGTTCAGGGGAGGTCAAGTTGGAGTTGTTTATCCTAGACATTGTGCTTCTTAAGTGATGCAATGAATCGAACAAATTGGAACCATTGAGCGTGGTAACTCATTGATAAAGGATTCATATTGTTTTTATGAGTTCAGAAATTAGAATCAAGTCACAAGCGAATCTCTAACCAGCTTGTGTCTTGGGCATTTATTTAAACTTCTCTTCTAAGACATCAGTAGGACGGTGGTAATGGGTTCATACACGTATAATATGAGTTTGTGGGTTTGTTAATACTTTTTCATTACCTTATCTACTTTCAAGAGAATTACAAGAGGTCACGCTAAATTAGATCAAATTTGAGATGTCCCACTTTCTTTGGGAAACTTCTAAATAGTTTCAAAATATTCTTATTAGTGCAAGCCAAATAAGAATATACAAATTGTTGTAAATATCGTGTTTTTTTACATATATAGATAAATTTTGGCATGTGGCGATCAGGAACATGAAATAAAGATATTGAGATTCGGCAAAAAGACATAGGTATATCAATTCGATAAACAATCATTTTACATTCTTTCATTTGCAAGGTATTAAAAAAAAAATCAATGGAGCTCCATGAACAAAGTATGTGGAAAACCCTAATTAACCATGGAGAGTATGGAAAGGGAATTATTCATTTCTTAGTAACACCAACATCTCTTAGGAGCAATCCAACAGAAAAACTTATAACTGAGAATCAATTCCGTGGCGGTGGGCATGTCACACTCGACCCTGGGCCAGGATGAGGATGACTTTTACAAACAGAAGTCTTGCTTTCCGCCATCTTTCCGATATTGCTTCCTTCTGAAAACGAGCAGTTAGTTGGTTAGTCTCCAATTGAGACATTACTGTTGAGAAGCAAGTGGATGTACAAGTAAAATAATTATTATTCTTATTAAACAATATTACAAACTTTCTATACCATTACACTCTCATAACTACTCATTATACTTGCTCACCCACTCACTTTACAAACCACACGCACACACCCACTCACTTCTTATCACCCTACACTCACACTACACAAGACCCCTACACACACCCACGCACCTCACGTACACACCCCACACACCACTTTATGTACACATTCCACACACACACACTCAAGGGACAAGAACCCCTATTTATAGGAGGCAAAGTCGGCACATTTACCGACTCTCCTCTCCCAATATCTCTTCTACTTATTATTATTTTATTGCAACTTGTTGACCCATTTGTCAACAATTGCGGCTGAGGAATTGTCTGGAGAAAGAGAGAGAAATCTGGAGGAGTAAAGAGAGACATGGAGAAGTCTAGAGAGAGATCTAGAGAACTCTAGGAGAGAGAGAGAGGCGGTGATCTTCAACAATTACTATCTTCAAACTTCAAACTCAAAAAGAACATTATTTGCAAAATGCGAAATTGATTTGTTTTCTATCCCCATTAATCGCTTCTCTCAAAGCCAATTGTTCTTAATCGTTATCCAATCAACCCATGTTTTGTGTGCATGTATAATGACAGTGCTCACCTTTGCTCATCGGGCGGGCGTTGACGCCTCTTGAAGAGATAATCGCGTTAGGTGAAAGGACTAGGAAAAGAATGAAGACGAGAGAGGCCTTGTGAAGCATCATTTTTTCACTAACTGATGTGTGGTTGTACGATGTATTTTTTTGAATTTATGATTATACGTAGAAGGAACGAGAGTGCTATATATAACAATGTCGACCACATGGAGTCAAAGTCATGCCGTGTATTGGGGTTCAAATTTCTCGTCTCTGCCCTAACTTCAAAGTTATGCCGTCTATTGTGGTTCAAAAGTCTTGCCACTGACCTCACAAAGTCTCTCCTCGTTTTACCACGGGAGTCTTTGACGTGCCTCTCTCGGACCAAAATGTCCATTCCACATGAAGGACCAGTAAATTGGTTGCGACTTGCGAGCAAGAATTGCGGGTATCGGGTGCATGGGAGTCCACGTCATCCCTATTATCAGATCATTTAGATCCCACAAAAAGCCAACATTATTTAATGGTTGAGATGGAATGAGTTCACGTACTTCGAGCACATCCAGGAGCTATTCGATTGGGTCCTCCGAGGCTAGTGTTAAACCTGCTTCTCACTTCAACTAATCGAGTTGTTTTCGGTGTGAGATGACATGGTCATGCAAGAGCAATTTTAGAAAAGGAAATGAAAGGAAGGACGAGAGGAAGTCAAGGTCAATGGTAAATATATCAACTTGATTTTATTGTGGCATAAAAAAAAAATCAACTTAATTTTAGGCTATTTATTTTGTAAAAAATAAATTATTTGAAAATTATTTTCTTAAAAAAGATTGCTTATATCACTTTTAAATTTAAAAGAACGAAAATATTTAGACATAAATTTTAGGGAATCTTTCAAGTTATTCTCGATCATTAATTTTTCTGTTCGGTTGCTCCTAATATTTGTTGGTGTTATTAAGAAGGGCTAAAACAACAAAAAAAAATCCAAATTATGTCTATTGTGACATAAATACCTCGAATTTTTTTTACATTACTAAAAATCTTAAACTTACTCATCGTGACACGAATACCCAAACTTTTTTGTCATAAAAACTTCAAACTTATACTAGTGTGATGAACATACCTGAAATGAAACTAAAGTAGAGTTTATATAAGTCACAATTATATAAGTTTGGGAATTTTCGTGACACAAAAAAAAAAGAAAAAACTAAGGATATTTGTAGTTCATGGTTTTTGGTGACTAAAAAAAACAGTTTGGGGCATTTGTATTATGGTGGATATAGTTTGGAGTTTTCTCATAGTATTTGCCATTGAATGTGGCAATTTGCTAATATGGATAAGGATTAACTCTGGCGACAGTGAAAGGTTCATTTGCGGTTTGTTTGTTGAAAAGGGAATTCGTGCGCCGACTGGTTGGGCATCTATGCATTCCGAAATCACTAACAAGCTTCTCATAGGCTTACTCTTACATCAAATTTAGTTTTCTTGTTCAGGGGAGGTCAAGTTGGAATTGTTTATCCTAGAGATTGTGCTTCTTAAGTGATGCGATGAATCGAACAAATTGGAACCATTGAGTGCGGTAATTCAGTGATAAAGGATTCATATTGTTTTTATGAGATCAGAAATTAGAGTTAAGTTATGAGCGAATCTCTGACGAGCTTGTGTCTTGGGCATCTAGTATATAAACTTCTCTTCTAAGACATCAGTAGGACGGTGGTAATGGGTTCATATACCTATACCATGAGTTTGTGGGTTCGTTAGTACTTTTTCACTATCTTTATTTGCTTTCAAGAGAATTACAAGAGGTCACACTAAATTAAATCAAATTTGAGATGTCCCACTTTCTTTGGAAAACTTCTAAGTAGTTTCAAAATATATTATTCTTATCAGTGCAAGCCCAACAAGAATATACAAATTGTTGTAATTATCGTGTTTTTTTACATATATAGATAAATTTTGGCATGTTCTGATCAGGAACATGAAATAAAGATATTGAGATTCGGCAAAAAGGCATAGATATATTAATTCGATAAACAATCTTTTTACATTCTTTCATTTGCAAGGTATTAAAAAAAAAAAAATCAATGGAAGCTCCATGAACAAAGTATGTGGAAAACCCTAATTAACCATGGAGAGTATAGAAAGGGAATTATTCATTTGTTAGTAACACCAACATTCTTTAGGAGCAATCGAACAGAAAAACTTATAACTGAGAATCAACTGTGTGGCGGTGTGCATGGCAGAAGACCCTTTGGACCAGGCTGAGGATGACTTCCATAAACAGGAATCTTGCTTACCGCCATCTTTTCGATATTGCTTCCTTCTGAGAACGTGCATTTAGTTGGTTAGTCTCCAATTGAGACAGTACTATCTTCAAACTTCAAACTCAAAAAGAACATCATTTGCAAAATGTGAAATTGATTTGTTTTCAATCCCCATTAATCGCTTCTCTCAAAGCCTTGGGAAGCATCATTCTTTCACCAACTGATGTGTGGTCGTACAATGTACTCTTTTAATTTATGATTATACATAGAAGGCACGAGAGTGCTATACATAACAATGTCGACCGCATGGAGTCAAAGTCATGCTATATTGCCATGTATTGGGGTTCAAAAGTCTTGCCACTGACCTCATAAAGTCTCTATAACAATGTCGGCCACATGGAGTCAAAGTCATGCCGTGTATTGGGGTTCAAAGGTCTCGTCTCTGCCCTGACTTCAAAGTTGTGCCGTCTATTGTGGTTCAAAAGTCTAGTCTCTCCTCATTTTACCATGGGAGTCTTTAACGTGCCTCTCTTGGACCAAAATGTCCATTCCACATGAAGGACCAGTAAATTGGTTGCGACTTGCGAGCAAGAATTGCGGGTATCGGGTGCATGGGAGTCCACGTCATCCCTATTATCAGATCATTTAGATCCCACAAAAAGCCAACATTATTTAATGGTTGAGATGGAATGAGTTCACGTACTTCGAGCACGTCCAGGAGCCATTCGATTGGGTCCTCCGAGGCTAGTGTTAAGCCTGCTTCTCACTTCAACTAATCGAGTTGTTTTCGGTGTGAGATGACCTGGTCATGCATAAATTAAAAAAAAATCAACTTAATTTTAGACTATTTATTTTGTAAAAAATAAATTATTTGAAAATTATTTTCTTAAAAAAGATTGCTTATATCACTTTTAAATTTAAAAGAACGAAAATATTTAGACAAATTGTCATCGACAATGAAAACATTTCTTATTAACTAATTATTTCAAATTATATTAGCGATTATTCTCAGGAAAATATTTTTTTAATTATTCATTTTCCATTAAACAAACACACCCTTAGGATAAAATTAATATGTTAAGATTAATCTACGAAAGTCATGTACTAAAGCTCACTTCCCAAAGAAAACGTGGTTATGGCATTGGTATTCTTGAGCTTTTTCGATTTGTAAATGATTGTTTCTAGACCTTTTTTTACAATTGGGTCAAAACATGTTCGGTTGTTGTAATGTTTATCCTTCCGTCATGTTTGGATAGATATAATGATATGGTAATTAAATAGTTGTTACCGTCGCTGCCGGGGGTGGTCATGGCGGGTGGTGACGGTCATCGGCTAGCCGGCGAACAACAGCGTCAATCGTCATTCGTGGTGGGTGCGACAGTCGGCGACGACGGTGGTTGGTGGTGGCAACGACAGCCAGCTGTCAGCTAGCCAGTGAGCAATGGCCTCAATGGTCATCGGCGGTGGGCTATGGCAGGCGGCAGTGGCAGCGACGGCGGCCGGCCGGCGGTCGATTGGTGGGCGCGCGGCAGGAGGTAATCGGCTGACAAGCAGCAGGAGGAGGTAGGCGGTGGCGTCGGCGACGGCGGCTGGCCAGG
Organism: Eucalyptus pauciflora; assembly: GCA_007663325.1. Lineage (NCBI taxonomy): Eukaryota > Viridiplantae > Streptophyta > Magnoliopsida > Myrtales > Myrtaceae > Eucalyptus > Eucalyptus pauciflora. The sequence goes on along the minus strand of VMYD01000399.1, from coordinate 798,338 downwards.
GGCAGCAGCGAGACAGCAAGGGCAACAGTGAAGGGAATCGCAGCAAGGAAGAAGAAAAGGAAAAAAAAGAAAAGAAAAAATAATTTATTTCTAGAAATTGTTCTCGGGAATAAGAAATTACTTTTTTTTACTTATTGTTTCTGTTCAAAATATATTCCCCAACCACTTTTCTATTCCGGGAAATAGAAAAATCAATTGACGTTACCAAACAAATTTCTATTATCTTTTTATTCTGGGGAACAAAAGAATAGAAATTGGGAGGAATAGAAATGTTACCAAATAGGGCCTAAGTCTCCAATTCAGACATTGTTATCTTCAAACTTTGAATTCAAAAAGAACATCATTTGCAAAATGTGAAGTCGATTTTTTTTTTATCCCCTATAATCGCTTCTGTCAAAGCCGATTGTGTTGGACGCAAATTGCGCAACCCCAAGATCTCCATAACCAGAACAAGAATATGCATAATTAAGCAGAAGAATTAACACACCTGTTTTGGAATCCATCGATCTTGAAGCGGAAGCGGAAACACAATGTTCCACGCGCAAGTCATTCTCCTCTATTGCCCTCCGTATCACTGGTTCAATGAGGCGGCCCCCCTCACGTTTGGCATTAGGTAAACGCCCCTTAGGTGAGGATACATGTGAGAATTAGGGTTAGAGGAGAGACTTAGCGCTATTTATAGAGTTTCCAGCAAGGCCCTCTCATTACGGGCCAGGCTCAACTCGGCCCACACTAGCCAGCCCATATTAGACTAATTAAGAAACCTTCTATCTCACCTTAGACCAATCCCCGTAAAACGGTAAACGTTAAACGGTAAATTACAATATCAATTAATGTAGTCCACAATTAAGAAAACTCTTACATTCTCCCACTTGGACTATATTAAATTGAAATCGTACTGTATGTGCGCACATTGGTCTAGAGATAATTCTTAATAGTCAATCCTATCCCATAAAGTCTCAAACACCGAATCATGGCGGTAACTGCATGTATACACACAGAGCCTTCCATGGTCACGAGTGTTCTCAACTCTATTGATATGGATCCAATATGGTAGTGTGTCAAATGGATAACATCTCTCATAGAGAGATCTCATTTGTCAGTCACTATTCTCTTACTTTAAGCGTCACAAAAACTTGTGCCACTAGAGAATGTCCATTCTCTTACCTTAAGCGTCACAAAAAACTTGTGCCACTAGAGAATGCATTTATGGTTCCATGAACCCACATATGTCTTGTCTTTATGGTTAACATTTCTTTATATACAACAAGACATATGTACAAGGCTAATAATCGTATGCCCCTAGCCTTCACTCAAGGTTTAAGCAATACCTTGAGACTTTAACAATATATATATTTTCAACATAATAACAAACCATTCAAAAACATTTTATTGAATGCAAAAGTTGACATATATATATCAAAATGTTACTAAATTGTAACAAAAAACAGATGTAAACATTATTCAAAGAAAAATAAAACAGCTCCCACTAAATAACAGCATCCCAAGATGCTCCTAAGTCCATGCTAATGACATGTCGCTCAAATATACATGGACGTAGGCCTTTAGTTAGTGGATTTGCAACCATATCATCTGTTAGAATATAATATACTTTTAAATGCACTGACACAAGGTACACATTTTAATTAGATTTTCTCAATATCTAAATAAGGACAATGTGATAGATTCAACCCATCACCCTTAACAACAGGAGCAATTCCTGGCTTGCAATAATGTATATTGAATATTTCCAATATACAATCAGCAAATGTCCTCCGAGAAAATCTAATATAATATGGCAAAAACAATTCTTACAAATCTTAGTACAAAGGATATAAGATGCCTCAAGGTCATTACTTGTAAACAAAATATCATGTACATAGAGTATGAGAAAAATAAATTTCCTCCCACTGACCTTGCAGTATATTGAATTACTTTGTTCACAATTGAACAAAATAACAACACTATGAAACTTTAATAATATTGCCTGGAAATTTGCTTAAGACCATGAATTAAGACTTTTCAGTCTACACACAAGTTTACTTGAATCTGCTGCAAAATTCTCCAGTTGCACTTCCAGTTGCACTTATATAGATTTTATATCTCTTTGATGTAACTCCATATAAAACTATCAATGCCACGTTCACTCTGAAAGAATTAGTAGTAACTATCCACCCCTCTTTCAGAGTAATATTATTATTCATTTTTTTTTATAGCATCTAATCACATACTTAATTAAGAACAAGAAACGACATTTATATAAGTTGCTAAAACAACCATGTAATGGATATTGTAATCATGCTCTAATAGATAGACTATATAGTTTGATGGTATAACTAATTGTCTTTCTCTAACAAATCTCCTTAATAAAGCTGCAACCACTTCATTCTACACTTGAGAGGTTTAAGAAAAATCATTATAAACTATATCAAGAATAGTACCTTGAACCTCAACAAGTTTAGTCCATGGTACAGAAGATTCCATAATTATCTGTATAGATAAAGACAAAAAACACAGTAACCCCATCATACTATTATCTTTAATAGTCTGAGAGCAGCTATCCTTTACAATTACGTCGATCTTAAGAAACTTTAAAGTATGTGATTCTATAATTCTTGTATCTTCTTTAGGATCATAAAGTCAATACCCCTTTAACAATCTAGATAAGATACAAAATAATACCGAGTTGATCTGAATTGCAATACACTTAAAATTTGAAATAGTAAAAACCTCAATAATAGTGGAATTATTAACTACAGAAAAGATTACTGAAAAACCAAGCAATGTGAAACTTGACACACAAGTACACATCCAGAGAGTTACATGCAAAATCACATAATCACCTTTGGGCAGAATACATGATAAGCAGTAAAAACCTCAATAATAGTGGAATTATTAATTACAGAAAAATGTGATTGAAAAAACAAGCTATGTATATAATTAGCATCATGTGAGCAATGTGTAACTTGACACACAAGTACACATCCAGAGAGTTACATGCAAAATCACATAATCACCTTTGGGCAGAATACATGACATGCAGTTGTACACTCCCCACATGATAGCGGTTATAAGAATATATTCCAATCTTCGTGAATTCATCACCTTTGGGCAGATGAACCACTAGGATCAATCACTCATTCACCACATAATCATGTAACCCTCCATGAACTAATATATAATCACCCCCTTTGGGAGTATGACTACACATTAGACCAGGAGACATCCCAATCAATATACGAGACCGAAATTTCTCAAACCCAATCAAGCGTGCCACTTTGGCGGTCACTACTCAATTGAATCCTTGAAATTCTCTCATACCAGGGATATAAATTTTACTCCTCACATAAACCATACATATGTGATTTTAATTTTAGTGACAGGGGCAGTAAATCACTAAAATCACATATTATGCTAATTACATTGCTTTGTTCATTAATAAAAATTAATCATACATATATATATATATATAAATAAATATATATATATATATAGCGAATCTGAAAAAACAGATTCCAATGAGATCACCGTTCACAGCAACACAAGAAAATTCTCATAACATAGAAGCAAACATCTCTTGTGCACCCCGATTACCGATAACTAGAACAACATTAAAGAATGCTAATCTAGAATATCTCTCACAAATTAACATCAAGATGCGTATAAAGAACTATGCTTGAGTAACAAAAGTTCCATAACTTTTACTGTTTCTCATCACCTCAATACATAGCTCAAATACTATCCTATACTGATTGTATCTCATTAAGCCAGTTTCAATTCACAATAAAAATTAATTTTTATTAATGAATCACACCATTATAATGTTCATGTGATAACATATGAGTAACCCAACAATTGTATTTCGAAAATCACAGAAAAATACAAGAAAAAATACGCAAAAATACACTAAACATACGCGTATTTAGGGCTTTGTATGTATTTTAACATCCATAAAATCATCAAAAAATTAATATAAACATACCACAACGTAGGAAATCTTCATACGAGTCAAATGCCACAAGCCACGCGCCCATCAGAGATCGCACGCGCCCTCACGCGCCGCCTGAGTGCGCGGCGCGTGGAGCCCACGCGCGGGTCGTCAAAGAACAGCCAAACCGATCCGACCGGTGGCGGTCCGACCGGTTCCCGGTCCGACCATCCGGTCCAGCCGCCCGGTCCGACCAGTTGACAGGTTCGGTCAACGGTTGACCGGGTCGGGTCGGGTCGCGGGTCGGGTCGGATTCCGGGTCGGGTCGGTCGCCATCCGGGTCGGTTCGGGTCGGGTCACCATCCGGTTGGTTCGGTCGGTTCGGGTCGTTTGCTGACGTCAGCATGACGTCAGTGGGTCGGAACCACGCATGACATCAGCATCGCTGACGTCAGCAGCGCGAATCCGAATCCGAGTCCGATTCCGGGTCCGGGTCGCTGACGTCGGCGCCAGCGCCCGCTGCGTGGCGATCCAGCATGGCGTGGTAGCCGTGAGGCGTGAGCATGGCGTGGGCGCACCCTCGGCGCCGGCGTGGCTCTTGACGATGGGAGGCTGGCGTGGGGCCTCCCCCGGCGACGCGCCGCCCACCGTCTTGATCGTCTCGTCGAGCCCAGTAATAATATGTGATTTAATTTTACTTTTACAGTCTTTAAAAAATTCGAAAATCACAAATTAGGGCAAAATTCAATGCGTTCAAGTTCTAGGGTTATGGAGGCTCTGATACCACATGTTGGACGCAAATTGCGCAACCCCAAGATCTCCATAACCAGAACAAGAATATGCATAATTAAGCAGAAGAATTAACGCACCTGTTTTGGAATCCATTGATCTTGAAGCGGAAGCGGAAACACAATGTTCCACGTGCAAGTCCTTCTCCTTTATTGCCCTCCGTATCACTGGCTCAATGAGGCGGCCCCCCTCACGTTTGGCGTTTAGGTAAACGCCCCTTAGGTGAGGATACATGTGAGAATTTCAGGGTTAGAGGAGAGACTTAGCGCTATTTATAGAGTTTCCAGCAAGGCCCTCTCATTACGGGCCAGGCTCAACTCGGCCCACACTAGCCAGCCCATATTAGACTAATTAAGAAACCTTCTATCTCACCTTAGACCAATCCCCGTAAAACGGTAAACGTTAAACGGTAAATTACAATATCAATTAATGTAGTCCACAATTAAGAAAACTCTTACAGATTGTTCATAATCGTTATCCAATCAACCCATGTTTTGTGTGCATGTATCACGACAATGCTCACTGTTGCTCATCGGGCGGGCGTCGACACCTCTTGAAGAGATAATCGTGTTATGTGAAAGGACTAGGAAAAGAATGAAGACGAGAGACGCCTTGGGAAGCATCATCCCTTCACTAACTGATGTGTGGTCGTACGACGTACTCTTTGAATTTATGATTATACATAAAAGGAACGACAATGTCTACCGCATGAAGGAAAAGTGATGCCGTGTATTTGTGGTTCAAAAGCCTCGCCTCTGACCTGACTTCAAAGTCATGCCGTGTATTGGGGTTCAAAAGTCAAATGTCTCGTCTCTGACCTGACTTCAAAGTCATGCCGTGTATTGGGGTTCAAAAGTAAAGTCTCGCCACTGACCTCACGAGCCTCTCTTGGACCAAAATGTCCATTCCACGTGACGGACCAGTCAACTAGTTGCGACTTGCGAGCAAGAATTGCGGGTATCGGGTACAGGGTGTTAGGACTTGCACTATCACTTAGAGGGATGAATATATTATTATAAACAATTAAAGTCGAATTTAAAACAACCAAGTTCAATAACATGAAACAATAAAGTTTGATGAAAAATTTTGCAGTATCAGATTTTGTGCAACGTTTGATGAAGAACTACGCAATGATCAGACTTTACTATGTGCAACAAACATAATAAATGAGAGATTAACGGATAGAGAAAATTGCACACAACAATTATAATGGTTCAGCTTTTGCAAGCCTACTTCACTCTCCTGTGCTATAGCCTATTGGCTGGATTCCACCTTTAAGAACCAATAAGAGGTTATAAGATTTGAGATCTAAACACTCAAGCTCTTGTGAATAACTCCTCATATACTCTCAACCTCAAAATAATTACGCAATGATGCTCACATAGACAAATATATTTGATCTCAGAATACTCTTTAGACTTTGGAATTGTAAGCTTCGATTCTCTCGTGTTGCATTTTTCCTTTCAACTTTGAGACCTCCTTTTATACTCCTCCCTATCCAAACTAACTGTTGAATATATCTCCCACATGATTATCCAGCCAATCTACTTGATGGCTTGGATCTTGCTTAGAAGATCTTATTGCTTCAAGGATGATGAGAATATAGCTTTCCGTAGATTTTGTTGCCCATACAACAGTTTGGGTTTTCAAAAGTCGAGTGCTTCAAGGATGTCGAGAATATTTTGTCTCATTCCAAGAAAGCTGAATTACTCGAGAGACATTAGAAAGACTTTCCCTTAGAACTTTTTATATATAAGGCAAGAAATCCAATCAATCACCATTAGCAGTTACATGAGGATATTATCTCCTTCCTAGCGGTTTGACAAAGTAGATAAGGAAGGAAATAATTAAGCCATGACTTGATATCATCTGATCATATGCCATCATACTTTCGACCTGAAAAATACTTATCATTAAAATCAAAATCTTTATTCCATATAAGTTTTGTCAATATTTAGAATCAATTTGGGAAATTTCCTCAACACAGGGGAGTCCATGTCATCCCTATTATTTGATCATTTAGATCCCACGTAAGGCCAACATTACTTAATGGCTAAGATAGAATGAGCTTACATACCTTGAGCATGTACAAGCTATGTAGCACTGACACGTGACACGACACGAGTGTCCGACACGACACGTTGACACGTCATTTCAAAAAAATAGAGAATTCTGACACGTTGCGACACGTTGTATATTAAATAAATATTTTTATTTTTAATTAATTTGATTCAAATTTATAAATAAATAATTAATTAAAAAAGAGCTTATAATAAATTTACACTAATAATATTAACAAATCCATTTGAAATTCGAAAGATATATTCATATTTAATGCGAAACATTTTTTTTTTTAATTTTAACAAAAGTTATCGATGAAACTAATAATTAATAAGAAAATAGAATCAATTTATTTAAATAAATCCATTATTACCTACCATGACCAAAATTTATCATTATTCAAAATTCAATACTTTTAATTTTCGAAATTATTTTTTAATTTCATTATTTTTTAATTTTCCGGTTAAACAAACAATCCCCAAAATCCACCCTTCTTTCGTTCGTCCTTTTTCCTCCACCCAAGTTTTTTTTTACTTTTTTCCCTCCCCCACCACTTGACAGTGACAGGTAAGCTGTCACTTCCCCTCCCCCTCATGCTTTCTTATGTTTTTCGGGTTTCTTTATGAAAAACCCTAGCGAGCCGCCGAGCCCTCCTTTTCTTATTCCTCCTTGCCGCTCGCCGCACGACCCCCTTCCCTCCTCTCCTCTTCCTCTCATCGCCGATGCATCGCAACAGTGGCGGCCCTCGCCGCTCTTTCTGGCCGTCTCTCGCCGTCGCGGTGGTCCGTTCGTGGCTTCGTCTCACCGGCGGGAGTTTGCCTTCTCTCTTCTTTCTCTCTGTTCGGCTCTTTCTCTAGCCGTCTCTCGCCGTCGCGGTGGTCTGTTCGTGGCTTCGTCTCGCCGGCGCTTGCGGCCTCTGCTCCCTCGCCCTCCCTCGCCTCCACCCTTCATCAGTCTTCCGGACATGCGTCGACATGCGTGTCGAGAAAAGTTGTCCGCGTGTCGGAAAATCCGATACGCGTTGACCGCGTGTCCGACCATGTCCGAGCGTGTCGACGTGTCCGACACGCTCCGACACGTGTCGGACACGACACGGAAGCATGGACAACGTGTCCGTGCTTCATAGTGTACGAGAGCTATTCGATTGGGTCCTCCAAGGCTAGTGTTAAACTTGCTTCTCATTTCAACAAATCCAAGTTGTTTTTTTATGTGAGCTGACCCGGGTATGCAAGAGCAATTTTAGAAAAGGAAATGAAAAGAAAGGACAGAGAGGAAGTCAAGGTCAATGGTAGATATATCAACATGATTTTACTGCATAAATAAAAAAATCAACTTAATTTTAGACTTTGTTTATTTCGTAAAAAATAAATTATTTGAAAATTATTTTCCTAAAAAATTGTTCTCCACAATGAAAATATTTTTTGCCGATTAATTGTTTCAAGTTATACAAGCAATTATTTTTAGGAAAACATTTTTCAAATTATTCATTTTCCATCAAATAAACATACTCTTAGGATCGATATGTAGATTAATCTATGAAAGTCATGTACTAAAGCTCACTTCCTCAAGAAAACGTGGTTATGGCATTGGTATTCCTGAGCATTTTCGATTTGTAAATGATTGTTTCTAAACCTTTTCTTTTACAATTGGGTCAATAAATATGTTCAGTTGTTGTAATTAAGGGTGAGCATTGGTCCAGAGTCAACCCTGGACCGACCCTTGGATCGGCCCAACCCTACTGGTCCTGGTCCTAGAATTCCTGGATCAACATTGTGCGAGTCGGTCCTCAGTCCTGAGAGTTCCGGATCGGTCTAACCTGGACTAACCCGACTATATATATATAATTTTTTTTAATATAGAGAAAACCTTAAAATAAATGGCGTCAACAACATTAAATAGCTCTTTAGTGAGGAGTTCAAGTAATTTTACATTATTCTTTAATAACTTATATTTTTAAGCTTTCAAAGCAATGTAATATATTAGTGCCAAACGATACACTCGAACCGAATTCGATGTCTTGTACTACATTTCCTACTTCGAGTAAACATCAAAACTAAGCATGCAGAACCGCACATATGCATCCACTCTTCATTCTTCGATCATTCCTCGTCGTCAGAACTTTCATATGCTATGCCCAGCAAGCTTTTTACAGGATTTTCCGATTTCAGTTTTATCCTTTACTGTTGGCGTGGGATGCTTCTTCACCTGGTCAGCCTTCGAATCGGAAGTCACATGATTATTGTATATGATGGTTGCTTGATTCGCATTTGGTGGGCTAGAAACCTTTTGTCGCTTAGGCTTGATTTCCACAACTTTCTTGAGGAGAACTTGCTGCCTTATCCCTCTTTGGTTTTGGTTCGACACGAAGAGGCAAAGGCACGGATGCAGGAGATGAATCTGCTAAACTCGCAGCTTTGTGTCCTTCAATTAAGTAAAAAACTCGATGAAAGCACCATGACAGGGCTTCCATTCTACCTCTTTTAATGACCTCTACATCTATACGTTATCATAACAATGACAGAGAAATATTTTGACACATTTCAAAGCCAAGAATCTGTGCATCAATGTCAAAAAACTACCCCAATCAAGGCTTCAAACATCAACAAAGTTGACCATCAGTTCTCTGTTCTCCCAAACAAGATCACTTAGGTGGCAACCTAATCATATTAATACAATAAAGAGATCCTAAACAAAATTTGCAATGCGCATGCCAGAAGAAACAATTAACCCAATATGTATACTTTGTTCCAGCAGATACGACTTTGTAACTATAACAAGAAACTGAGATCGCACCACTACATTGCCTTGATATTAAACTACAATGACCGGCCAGCAAAGAAGAGCCAAAAACATAAAAACCCCAGAACACCTAGGTAGAATCATACACTATATCCCATGAAAGCCTCATACAAAGTCCAATCCCAAAGAGCAAAAGTATGGAAATTTTCATTGCACTATTAACATCTTTGCATAAAACCTAGATTGATCTTGTTAGCCAGTATCAACAGTGAAGTACACTCCTTCAAATGCAATGAAAACCTAAGAATAAGCATCATCTTCACATTATTGACCTTGCTAATCTCGATGCTCCAACATAAATGCATCAAATTTTCACCCAAGACGCGCCGGTTCGCGCCCTACCCCCTCATTTGGGAGGGGAGGGGTTCAAAACTCCGTGCCCCTATTGCGCGACTAAAGTGGAGTGCCGTGGGAGGTAGGCCCCCGCGCTAGTGCTCCCCCTGGTTTACGCCGCCGGTTGCCGGCTGTACGGTGATTCCAGGGCATCAAAACAAAAAAAATTATAATTTTAATGTCTTTTACAGTGTCAATAGTTATAATTTATGAATGAGGAAAATGTTTTTGTAAGGAGTCCTCACGGCGTCCAAAAATGCATAAACAGCTTCTTATGGCATCCTCCTCTAATATTCGTTCTCTTCTATTCTATTTGTCCTTGTTAACGCCTAAATTCTCATTTTCATTTTTAATTAGGTTTTACTGTACTGTACTTTATTTTATTTTGCTTTTTTTTTTTGGATAATAAATAATAAATAAAAACAAAAAAAATAACAAAACAAAACAAAGAAAAATCAGAAAGGAAGGGAGGAGGCCTCCGCATGGGCCTCCACGGCCCATCCTCCTCCTCAGCCCGGCCCAGTCAGATGTTCTTCTCCCTCGCGCCTCTGCAATGCACGCGCGAGGGCGTGACGCCCGAGGGAGATCGTCGAACGGCGACGCACGTGGAGCAGAGGAGTAGCTGGCGTTGGATGGGACGTCGATCTGGCCGCCCAGAGCTGCTCGGCACGCGAGGGGGACTGGCGGTCGAAGCTCTGTCGACCGGCCACCCCCTCGCCTATAAATACCGAGGCCCCCGCCTCCGTTGAAGACATGCGCAGCAACCGGCAGCGAGCTCCGAGAGCTTCCCCTTGAGAGACTTCAGGGGAGGAATCGAAGGGTGAGCACGAAGGGTCGGGTTGCGAGCTCGACGACCTCTCTTTGAGAGACATCGGGGGAGGCCGGCGGCAAGTGAAGCCCTGATCTGCGAGCGCGGCCAGAGAGAGAGAGAGAGAGGGAGAGAAGGGGAGAGAGAGAGAGATCGAAGGTCGCCGTTGCTCGTCGTCTCCGCCGCTCGCCATTCAACACACCCCGCCGCAGGTAGCCACCGCCGTCGCCGCGCCGATCCGCCCCCCCCCTCCTTTTTTCCTCGGCCCCGCGAATCGGGAACCCTAGGGTTCCCGATTTGTGCGGGTCGCGACCCGGGTTGTTGGGGTGGACCCGGGTCGGGGGAACCGGGTAGGGTTTCGTCGGCTTTTTTATTTTTTTAATAACATTTTAATTAAATAAATAACTTATTTTCCCAAAAAAATCAAAATCAAAATAAAAAAATATAATATATTTTCGAAAAATATTAAAAAAAATTAAATTCCAAAATAACCAGAAAATATTAAAAAAATATTTTATTTTCCAAAATAAACAGAAAATATTAAAAATATTTTATTTTCCAGAAAAAATAAAAATTACTTTATTTTCCAAAAATATTTTAAAAATATTTTATTAACAAAAAAATAAAATAAAAAATATTCCATATTTTCCAAAAAATGCCAAAAATTTAGAAAAAAGCCAAAAAGACTTGTATTTTTCCAAAAAAAAAAAACCAAAAATCCAAAAAAAATCCCTTTTATGTAAAAAAAAATCGGAAAAAGGTTCAAAAAATGTTTTTTTCCAAAAAAAATATGTGGAAAATCCCTAAAACATCCAAAAAGCCTCAGGGTTTAAACAAGGTTAGGTACTGAAAGGGCATTAGTGATTAACTAGTGTAATCAAGTTCCCGATCCTAATTTGTCTGGTTGCGTAGGAGCGAATATTTCTCCCAATATTTCGCATGGGTTTCTAATCAACCCACCCCAAATTGATTAGTGGTGACTCCGTTTTAAAAATTAACTTACATGTTAAAAACTCAGATTATTAAAGTCGTGAATTGGTAGACTTGGGAGAGTCCGAGCTTAATAAACCTAGCCGAGCCATTAGCCTCCGCGAGGCACGCGACCCGATCGAGCGCCGGAAAAAAAGAGGTCGCGACAGCTTGGCGACTCCGCTGGGGACTTTGAAGACTTAGGCCTTCTTTTGCATTGTTTAAATTCTTTACTGACTTAGGTTTTTTTTTATGCAGGTCAATAGCTTAGAAATTTATTTTAAATTTTGCTTAAAATAGATTTTCTTGTGAGTATAAATTATTGTGCATGTTTTACTATTTCAGCATTACACACGACACACACAACCCGGCCGCCGGACCTGGGTCGCCATAGGATATTTAGGATGCTGTCAAGAAAGATACGACCTCGAACGCGAGACTGCGATGTAGAGGTTGCCTTTCTTTTCTCCGAATTTCTCTAGCCGAGGTTAGGAGGGTATGCTGCTAACGCAAGACTGTGATGGGCGGATATCCTTTTAATTTCAACAAGCATTCTCAATTAGAAATCGTGCCGCACTCTCATGTGCATGTCTTTGTGCTTGCCATTTTCTTTAAAAGCAAAGTAATTTATTTACTTTTACTCAGTCCTTTTATTGACCCATGGCAATTTAGGGTAAGTTTTTCGAGTCCCAGTTCATATGCGATGGGAGAAGATGACATCCAGCTTATTCCCACTCCCAAGGCAGAGCTCTTCAGATGGTGGGGTCAATTGGACCAGTATGCCTAAGAGCGTGTGAAAGCCAAAGTCGGTCATCTTCTATCGTTGATCCGAATCTGTATTCACCCCGAAGTCATCACTGGAATGCCTCTCGAGAAAAGGCTTGTTAAGCCATCAACAGACATTATCCCGTTGCGTGGGTTAGCACGACTCTTAGGAACTGAAGTCCATGTTATGAGGCAAATTCTTGAAAACAACCATAATACTTGCCCCCTAACATTTTTGACTGCCTGTTCTGAAAATCAACCCATGACTCAGAAAAGCGAGATTTTCCTCTTGGCCTTTTTCGGGTTCATCATTTTCCCCCATCAAAGAAATGTCATAAGTCCAAAGATGGCATGGATAGTTGATCAGATCTTAAGGGGGCAAAATTATGTCAACATGATTTTAACTGAAACATTCTTGTCCCTCAATCGTTTTAAAGGAAATACGGAAAAAGTCATGCGGGTCTCCCCGGAAATTTTACAAGTCTGGTTCTTTTCTCACCTAAGCGAATTTCGAGGCTTCACGCGATCGTCTAAAACAAATGATTTCGAAAATCCATTTCAGAAATTTATGGTTTTAGGACTATACATTCCCAATCAAAGCTGTTTAAATTGGGTGAACTTCCTAAGAGACCTGACTCCTGAAGTATTCCAATGGTGTGCTGGTTGGTTCCATGAAAAGAGAGCTCATTTTGCTTATAAACGCCGCTGTTCAATTCCGTTGCTCGGTCTCACTGGCGCCATTTCCTATTTTCCATATCGGGTGGCACGACAGTATGGAGCCCTCCAGGAGATCCCGCCCCCTTTCAAGAGGAAGTCTCCTCCACTCTTTTTCAACACAAGCCGTGACTACGCAGTCGAAATTTCTATCCATGAGGAAACATGGAGCAAGTGCCATCGCAAAAGGATCGTGGTACCTGAAGGGCTTGAGGGACAAGAAAAAGCCCACCACGCCTCTGAATCCTACATCCTCAACCATCGTATCCCAACAAAGTGGAAGCCATCGATCCCTCACCCAATCAGCGAGATCAGCCAGCATGAACAAGCAGAGCTTATGCAAGGGGATTTGGGGATAGGCTTGATGCATGTCTCAGAGCCGATCCAAGAAGACAAGCACCTGCGCAAGAACAAGGCTCCCCGTCGCATATAACTAGCAATCATGTGTCCCTTAGTGTTGATATTGTAAAAATTCCGTCCCATTGTTTAGGGACTTTTGTTTAATACATAGTATTTCCTTCTGTCATTTCAAGTTTTAAATGTCGGAAGTGTGTGGTCTATAAAATCATCTTTTAATAAATAAAGAAGCAGTTAGATCATTGCCATGGGTCAATCTTTGTTTACTTTCGTGCTCATTCATGATTTTTGCGACACAGGTAATTATGGATCGTCAACTATCAGCCACCCGCGAATGGCCTCATGTGATAGGACCCGATCAGAATGATGCACAAAATCATCTCACCAACATTGAAGATGGCGTAGGACAGATGTCCATTGTCCTTCGACAACTCTCAAGGCAAATGGAATCCACTCAAGATAAACCCAACTCCATAACTACTTTAAGCACACTCCTGGCGCTTGCAAATCTGCCAGATAATAACCAACAAGATAAATAGCTTGAAAAGATCATGAAAAAGTTGAGACAGCTGCAGGAGTCGAATCCCATCAACTCGTTTGATTATGCCGGTTTTGAGGTCCCTGAAAAGCTCATAACGCCTGAATGCGAAAGGTATGCTGATACCTTCCGCCCAGAGACCTACTTACAAGCCTACCTGGTCCAAATGATGATTCAATCATACCAATAAAACCTGACCGGCCCTGCCTTGCGATGATACATTGTTTGGAAGATTAGTTCCCTTAAAACCTGGAAGGAACTAATTCATGTTTTCCACCAAGAATATAATATTGACATCAGCCATGACATCGCCTTGCCCTACAAAGAACCGATGATCCCGGAGCACGAGGAGCAGTTAGTTGCTAAGATATGAGAAGAAGATGTCAATAAAGCCTTGCATGATAAATGGGTAACTGAGCAACATCATATTATTGAAAAGTTTCCCACTCGGAAAGGCAAGGAACCTATGTACGAGATCACAGGTATGGAGCCTGTTCAAGACCAGGGCACGACAGGACAGCTCCCCAAGCTGACTGCAAGAGCTAGGGTTCAAAGAATACCAACCCCTATCGACATAGAAAGTGAAACAGAGAGTGAAGCCTTAATATCTCTCGTTCCCGTTGACAAAATCGAACTGGCAAAACGAAGGGCCTTACTCAAAAGGTCTGGACCAAGAGCCAGGAAAAGTAAGCCTAAACAAATCAATTCAACATCTACCACTGAGTATAGGCGAAATTTGATAATTGGTGAACCACTGCATCAAAACTTCGAGCATTCTCTGGAGTACAACTCCAAAGGCTACCGCCCTCTAGAGTACGACCCTGATGACTTCTAGTCCCTAGAATACAATCCCAAGGACTTCCAGCGTTATTTTAATGAAACTGACGACTCATCGTATAACTGTTTCCTACTCTCACCCGGGGATGAAGGCCCGTCAGAAGAAGAAACGTACGTCTTTATCTGCTACGATCCTAACGAGCTACTAAACTTGTCCTCCGACCATGAGGATAGCTTCAATACTTCATCCTCATTCGGAAATTTTGACCCAGAAGAAGGCAATGGAGTGATCTCGGTAGAGTCCAACTTCCCTGAAACAGAAAAATTCACCACTTCAACGAATATGCAGTGGGAAAACCAGTGGCCTAACCAAGACATGTCAAGCCCGTCTTGCCCTCATATGATCATGACCCCCAGCGAAGTGTGGATACCTAATATTTGCAAGTATAATGGCATGACTTGCCCCATGGCTCATTTGCAATATCTTCACACTGAAATGAGTCAGTACCATGGCCCGATGTCATTCACAACTCAGGCGTTCCAAGAAACTCTTACGGGGTCTGCATTGCAATGGTTCGTCACAGCAAGTATTTACCTCATAAAGGATTGTAATGAGCTGTCTTCCACATTCTTGCGTCAGTACCAAAACCAGATTGGAACTGAGCTGCCTTGCGAGACTTTGGCCCACTTCGGAAGAAGACCAATGGAGGATTTCCGGGCATATGCAGGAAGGTGGAGGGCTTTTATGATGCAAACCCATCCTCAACTGACTGAAGAAGAATTGATAAAGCAGTTCATAGAAGCTTTGCCCCACGAACATCGTTGTTGGCTGCATGGATTACACTTCCGTAGCTTCAACGAAATAGTCATCGCATGCAAATACTTCGAGTCTACTAGAGGCGAGGAATTCAAAGGCGTTTGACTTCAAGACCAACACTATCAAAGCGCTCCTTTTCATAGGAGTTTTTATTAGTTTTGTTTGTTTTTATCTAGTGTGCTACTGTTGTCTTTTTCATTCCAGTACTTTAATGTATGGTTATAATATTTTGTTTTGAAAGCATGAGGCGGTATTCCAAACCAGCCCAGTGATGCTATCCAACCATGAAAAGAAAATATCATCCAAGGAGAATACTGAGGGCTGGGCTTCCTCATGCTTTTTCTCCCCCAAAGACATGTTCTGAAAATAAAAAATATTTCATCACCAAAAGCTTTCGTCAAAACAAGATGATAAATTTAACCATGTTTGTCTTTCTGACTCTCTCACTTCATGTCTCAGAATATCATTCCCTTTGACTTAGTGTAACAGAAAAAATTTAAAACCGGCACATCATGTGAACAGACCAAGTTCAAAGACACCCTTTCAAGGAAGCAGGGGCAAACAAAAAGGATCATCCTG
Source organism: Eucalyptus pauciflora (assembly GCA_007663325.1). NCBI lineage: Eukaryota > Viridiplantae > Streptophyta > Magnoliopsida > Myrtales > Myrtaceae > Eucalyptus > Eucalyptus pauciflora. Next base: position 782,104 of record VMYD01000399.1, on the reverse strand, counting down.
TTTCAAAGAAGGTAAGTCTTATTCCCTGAACATAATTTTGAAAATGATGTCTTCTCTCTTCTGTGTACAGGAAACGAAAGATAGGAGGTAATAGGCATAGGCATACGGTTAAACTCGAAGCATGCACATTATGGTAGCTCAAGGTAGGATAACCTCCCCCCATGCCACCTTCAACCTTCCCATTTTTGCAAGCCATCCTCAGGAGCTTTGTGCACTCCACCTCACTCCTGTCCAACTCATTCTCAAGACGGAGTAATATCTTCTCCCCTTGACGTGCCCGAACAATTAGACGGTACAGTTTCATTAAAGGGATTTCCAGCTTCGACAAGCCAAGGAGCACAAAGAAGAAATTTCCTTTGAATTCATTACTGTTAATAGGGAGAAAATCCAGACAGTCAAGGCGATTTATAGCCCCCACTCCAGACAATGACTCTAGAGTCTGGAAGCTTCACTCCGTGTTCCAGACATATATTCTTCCAAAAATAATCGCCATAAGAAAACGGGAGGTTTTTGATTGTCCATCTCAGATTCCATAGAAGCTTGAGGTACGTGACTTTTTGCTCAATGCAGCTATAGTCAAAGACAGAAGAAAAAATCCACAGAAGGAAGGCGTTGAAGATGAATCAATGACTAGTAACCATGCATACAGGGCCACAAATGAGGAGGGCCAATCAAAAGAGACATTGAACCGTGTCAAAGACAAAAGGCCGTCATTGACACTCAAATATCCCTAAGAGTCAGCAAATATAAACTCTGAGGAAGAGTAATTTGGTATCGTTTCCAATACTCCCAATATCTGAACTCATCTTTGACACATTTTCTCTTATTGACAGGAAGCCTAAGATTCAAGAAACAAGCTTAATGGTTAATTTGGGCAAATCAAGTGACCCACATCAATTTACCTAGCTTGGTATGAAAGGACGCGTCGTCCAAGAATCGGTTCGGTTAAATGAAAAAGGAAACTCCCCCCACAAACATTGTTGGCACCTCTAGCCGAGTGGTAGCCCGAGAAGAAGCAAAATGGTCCAAAGTTGAGGGTTCGAATCCCTGACGCAACAGTTAGCCTCATACCAAAAAATAATAAAATTTTGCTTCTTTTGCACCTGCAAATTACAAGAGAGCAAATGACCTAATAGAGTGAAAATTATAGGAATTCATATCCTCCTCGTACTTCAGGTCTATTCAAACATCTGTAAACCAGTGAAGGGTAATGTTGTATCACTTCCAAGTTATTCGACTCTTGAAATAGCTTCTAACTAACATGACCCCTCTCGTCTGTTGTAGGATCACCTGATTGTCAAAGATGCAGAAAACAAATCAATGAGAGTCATGTCAGACCGTGATAAGCTCTCCCAAGCCAAATGACGCCTCAAGTATCGCTAAAGCAAATGACAGGAACCTTTCAGGCCTCAAATCATGTGTGATATTGACCCTACTAATTGATCTATTTCCACATCTTCTCTTCTGCAGGGGCAAAAGCAGAAAAACCATCAAATCAATGATCAGATCCCTAATCCCAACTGATCCTTCTTGTGTCATTTCCCTACTTAATAAGGGCAATCCATCGACACCCCTTTGTGAATAACTCTTTTGATATTCAAAATTCAGCACATTTGTAAATACAATTTCACTAAGTAAACACCCCTAAAGTTGTCAATAGGGTCTCTTGAGTAAAATTCATTCATTTGTTTTGAGAGTACAAACTCTCTCGTACTTCAAAAAAGGCTGCATGCCTTTCTCCAAATGGATTTTTGCATGATTATTTTGTCTGTCTAAATCACTGATTCCATTAAGGATTACTAGAATAGACAACTAAGTGAAGAATACAAGATTAGTTGAGCATACTGGATGAGGCACGTCAGAATGATGACAGGCAAGCCATATCCTACACACAGTCCCTCATCTATACACTTGTGAGATGAGTGCAGAAAATTCCATGACTGCAGGGTAAAGAGTTCTCTCGCGAATGGTACGATAACCAAAATAGTGAGAGGCATTTCATTGCTCACCCCCTATTGAGCCCCATACAGTGGTGAAGCTTCTCTCATCAAGAATCACCCCCACATTGGAGCATGTCAAAGATAAGGCAAGTTAGCATCACAAGGTGAGAAAAGGGATAGAAATTCTCTTGCTCGCACTTGCATCAATCTTCGAGTGTCTTTATTGCATATGAACACTCGCGTTAATTTAAGTGCCTCAGAATGACGAAGAGCAATTCCTTTTCTATGCATTTGTATACGTTGTACAACCCAAGTGAGTTTGTAATTTTACCCTCACATTGAGACAAAGCAGAAGTTATTGCCATAGCCTAGAGCGCTGGCCGAAGATGAAGACTCAAAGTCTAAATAATGGTGCTTCGATTGAACTCGCCTAGATCAGTTCCTCAAGCAACAAAAATGAAAAAGTTAGGGGCATAAAAAAGTAGTGTACCTAGTAAAAGCAAGGTCAAATGCCCATAAATGAAAGGTTGGGATAAAAGCAGGGGCATGAAAAAGCAGTGTGCTTGGTAAAAGCAAGGCCAATGCCCCCCTAGTAAAAAAAAATACAGCCAAGAAAAAGTTGTGGTTGTAAAATCTCCATTTGACAGTAAGAAGAAAGACCAGTGACGAATGCTGAGACAGTCACCAACTCTCACCCTTCTACATGTGAGTCTAGTCTACGTTATACTCCCATTGTAAAAAGTCTCTTCAGACTAGGGGCACTTCAATTAATGTAGGATTTCATATGTGCATAAATATTGCTCGAAGAAGTACGAGCAGGATTACTCTATCTCTTTTCGCAGTGTTCCTGACTTGTAAACCCGGAGAGAATCGTGCAACATTTTCATCCACCGACTTCAACCTTGATGGTCCCCTTTGATGAGTTGCTAACCAAGTCTTCATCACAATTTCAACAAAGACCTCTCACATTGGTAAAGTCGTACCACTTGCGAGAATACTCGGACCCCTGCTGACATGTTGATAGTGAGAAGTGTGATCCTTATAAATTCTGCATCAATGGTCAGGATAAAATAGCCTTTCCATGAGAGTGAGTGAAAAGTCCTTTTAGATTGAAAGTCCCTCATCTAGCATGCTCAATACATCTACATTCTAAATGAGAGTTGTCTTTCAAAATCTTCCCCAGTGGAATTCGGATGATAGAAAATTGACAAAGTTGTCATGCATAAATCGCATTTGAACTTATGAGTTTACAACATATACAATCATTGTGTACATGTCTACATATTGTGTAAATAGCAAACATACTCTCAGTAATTAGAGATATTCTCAGGTAAGCATATCCCTGTCCCCATTTGTCTTAAAGTACCTACCACTGTCCAGGTACTCTCATCGACACTCGACCTGTTCGAGTTATCCCCTGAATATTAATATTTGCAACTGTCCAGATATCCCCATGTTTTTTAGTGCCTGCCATTACTCAGGTACTCCCTCTGTTGACACTCGACCTGTTCGAGTTGTCCTTAAAGTTTGGATGCTCGTGACTGTTCAAGTATCCTCTTGTCTTTGAGTACCGATCATCGTTTGGTACTCCCTTTCCGTGACACTCGACTTGTCCGAGTTGTCAAAATTGTATATTTGAATTCTAGCAGCTACTCAAGCATTCCATCACATTATGCGCCTGCAATCACCCAGGTATGCTTTCTTACACTCGGACCAATTGAGTGGTCCCCGATCATATCATTAAATATTTGGTTATTCCAAATGTTCCTCTACTTTGTACACCTGTGTGCCTGCGGCCATCTAGGTAAGCCTTGTGCTACATTCAAATTCTCAATTACCAGGAGGTGAGAGACCTTCGTGAATATCCAAGGTATGTCCTCGATATTCCCAACTACCAGGAGGTGAGAGACCTTCGCGAATATCTCAAGTAGTCCTCGATATTCCCCATACCACGAGTTGAGAGACCTTCACGAATATCCAAGGTATGTCCTCGATATTCCCTAAATACCAGAAGGTGAGAAACCTTCACGAATATGCGAGGTACGTCCTTGATATTCCCCAATTACCAGGAGGTGAGAGACCTTCGTGAATATCCAAGGTATGTCCTCGATATTCCCAACTACCAGGAGGTGAGAGACCTTCGCGAATATCTCAGGTACATCCTCGATATTCCCCATACCACGAGGTGAGAGACCTTCACGAATATCCAAGGTATGTCCTCGATATTCCCTAAATACCAGAAGGTGAGAAACCTTCACGAATATGCGAAGTACGTCCTCGATATTCCCCAATTACCAGGAGGTGAGAGACCTTCGTGAATATCCAAGGTATGTCCTCGATATTCCCAACTACCAGGAGGTGAGAGACCTTCGCGAATATCTCAGGTACGTCATCGATATTCCCCATACCACGAGGTGAGAGACCTTCACGAATATCCAAGGTATGTCCTCGATATTCCCTAAATACCAGAAGGTGAGAAACCTTCACGAATATGCGAGGTACGTCCTCGATATTCCCTAATTGCCAGGAGGTGGGAGACCTTCACGAATATGCGAGGTACGTCCTTGATATTCCCAATTTCTAGAAGGTAAGAAACCTTCACGAATATGCGAGGTACGTCCTTGATATTCCCAATTTCCAGAAGGTGAGAGACCTTCACGAATATGCGAGGTATGTCCTTGATATTCCCAATTTCCAGAAGGTGAGAGACGTTCACGAATATGAGGGGCATGTCCTCGATATTCCCATTACCAGGAGGTGAGAGACATTCACGAATATCACAAGTACGTTCTCGATATTCCCTAATTGCCAGGAGGTGGGAGACCTTCACGAATATGTGAGGTACGTCATTGATATTCCCAATTTCTAGAAGGTGAGAGACCTTCACGAATATGCGAGGTACGTCCTTGATATTCCCAATTGCTAGGAGGTGGGAGACCTTCACGAATATGCGAGGTACGTCCTTGATATTCCCAATTTCCAGAAGGTGAGAGACCTTCACGAATATGCGAGGTACGTCCTTGATATTCCCAATTTCCAGAAGGTGAGAGACCTTCACGAATATTCGAGGCATGTCCTCGATATTCCCATTACCAAGAGGTGAGAGACATTCACGAATATCACAGGTACGTCCTCGATATTCCCAAATTGCCAGGAGGTGGGAGACCTTCACGAATATCCAAGGTATGTCCTCGATATTCCCCATACCAGAAGGTGAGAGACCTTCATGAATATCCCAGGTACGTCCTCGATATTCCCAATTTCCAGAAGGTGAGAGACCTTCACGAATATCCCAGGTACGTCCTCAATATTCCCAATTTCCAGAAGATAAGAGACCTTGATGAATATCCAAGGTACGTCCTCAATATTCCCCGTACCAGGAGGTGAGAGACCTTCATGAATATCCAGGTACATCCTCGATATTCCCGAACTACCAGGAGGTGATAGACCTTCACGAATATCTCAGGTACGTCCTCGATATTCCCAACTACCAGGAGGTGAGAGACCTTCACGAATATCTCAGGTACGTCCTCAATATTCCCATTACCAGAAGGCAAGAGACCTTCACGAATATCTCAGGTACGTCCTCGATATTCCCCAATTATCAAAAGGTGAGAGACCTCCATGAATATGCGACACCCATCCTCGATATCCCGTTTGCCAGGTATTTTTAGAAATTCGTACTCGTGATCATCCAAGTACCTCTTCAACACCTGCGAACGTTCAGGCATCCTTTAAAGTCTGAACTTGTTAACATCCAAGTACTCTTTTGACACTTGCAATCAATCAGGTATTTTCCAGCATCTAGTACTTGTGAGCATACAGGTACCCCTTCAATATCTGCAAACATCCTGGTATCCTCCCAGAGTTTATACTTGTGATCATCCAAGTACCCCTTCGACGCCTGTAAAGGCCTAAATATCCTCCAGGATAGTACTTGTGAATATCCAGGTACTCTTTCAATTCTGGTGAATATCCAGGTATCTTCAACAAATCGATGCCCTGAGAAAGGTCGGTGCATCCCCTGAGAAAGGTCGGGTTCCAACAGGTGTCCTTGACGAAGATCAAGCACCCCGCAAATCGATGCCCTGAGAAAGGTCGGTGCATCCCCCGAGAAAGGTCGGGTTCCAATAGGTGTCCTTGACAAAGATCAAGCACCCCGCAAATCGATGCCTTGCGAAAGGTCGGTGCGTCCCCCGAGAAAGGTCGGGTTCCAACTGGTGTATTTGACAAAGATCAGGCACCTCACAAACCGATGCCTTGAGAAAGGTCAGTGCATCCCCGAGAAAGGTCGGGTTCCAACTGGTGTCTTTGACGAAGATCAGGCACCTCACAAATCGATGCCCTGAGAAAGGTCGGCGTATCTCCCGAGAAAAGTCGGGTACCAACTGGTGTCCTTGACAAAGATCAGGCACCCCACAAATCGATGCCCTGAGAAAGGTCGGCGCATCCCCCGAGAAAGGTCGGGTTCTAACTGGTGTCTTTGACAAAGATCAAACACCTCCACAAAACAGATGCCCTGAGAAAGGTCGGCGCATCTCCCGAGAAAGGTTGGGTACCAACTGGTGTCCTCGATACAAATCAGGCACCCACAAATGAGATGCCCTGAGAAAGGTCGGTGCATCTCCCGTCAAGGCGACCGAAGAAAGGTTCGAGTCCTAGACAAATCATTGATTGTTTTAACAAGCGACCGAAGAATGGTTCGAGTCCTGGAGAAGCAATTTCTCGTCACAGCGACCGAAGAACGATTCGGGTCTGAGACAAACCACTAATTGCTCTAACAGGCGACCGAAGAATGGTTCGGGCCATGGAGGAGCAATTTCCCGTCAAGGCGACCGAAGAAAGGTTCGAGTCCTAGACAAATCATTGATTGTTTTAACAGGCGACCGAAGAATGGTTCGAGTCCTGGAGAAACAATTTATCGCCACGGCGACCGAAGAAAGGTTCAAGTCCAAGACAAACTATTGATTGCTCTAACAGGCGACCGAAGAATAGTTCGGGTCCTAGAGAAGCAACCCTCTCATATCATTAGGTAAGATGACACCTTGATACTTGCCAAAACTCGGGGTTCACACCCTATCTCACTCACTCTCGGTAAGTAATTCCAGGTATCTCCTTATCTGTCTTAGTATATGTAAAGTTATATTACTCTTCTTCTGCATAGAATAATAGGTCCTAAATAAAATATAATATGCTACACATGCATGGTTAAAATTTAGGCATCAGTTTGTCTTTGAATGTAACCTCTGCGAACTCACCTTCAAAGAGGGGCAGCTGTTGATGCCTAAATTCTCAATTTTCATTTTTAATTAGGTTTTACTGTACTATACTTTATTTTAGTTTATTTTATTTTATTTTGCCTTTTTTTTCGGATAATAAATAATAAATAAAAACAAAAAAAAATAACAAAACAAAACAAAGAAAAAGCAGAAAGGAAGTGAGGAGGCCTCCGCATGGGCCTCCACGGCCCATCCTCCTCCTCAGCCCGGCCTCGTCAGAAAAGCAGAAAGGACAGAGGAGTAGCTGGGTCGGATGGACGCCGTCGGCCTGGGGGTCAGCCGGCCGCACGCCAGGGGGACCGGCGGCCGAAGTCGTCAATCGGCCACCCCTCCCATAAATGTCGAGGCCCCGCCTCATGGAAGACACGCCAGACTCAAGCGCGCTCCGAGAGCTTCCCTTGAGAGACTTCATAGAGGAAGGGCGAGCACCGGGTCGGGTCGAGCTCGACACCTCCCTCCCAAAGACATCGGGAGGCCGGCAGGAAGTTCGACCGCGCCCGAGAGAGAGAGAGAGAGAGAGAGGGAGAGGAGGAGAGAGATCAAGGTCGCCGGCCTCATTGTTCAACACACCTCCTTGCCACCGCCGTACGACCGCCTTTTTTTCCTCGGCGCGAATCGGAACCCTAGGTTCCCGAGCGGAGCGACCGGTCATTGGCGGACTCCGTGTCGGGGCAGGGTAGGGTTTCCGGTTCCCTCAAACGGCGAGTTTTATTTTATTAACAAAAAAAAAAAAAATCGGGACCCGGGTCGTTGGATCGGACCCGGGTTGGGGGAACTGGGTAGGGTTTTCACCGGTTCCCCACCCCCCCCCCAAAGCGGCGCCATTTAAAAAAAAAGAAAAATAAAAAAATAAGAAAGTCCAAAAAATCTGAGTCGGGCTCGCGACGCGGGCCCGTAGGCGATCGGCTTATTTATTTTTTTAATAACATTTTAATTAAATAAATAACTTATTTTCCCAAAAAAATCAAAATCAAAATAAAAAATATATAATATATTTTCGAAAAATATTAAAAAATATTTTAATTTCCAAAATAACCAGAAAATATTTAAAAAAATATTTTTTTCCCAAAATAACCAGAAAATATTAAAAATATTTTATTTTCCAGAAAAAAAATAAAAAATTACTTTATTTTCCAAAAATATTTTAAAAATATTTTATTAACCAAAATAAAATAAAAAATATTCCATATTTTCCAAAAAATGCCAAAAATTTAGAAAAAGCCAAAAAGACTTGTATTTTTCCAAAAAAAAATCCAAAAAAAATCCAAAAAAAATCCAAAAAAATTCTCTTTTATGTCCAAAAAAATCGGAAAAATGTTCAAAAAATGTTTTTTTCCAAAAAAAATGCGTGGAAAATCCCTAATTAACCATTAAGAGAATAGACGATGAATTGTTTATTTCTTTATAGCATGTAAGGTCACGCTAGGGTGTACTCCCATAAGCTTTGATCTTGCTCACCACCATCTACTTAATATTCAGACCCCGTGACCGGACTCCAAAATTTTTTCCAAAATGTTATAAATCAAAAGATTTCCCCTTTTTTTCATAACCATCTCAATGCTATTTTTTTTTTTTTACTTTTTTTATTGTCTGAATATTCAAGAACTCAGACCATTCCAATGCTCCTTTTCGCCATGCATAAACTAAACCACTTCAACTCCATTAACAACCGCTTATGAATCTTTTTTCGGATTAAACACATTATCTCAAGTTTTCAACCCCAAAGATTTGGGACCAAAAGCGATTAGCGGTGACCATTGAATAAGTTTCTTTAGCTTGAGTTGGGACCTCCAAATAGTAGGGGTCAAGGTCGGCCATTGAGACGATGGGGGATAAGCTTCATCGTCAAGAAGGAAACAACCCGGATCACCAGCTAAGGCCCCTAAATAACCGTTCGGTGATAAAGGAGGTAGGGGCTAAAAGACTTGAATAGGGTCCCAAATAAGGAGAGATATTTAAAAAGCGGGTCCGATTACGCCTATTCCTAATCCTAAATGGAATGAAACGGCGTAGGGATCCCACGTTAGCCCCAAGACGTTGGTCTCTAAATAGAAAAGTAAATGCATGAGCTTGAGAAGCTTCTGGCCCAGTAGGCCCGTAAAATTTACTAGGATAAGATAGTCCTGGGGTGGGGCTATTTACAACTAGCCAATTAAGAATTCTCAGATGTAGTAGTACTATTATTTGATTAGATCATTCAATCATTTATTTCTCTTGAAATCTCTTTCATTTTGATTTCTACACACGTCTTAACCCATGCCATACTCCCAGGAAAAGCTCGAACGACGTTCAACAAAAGGGTACCTGTACCTGAAACCGACACAGGTGGGTACGTAGAGAATACCTAGGAGCGCGAGACAACTCTCTCTACAGCGAGCGAAATGGGAACAGCCTAAATCGTGAAAACGGGGTTGTGGGAGAGCAATACAAGCGTCGTGCTGCTAGGTGAAGCAGTGGAATGCTAGGCTGCTCCCATTTCGCTCGCCGCTACTACGGGAATCGCTTTTGCTTTCTTTTCCTCTGGCTACTAAGATTAACTGCTTCCTCATAAAAACGTGCATTTCCTCGAAAGTGACTGTTCTTAATCGTTTCGGTAGGCCAACCCATGATTTGTGTTTTTCTCATTTTGCATGCATCCACGGAGATCATTGAGGTGCTTACCGGCCGTTACTCATTGGCTGGCGGGCGGCCGGTGACTTTCGAAGAGATGATCATGCGAGAAAGGAGCACTAGGAAAAGAAGGAAGCCGAGAGGCGCCTTGGGAAGCATCAATCTTTATCTAACCAACGTGTAATCATGCGTTGTACTCTTTGAATATATGATTATATATGGAAGGAATGAGAGTGCTATATATTATACAAAACAGATGTCGGACCACATGGAGTTGGGGATTTGCCGGGTATTGCGGTTCAAAGTTTCGCTGCGGACCGACTTTGAAACACGGATGAGCATCTCTTTTTTTGAAAGAATCGTTTTATTGGTTGGGCTAAAGGGTGCACCGCACGCAGCCAACCGGTAGATTGGTCGCGAGCAAGAATTGCAAGAACCCGGTCACTGCGAACCCCCTTCATTTCAATTATCTTATCATTTGGATCTATGCAAGACCCATACTGTTCAATGGCTGAGATGGAATTACTCCGGATGCGTGCAAAAGTTTTCGGATCGGGTTCTCTGAGCCTCGTGTTAAACTTGCTTTTCACTTTAACCAATCTGAGTTGTTTCCGGGGGAACTGATCCGGTCTTGCAAGAACCGGTTTAGAAAGAACAATGAAAAGAAAGGACGGGAAGGAAGTCAAGGTCAACGACAGATAAATCAACTTGATTTAATTGTGGTATAAATAAATGAAACGACTTAATTTAGGATAAAATTGATATATTAAGATTAATTTACAAAAGCCATATGTTAAAGCTCGCTTCCCCAAGTAAATGTTATTATGGCATTGGTAATTTCGAACTTTTCCAATCTGTGTAGTATCAATCATAATTTTTTTTTTCACCGGTTGTTACAATTTTAATCCTTTCGTCGCGTAGACGGAAGTGCTGATATGGCATAGCCATTAAGTCCCCTCTTTATGTTTTTAGGTCTTCATTTTTCTAATTTTTTTATTCCATATCGGCATCTATTTGAAGCAATAGCACTTATGTAACGAAGACATGGACGTTATCTCGGCATTTTCACCCAAGTATTTTCTAGAAAGACTAGCGTGAACAAACAAATATGAAGTTCAATGAGCCGTTTGCCTTAAAAGACGTCTTGGGACGACACTGCACAAAGTGAAAAAAGTTCAAGAACCATCCAATACCATTATGTCAAAGAAAAACTCGAAGTGTGACAATTTGCTGAACATTAATAAGGATTTACTCATGACAGTGATAGGCCCGTTTGTGGCGTGTTTGCTGAAGAGGGAATTTGTGCGCCAACTGACTGGGCATCTATGCATTTCGAAATTGCCGACAAGCTTCTCACAGGTCTACTCTTACATCGGATACAGTTTTTTTTGTTGATTGGCGATTAAGGGTCCGTTCGTTTCGCGGAAAATTAGCCATTTCTGGAAAATATTTTCCTAGAAGTCATTTTCCAGGAAAATGACAATATTTTCTGGTGTTCGGCTAAAATTTGAAAATGTTTCGAAAAATATTTTCCGGTATTCGGTAAGGAAAATATTTTCCGCTCACCAGATTGGTGATCGCAAGTATCAAGCTCAAGGCTCGCCAAATCGATGAGCTTAAGATTCACCTGGTAAGGGCCGATGACTAACTAAGAAAAAAGAAGATGAGAAACAAATAAAAAAAAAAGAAAAAAAAGAAAAGAAAAAGAAAAGAAAAGGAAATTAAAAATAATTCGAGTTAAAAAAGAAAAATAAAATTTAAAAATAATTCGAATAAAAAAAGAAAAGAAGAAAAAGAGAGAGGATGAGGAAGTGAGGATTTATAGAGGTGTGAGATAAGAGAGATCAAGTGAGGAAAATGTTTTCTACTTTTCAAAAGTGGTAAACATTTTCCCCTAATTTAGAAGATTTTTTTTTTCTTTTCATGGAAAACATTTTCTCTTAGGAAAACATTTTTCGTGAAACGAATGCCGGAAAATCCGGAAAACGTTTTCTCTGAAATTATTTTCTGCGAAACGAACGGATCCTAAGTTGAGATACATCTAGCAAATTGGAATAATTGAGTGTGGTAGTCCAGTAATAAAAGAGTCACATCATTTTTCATGAGGTTACAAATTCAAGTTATGTTGTGGGAGAATCACCGGTTAGCTTGTGCTTTGGGCATTTATTATTTAAACGGAGAAGCTTCTTTGCTTCTAAGATGCTAGTAAGACTGCGGTAATGGGTTCATACACCTATACCATGGGTTAGTGGATTTGTTAGTACTTTTTCACTTTCTTGTTATTTGATTTTAGGAGAATTACAATAGGTCACACTAAATTAGGTCAAATTTGTGATCTCACGCTTTCTTTGGAAACTTTTTTGAGTACTTTCAAAGTACCTGTACACGTCCCTATCAATTCAAGTCAAATAAAAAAGGGATATGTGCAACACAAGTCCTAAAACTTACAAGGAAAGTGCAATTGAGTCCTAAAACTTACAAAAAGTGCAATCGAGTCCTAAAACTTGTCAACTTGGTTCAATTCAGTCCTAAAGTTAACACCGTTATATTTACTAACGGAAAATGCTGACGTGGCGCTCACGTGGCATTTTAAATGATTTTTTATTATACACGTGGCTTTTAACATTATTTTTATTCTTGTTTAAATTAGATTTAAAAAAAGAAAAGGAAAAGCTAAATTTATTTAAAAAAACAAAACTGTGCAAAAAAAAACAAAAAAGCACCGGTGGTGCTTCCGACGCCGCCCATCGCCGGAGTGGCCGGCGACGGTCGCCGGCCCTGGGCGGGGTGGCCGGCCCTCGCCCGGGCGAGGCCTCGCCAGCACCAGGCAAGGGCCGGCCACCCCCGCTAGGTCGGGCGAGGAAGCTCAGATTTGGGCACGCCGGCCCTCACGGGGGGCCGGCGACCATCGCCCGCCCTGGGCGAGGCCTCGCCGGCCCTCGCCTGGGGTCGGCGATGCTCGCCCAGATCTGGGCGTCCCCGACGCAGGATCGGGTGGAGTCGTCGGTGGCGGCTGGGCGACGACGGTAGTCCGGTCGTCAGGGGGGTCAGCGGTAGGACGTCGGGAACGGTAGCAGCCCAGCACCGCAAAGGGTCACGGCTGGTTTGCTGGGGACGGCGGCACGGCTCGGCAGCAGTCCGGTGCAGCGACGGCGACGGAACCCCTACCCTCCGGAACCCACTCACTCAGATCTGGACAGCGTCGGGGCACGGCGTCGGGAGTGCGACGGAGCTGAATCGAAACGCCCAGATCTGGGCGAGCATCGCCGACCCCAGGCGAGGACCGGCGAGGCCTCTCGCAGGGAGGGCGAGGGTCGCCGGCCCCCCGTGAGGGCCGGCGTGCCCAAATCTGGGCGTCCTCGCTCGACCTGGCGGGGGCCGGCGAGGCCTCGCCCGGGCGAGGGCCGGCCACCCCGCCCAGGGCCGGCGACCATCGCCGGCCACTCCGGCGACCGTCGCCGGCCACTCCGGCGATGGGCGGCGGCTGCGGCAGAAATGCCACCGGTGCCATTTTCTTTTTTTTTTAACAGTTTTGTTTTTTAAATAAATTTTAGTTTTTCATTTTAATATTTTAAATCTAATTTTTAAAAAATTTGAATAAAAAATAATTTAAAAAGCCACGTGCATAATAAAAAAATCATTTATAATATGACGTCAGCGCCACGTCAGCATTTTCCGTTAGTAAATCTAACGGTGTTAACTTAGGACTGAATTGAACCAAGTTGACAAGTTTTAGGACTCGATTGCACTTTTTGTAAGTTTTAGGACTCAATTGCACTTTCCTTGTAAGTTTTAGGACTTGTGTTGCACATATCCCAATAAAAAATATACAAGATGTTGGGAATATCAAATTTTTACTTAAATAGATAAGACTTGGCATGCTGTGATGGGAAGCATGAAATGAAGATATTCAGATCAGCGAAGAGGCATAGGGATATCAATTCGATAAACAACCATATTACATTCTTTCCATTTGCAGGGTAATCAAAGAAATCATTTGAGCTTGATGAACAAAAGTATGCTGAAAACCCTAATTAACCATGGAGGGAATCGAAAGTGAATTATTCATTTCTTAATAGGGAAAATACTATAAAAAAAACTCCAAACTATACCCATTATGATATAAATGCCCTAAAAAAATTTTTGCGTCACAAAAAACCATAAACTACAAATACCCTCAGTTTTTTTTTTTTGGTCACGAAAAATCCCAAACTTATATATGTGTTTTAGTTTCATTCTAGGTATATTTGTCACACTAGTATAAGTTTGAAGTTTTTATGTCAAAAAAGTTTGGGTATTTGTGTCACAATGAGTAAGTTTAAGATTTTTAATAATGCAAAAATAAAAATAAAAATTTAAGGTATTTATGTCGCAATAGGCATAATTTGGAATTTTTTGTGGTTTTAGCCCATCTTAATAACACCAACAAATATTAGGAGCAACCGAACAGAAAAATTAATGATCGAGAATAACTTGAAAGATTCCCTATGGCCCAGAAGGGGTATGTTTACCTTCCGGCCTAGATAGACTTCCACGAACAGAAATCTTGCTCACCGTCATCTTTTCGATATTGCTTCCCCCTGAAAACGTGCATTTAGTTAGTTAGTCTCTAATTTAGACATTATTATCTTCAAACTTCGAAATCTTAAAAACCATCACTTAGAAAATGTGAAATCGATTCCTTTTGTATCCCCTACAATCACTTCTCTCAAAAGTGATTGTTCTTAATTGTTATGTTGGCGGTTTATCTGGTCAACCGACCTTTTGCGTCTTCTCATTTTGCATGCATGTCTAGAGATAGCGCTTACCGTTGCTCATCAGGCGGGCATCGGCGTCTCTTGAAGAGATGATCGTATCAGATGAAAGGCCCAGGAAAAGAAGGAAGACGAGAGAGGCCTTAGGAAGCATCAAGCGTTCTCTTAACTGTTGTGTGGTTGCACAATGTATACGGATATAGAAGGAACGATAGTGCTATATATAACAATGTCGACAACATTGAGTTGAGGATGAGCCATGTATTGGGTCCATACGTTTCCCGCCAACCCACTTTGAAAGCAGTGCATTGTACATATGAAGTCCCTCGTTTCATTATGTAAGATTATGACTAGAGTCTCTCTTCCACCGTTTCTGCGGAGGTCATGTTTTGTTGGCATGAGTTGTCGCCCGCTTCATTTGTACAACGCACTAAGCTCGTGTATTGTTGATGACAATTAGTTGTCTATTTGGGGTAAACTATAGGAGTGTGCAAAACGGACCGTTCAAACTGGGAACCGCCTAGACCAGACCGAACTGAATTGGCCGATTCGGTCCTATTCCTGTGAGTGTCAATCCGGTTCCCAATTTCTAAAAGTGAAATCAGTGTTCGGGCAGTCCGGTTCTTGGTTCCAAGGTGAAATTGGATCGGACCGGACCGGATCACCTAAATATATATTTTTATTTTATTATTTTTCAAAAAAATTAATTAAATATGAACTAAACACTATCTTGGTCTGATTCCAAGTAGTGGGAAAAAAGTAATGGGAAAGAAGTGGTGGGAAAAAAAAGTGATAAGTTCCATTGGATTGAACTGGAACCGGATTGAATTGGGAACTGATCACCCTTAAAAAACTATCAAAAAAGCCCTAAACCTAATATATTGATACAAATTCTATTCTAAACTTTTTAATTGTATTTAATTTAGTTTTAAACATTTTCACATTAGTACCAATTGAGTCCATCAGTCCAATTTAGGTTGGAAACTGTTGATTTGGATGTCAACAATATTTCATGGTATGGTCGATGCTGAAGTGGACCTTATTTTTATAATTTCTTAATAATTTTTTGAATTTTTCATTGATTTTTACTTTTTATTTCCCATTTTTTCTTCTTTTTTACTTCTTTTGTCTTTTTTAACTCCGGGCAAGGACCGTGGCACTAGCCGTGCCACATAAAATAGTCGTTGTCCATGTTAGTAATTTCAAATCTAAATTGTCGGGACTCAATTAGTACAAATATGAAAAGAGTTTATGATTAAAAGGCTTAGAACTGAATTGGTACCAAATTTAACACTATTCTGATACTTTTCCCTGATACTTAAGGGATTAAGTAGAATTAGCTTGATCAATTCAAATTCTTTCTTCCAGTTTAATCTCAACCTATGATCGGATTGTGCTCTTGATAAAACATCAAAGTTACGATGAAGTAAAAGATCAAAATATTTAATCCAGAGAGGTTTTTGGATATACTAAGGCCCATTTCCAGGAGATTAATCAACCAATACTTTTGCATTACAATCAGTGCCATTGATTAGTTTTTCAAGATTTTTACTTTCGTGTCCTCTGATTTTAAGAAGTCACGCTAAATAAATAAATAAAAAAAATCGAGATCTTACGCTTTCTCTAAGAAAACTTTTAGGTCCTTTCGCAACATGCTGTTCCTCTCAGCTCAAGCCAAATAAAAATTTACAAATTGTTGCGAATACCATACTTTCAAATGGATAAGACTCGGCATGCGGTGGCTGGCTTGCATGGTGGATAGCGCAGCACTTGGGGAGCGGGAAATAGAAATATTGAGGCTTGCATTAGCTTATGGATCTTCACCGGCAGTTAATACAGAAAGTCATGATATATGATGCGTTTTTAACTACTAGGTTGAGCTTTTCATTGGGAGGATTGTCCAAAAAGTCCTAAACCTTTTGCAGTTTTGCCAATTGAGTCATAAACCTTTCAATCTTGTCAATTGAGTCCTAAACCTTTTGTCAGTTTGCCAATTGAGTCCATCCGGCCAATTTTGGCCGGAAAATGTTGACGTGGACGCTGGCGGTGCCACGTAGGACGACCGGAGCTGACATGGACGCTGGCGGTGCCCGCTTTTCATTAGGAGTACTTTTTTGAGACATGGCGAAAAGGCATAGCGATATCGATTCAACACACAATTGATCTAAATTCTTTTGCCATTGGCAGTTTATTCAAGGAAATAATTTGAGGTCCATCAACAGGAAAATGTGGGACCGTGGAGAGGATCGAAAGTGAATTACATTTGCATTGTCTCCATAGAACACCAAAGAAAATTAGGAGCAATCGAACAGAAAATTTAATAGTCGTGGATCATTTGAAAGCTCACGGTTCAGTATATCCTGAATCGTCAGTTCGGGGTGTCCTTTTTTCAAATCCAATCTTGCTCACCGCCATCACCCCGGATCTGCGTCTATTTAGTCTCCAACTTGGACATTATCGTCTTCAAACTTTGATATCTAAAAGAACATAACTTTTGAAACCGATCTCTTTTGTACCCCCGAAAGCAGATAGTTCTTAATCGTCACGTTGGCTGTTTATCTGTCCAGCCCATGATTTGCATTTTCTCATTCGCGCATGCATCTAAAGAGGTTGAAGTGCTTACCCTTCCTCACCGGGCGGGCAGCGGCGGCAGCAACCTTTGAAGAGATGATCACGTGAGATGAAAGGGGTAGGAGAAGAAGGAAGACGAGATAGGCTTTGGGAAGCATCGTTCTCTCTCTTGGAATATAACAATGTCGACTCCATGGAGTTGACGATCAGCCGTGTGTTGTGGTTCAGACGTTCCCCTGACTTTGAAAACATGGATGGGCATCATTTCGAAAGATAGTGCGTAAAGTCTCTCTTTCTCTCTCGTCTCCCCCACCAACCTGACTTTGAAAACATGGATGGGCATCATTTCCAAAGATAGTGCATTATGTTGGACGCAAATTTTGCGCAATCCCAAGATCTCCATAACCAGAACAAGAACATGCATAATTGAGTAGAAAGATTAACACACCTGTTTGGAATCCATCGATCTTGAAGTGGAAGTGGAAACACAATGTTCCATGCGCAAGTCCTTCTCCTCTATTGCCCTCCGTATCACTGGCTCAATGAGGCGGCCCCCCTCACGTTTAGCGTTAGGTAAACGCCCCTTAGGTGAGGATACATGTGAGAATTAGGGTTAGAGGAGAGACTTAGCGCTATTTATAGAGTTTCCAGCTAGGCCCCCTCATTACGGGCCAGGCTCAACTCGACCCACACTAGCCAGCCCATATTAGACTAATTAAGAAACCTTCTATCTCACCTTAGACCAATCCCCGTAAAACGGTAAACGTTAAACGGTAAATTACAATATCAATTAATGTAGTCCACATTAGGAAAACTCTTACATTCTCCCACTTGGACTATATTAATTGAAATCGTACTATATGTGCGCACATTGGTCTAGAGATAATTCTTAATAGTCAATCCTATCCCATAAAGTCTCAAACATCGAATCATGGCGGTAACTGCATGTATACACATAGAGCCTTCCATGGTCATGAGTGTTCTCAACTCTATTGATATGGATCCAATATGGTAGTGTGTCAAATTAATAACATCTCTCATAGAGAGATCTCATTTGTCAGTCACCATTCTCTTACCTTAAGCGTCACAAAAACTTGTGCCACTAGAGAATGTCCATTCTCTTACCTTAAGCGTCACAAAAAACTTGTGCCACTAGAAAATGCATTTATGGTTCCATGAACCCACATATGTCTTGTCCTTACGGTTAACCATTCTTTATGTATAACAAGACATATGGACAAGGCTAATAACCGTATGCCCCTAGCCTTCACTCAAGGTTTAAGCAATACCTTGAGACTTTAACAATATATATATATATATATATATATATATTCAACATAATAACAAACCATTCAAATTTTTTTTATTGAATGCAAAAGTTGACATATATATATCAAAATGTTACTAAATTGTAACAAAAAACAGATGTAAACATTATTCAAAGAAAAATAAAACAGCTCCCACTAAATAACAACATCCCAAGATGCTCCTAAGCCCATGCTAATGACATGTCGCTCAAATAACACATGGGCGTAGATCTTTAGTTAGTGGATCTACAACCATATCATCTGTGGAAATATGTTATATTAAAACGTCACATTTCTATACCGTTTCCTTTTGGTCAAAAGTTTTGACCACCATAAATTTAGACTCCTTGAGACCTTTGTAGTAAATAAATAATACTACAAATTTGTTATCTCAATACAACTGTATAGGTCTATCCATAAAATTTAAAACGGTCAACTCCTTCATGAGGTTCCGGAGCCTAATAGCCCAAGTAACAACCTAAAAGAATGTTACTAACACTGCTTTCATAGTAAAAGATGACATAGAACTTTATTTACTGCACTTCCTGCCAACATAAATATGTATTTCGTTATTGATATTATATCATCCTAATAGCCAACAAAGTTTACATCTAAATATCTTACTAGCTGCAAGAATTGAACATATCTACATATTAACATATAATATTTTATCATCTTTAAGTACCTTAAAACCTTCTTGGCAGCAACGCAATGATCGCGTTCACTCTGAAAGAATCTATAAAGAAATAATTATTTCTTCACTAACTATCCACCCCTCTTTCAGAGTAAAAATATTATAACAGTGCAGTCCGCAGGCAAACCTTTTTTCATGTGTTCCAAAATGGAACGCTTCATGGACAGTAAGCAAATTTTATTACATTCTCAAGCAACAAATCATATGTCCACAACTTAAAATTTGAAGCAGTAAAAACCTCAATAATAATGGAGTTATTAATTACAGAAAAGGTGATTGAAAAATCAAGCAATGTATATATAATTAGCATTATGTGAGCAATGTGTAACTTGACACACAAGTACACATCCAGAGAGTTACATGTAAAATCATATAATCACCTTTGGGCAGAATATATGACATGCAGTTGTACACTCCCCACATGATAGCGGTTATGAGAATATATTCCAATCTTCGTGAATTCATCACCTTTGGGCAGACAAACCACTAGGATCAGTCACTCTTCCACCACATAATCATGTATCCCTCCATGAACTAATATATAATCACCTCCTTTGGGAGTATGACTACACATTAGAGCAGGAGACATCCCAATCAATATACGAGATCGAAATTTCTCAAACCCAATCAAGCGTGCCACTTTGGCGGTCACTACTCAATTGAATCCTTGAAACTCTCTCATACCAGGGATATAAATTTTACTCCTCACATACACCATATACATGTGATTTTAGCTTTAGTGATAGGGGCAACATATCACCAAAATCACATATCATGCTAATTACATTGCTTCATAAAAATAAACTTTATTGTAAAATATTGATGAACAACACTCACAAAGATCATGACATAACATACCAGTAACCCAGCACCTATATTTCGAAAATCACTGAAAAATACAAGAAAAATACGCAAAAATACACTAAAAATACGCGTATTTAGGGCTTTGTATGTATTTTAACATCCATAAAATCATCAAAAATATAAAATAAATATACCACAAGATAGAAGACGGCCATACGAATCCAACACCGCCAACCACGCGCCGATCGGAGACTCCACGCGCCCGCACGCGCCGCTTGAGTGCGCGGTGCGTGGAGCCCACGCGCGGGCGTCAAAAGGTTGGTCAAACCGGTCCGACCGGTTCGGTCAACGGTTGATCGGGTTGGATCGGGTCAACGGGTCGGTTGGGTCCCGGGTCGGGTCAGTCGCCATCCGGGTCGGGTCCGGTCCCATTGTTCAAGTCAGCGGGTCGGATCGAATCCGGGTCGCTGACGTCAGCGTTCGCGTGCACCACACGCGCGAGCAGCGCCCCGCGTGTGGGAGCGCATGATGGCGCGTGAACCCACGTGGGCGCGCGTCTTCGACGCCCGGCGGCACGTGGCCGCGCGTGGGGGCGCGTGGGGCCTCCCCCGGCGACGCGCCACCCATGGTTTTCCTCTCCTCGTCGAGCCCAATCCGAATTTTTGATTTAATTTTATTTTTATTGAACAAAAAATCTCGAAAATCACAAATTAGGGCAAAAAACTTATGCATTCAAGTTTTAGGGTTATGGAGGCTCTGATACCACGTGTTGAACGAAAATTTTGCGCAATCCCAAGTTCTCCATAACCAGAACAAGAATATGCATAATTGAGTAGAAAGATTAACACACCTGTTTGGAATCCATTGATCTTGAAGCGGAAGCGGAAGCGGAAACACAATGTTCCATGCGCAAATCCTTCTTCTCTATTGCCCTCCGTATCACTGGCTCAATGAGGCGGCCCCCCTCACGTTTAGCGTTAGGTAAACGCCCCTTAGGTGATGATACATGTGAGAATTAGGGTTAGAGGAGAGACTTAGCGCTATTTATAGAGTTTCCAGCTAGGCCCCCTCATTACAGGCCAGGCTCAACTCGGCCCACACTAGCCAGCCCATATTAGACTAATTAAGAAACCTTCTATCTCACCTTAGACCAATCTCCGTAAAACGATAAACGTTAAACGGTAAATTACAATATCAATTAATGTAGTTCACATTAGGAAAACTCTTACACATTATACATAGAAACTCTCTCTCTGTGACTAAAGGGTGC
This sequence comes from Eucalyptus pauciflora, assembly GCA_007663325.1. Classification (NCBI taxonomy): domain Eukaryota; kingdom Viridiplantae; phylum Streptophyta; class Magnoliopsida; order Myrtales; family Myrtaceae; genus Eucalyptus; species Eucalyptus pauciflora. The sequence continues at coordinate 760,875 of VMYD01000399.1, read as the reverse complement.
ATTCCGTCGTGACGGACACGGTAGATTGATTGTGAGCGACAATCACATGTATTTGATATATGTGAGCCAACTTCATGCAAAACGTTAGATCATTTGGATCTCGCTTAAGACCCACATTATTCAATGATCAAGATTAATGGGCTCACATACTCCGACAATTTTTTTTTTGATCGAGTTCTCTGACCAAGCCGAGTTGTTAGTGGCGTGAGCTGACTCAGTCTTGCAAGAAAGAATTCAGAAGAGAAATGAGAAGTTGGAAGTCAAGAGGTAGCTGGTGTATAAATCAACTTAATTTTATTGTGGCATAAATAGAAAAATCAACTTACTTATAGGCTAACTTTTATATATCAAGATTAATTTACCAAAGTCCTATATTAAAGCTCGCTTCCTCATACATTTAAAGAAAACGGTGATTATGGCGTTGGAGTCCTTGAACATGTTCGATTGTTGTTCTTTCGCCAAATGTTTGGATGAGAATGTTGACGTGGAGTCAAATGGCGTTAAGCGCTTAAGAGGCAACATCGTATTGTCAATGTGGCTTGTACGAATTTAGAAAATTAAAAGATACATGAAGTTAATTTTTAGGGAAAGTTATTAATTTTTTTTAAACTTATAGCATTTTTACTAATTCAGTCATAAATTTTTTAATTGAATCCCAAATCATTTTAAATTTTGCCAAATTAGTCCACTCAACTAGGTTAGAAATCACTGACGTGGATGCCGGTTATCCTACGCGGCATGATTGATATTGATGTGAACAATATTTTTGAATTTTGAATTTTTGAATTTGAATTTTTATCAATTTTTATTGTTCTCTTATTTTCCCTGTATTTCTTTTCTTATTTTTTTATTCCCTTCAATCTTGGGGACGGAGAGCAAGGCTACCTTGCCTGGCAAGGGCCTGACAACCATTGCCGACCATAGTAAAAAAAAAAAAGTAAAGAAGGAAAAGAGAAAAAAAGAAAATATCAAAAATATCAAAAACTTATCTACATTAGCGTCAACCGTGCCATGTAAGACAACCAGCATTCACACAAGAGATTTTCAGCCAAAATTTACTGTATTGACTCAATTAGCAAAATGTGAAAATGTTTAAGACTTAACTGACAAAATTACAAGGTTTAGAACTAAGCACAATAAGTGTTGGGACCTTTTTTTTTTTTTTTGGCAATTTTCAATTTTTCTAAATAGAAAAAAAAATTGAAAACAAATGAGAAAAGCATTCGACAATCGGTGATTAGAGGCGGCGGCACCAATCTAAAATGATAACACTTATGTGACGCAAATCTGGATGTCATCTCAGCAAATCCGTCCAAGTGTAAAATGGAAGGACGAGCATGAACAAACAAATTCGAAGTTCAATGACCCAGTTGCATGAAAAAAAATTCCAAGGACTACACCACATAAATTGAAAAAGTTCAAGAAACCTACGTGCCATCATCCCCCAAAAAAATCGATTGAATGTGACAATTTGCTAATATAGATAAGGATTAGCTCCAACCACAGTGAGAGATCCATTTGCGGCATGTTTGTTGGAAAGGGAATTCGTGCGCCGATAGGTTGGGCATCTATGCATTTCGAAATCACTGACAAGCTTCTCATAGGCTTACTCTTACGTCAGATTTAGTTTTCTTGTTCGGGGGAGGTCAAGTTGGATTTGTTTATCCTAGACAATGTGCTTCTTAAGAGATAAAGGATTCATACAAATTGGAACCATCAAGGATTCATATTGCTCTTATGAGATCAGAAATTCGAATTACGTTACAAGCAAATCTCTAAACAGTTTGTCACTTGAGCAATTATTAATTAAACTTCTCTTCCAAGACATCAGTAGGACGGTGGTATTGGGTTCATATACCTAATGGGTTAGTGGGTTTATCAGTACTTTTTCACAATCTTATCTGATTTCAAGAGAATTACAAGAGGTCACGCTAATCAAATTTGAGATGTCCCGCTTCCTTGATGTCCCGCTTCCTTTGGAAAATTTTTAAGTAGTTCCGAAGTATATAGTTCCTATCAGTTTGCCAGAAAGAATATATAAAATATTGTGAATATCATATTTTTGCTTAAATAGATAAGATTCGGCATGTGAAGATCGGGAGCATGAAACAAAGATATTGAGATTCGGCAAAAAGGCATAGATATATAAGGCATAGATATATCAATTCAATAAACAATCGATTTACATGCTTTCTGCTAGCAGGGTATTCAGAGAAAAAATTTGAGCTCCATGAGCACAAGTGCGTGAAAGCCCTAATCAATCATGGAGAGTATGGAAAGCGAATTATATGTTTCTTTATAACACCAACAATAATATTAGCCACAATCAAGTAGCAGAATCACTCGAAAGATTCACTATGGTCGCCATGGACTCGAAGGAGGGTGCCTGTGAGAAGGGCCAGGGTGAGTTTCACTTCCACGAACATAAATCTTGCTTACCACCATCTTTTCGATATTGCTTCCTCCTGAAAATGTGCATTTAGTTAAGTCTCCATTTCAGACATCCTTATCTTCAAACTTCGAATTCAAAAAGAACATTGTTTGCAAAATGTGAAATTGATTTTTTTTCTATCCCTTATAATCGCTTCTGTCAAAGCCGACTGTTCTTAATCGTTATCCAATCAACCCATGTTTTGTGCGCATGTATAATGACAGTGCTCACCGTTGCTCGTGAGGCGGGCGTTGACGCCTCTTGAAGAGATAATCGTGCTAGATGAAAGGACTAGGAAAAGAATGAAGACGAGAGAGGCCTTAGGAGGCATCATTCTTTCATTAACCGATGTGTGATCGCATGATGTACTTTTTGAATTTATGATTATACATAGAAGGAGCGAGAGTGCCATAAGTAACAATGTCGACCACATGGAGTCAAGGTCATGCCGTGTATTGGGGTTCAAAAGTCTCGTCTCTGCCCTGACTTCAAAGTTATGCCGTCTATTGTGGTTCAAGAGTCTTGCCACTGACCTCACAAAGTCTATCCTCGTTTTACCATGGGAGTCTTTGACGTGCCTCTCTTGGACCAAAATGTCCATTCCACAAGAAGGACCAGTAAATTGGTTGCGACTTGTCAATGTGGCTTTTACAGCTTTAGAAAATTAAAAGATACATGAAGTTAATATTACTGAACAGAAAAGAATTGAAAACACAATATAACTAAGAACCTTCGACAATCGATGATGGCGGATGGCGCAGGGGGCCACGAGGTTCAGCCACCCACCCACCTACAAGGACGAAGATAAGATAGGTCAATTTGAACCTGCCTGAGTATCTCTGTCTAATCCTCTCTCAGTCGGAGGATCTTCATTTCGAGGTGATTAGAGGCGGTGGCACCTATGTACAAATACGAAGTTCAGTTGCATAAGAAAAGTCTTAAGGACTACTACATGCCATTATCCCGCGGCCGCCACAACCCCCCCCCCCCCTTCCCAAAATCCATTAAAATTGTGACAATTTGCCAATATAGATAAGGACTAGCTCCGGCGGCGACAGTGAGAGGTCCATTTGTGGCTTGTTTGTTGAAAAGGGAATTTGTGAGCCAACTGGTTGGGCATCTATGCATTTTGAAATTGCTGACAAGCTTCTCATGGGTCTACTCTTACATCGGGTTTAGTTTTCTTGTTTAGGGGAGGTCAATTTGGAGTCGTTTATCCTACACAATGTACTTCTTAAGAGATACGATGATACGAACAAATTGGAACCATCAAGTGTGGTAACCCACTAATAAAGCAATCATATTATTTTTCAAAAGATCACAAATTTGAGTTATTTTACAAGTGGATCTCCAGCCAACTTGTGTCCTGGGCATTAATTATTTGAACTTCTTCTCTTTTAAGACAACATAGGACTGTAGTAATGGGTTCATGCACCTATACCATGGGTTAGTGGGTTTGTAGTTTTTTTTTTTTTTTCACTATCTTATCTGATTTCAAAAGAATTACAACAGTTCATGTTAAATTAGATCAAATTTGAGATCTCCTGCTTCTTTGAAAACTTTTAAATACTTTCAAAATATACCGTTCCTATCAATTCAAGCCAAATAAGAATATACAAATTGCTGGGGATATCACATTTGTACTTAAATAGATAAGTCTTGGTATGCTGTGATCTGGAGCCTGAAATAAAGATATTCAGATTCGTCGAAAAGGCATAGGTTTGATAGACAATCAATTTACATTTCTTCCATTCGCAGATTATTCAAAAAAATCATTTGAGCTCCATAAACAAAAGTTTGTGGAAAACTTTAATTAACCGTGGAAAGTATAGAAAACGAATTTTTGATTTCTTGATAGCACAACCGAACAGAAAAGCTAATAATCAAGAATCACTTGAAAGATTCCCATGGCAGGCATGGTCTCTAAGGAAGGAGCTTCGAAATGCTACGACGAGGGTGACGTTTACTATCCGACTTGTTCCACGAACAAAAATTTGAAGGTACTTTGAAACACGCTGCTTTTGTCAGCTCAAGCCCAACAAAAATATACAAAATGTTGTGAATATTATTTTTTTCACTCAAATAGAATAGACTCGATCATGCGGTGATTGGCTTGCATGGTGGATAATGCGTCACTTGGGGAGCGGGAAATAAATATATTGAGCTTCTCAGTAGCCTTTTTAATAACTACTAGGTTGTGCTTTTTATTAGGAGTACTTTTCGGAGATGTGGCGGAAAGGCATAGCGATATCCATTCAATAAACAAACCAAACTAAAATCTTTTGCCATTGGCAGTGTATTCAAGGAAATCATTTGAGCTCCGTCAACAGAAGTAAGTGGAAAACCCTACTTAACCATGGATAGGATCGAAAGTGAATTACATTTGTATTGTCTCCATAAAACACCAACGAAAATTAGGAGCAATCGAACAGAAAATTTAATAGTCGTGGATCATTTGAAAGGTCGCGGTGGAGGACTTCCTGGAGTATATCCTCCTGCGTTATGGGGCGTCCTTTTTTCAACACCAATCTTGCTCACCGCCATCATCCCGGGTCTGCTTCCTCCTGAAAACAAGCGTCTATTTAGTCTCCAACTCAGACATTATCGTCTTCAAACTCTGATATCTAAAAGAACATAACTTTTGAAACCGGTCTCTTTTGTACCCCGAAAGCAGACAGTTCTTAATCTTCACGTCGGCTGTTTATCTGTCCAGCCCATGATTTGCATTTCCTCATTCGCGCATGCATCTATAGAGGTTGAAGTGCTTACCGTTGCTCACCGGACGGGCAGCTGCAGCGACCTTTGAAGAGATGATCACGTGAGATGAAAGGGCTAGGAAAAGAAGGAAGACGAGATAGGCCTTGTGAAGCATCATTCTCTCTCTTGGAATGTATGATTCTACGATTACCGTGTGTACATACATAAAATCAGTGAAGAGTGCTATATATAACAATGTCGACCCAGTGGAGTTGACGATTAGCCGTGCATTATGGTTCAGACGTTACCCCCGCCAACCTGACTTTGAAAACATGGATGGACGTCATTTCGAAAGATAGTGCATTGGTCATATAAAGTCTCTCTCTGCTAACCTGACTTTGAAAACATGGATGGGCATCATTTCGAAAGATAGTGCATTGGTCATATAGCCTGACTTTGAAAACATGGATGGGCATCATTTTGAAAGATAGTGCATTGGTCATATAAAGTCTCTCTCTCTGCCAACCTGACTTTGAAAACATGGATGGGCATCATTTCGAAAGATAGTGCATTGTTCATATAAAGTCTCTCTCTGACTAGGGTGCATTATGTCGTGACAGACACGGTAGGTTGATTGTGAGTGACAATCCCATGTATTTGATGTATGTTCGCCAAATTCATGCTAAACGTCAAATCATTTTGATCTCGCTTAAGGCCCACACTATTTAATGATTAAAAAAAGGGCCTAACATACTCTGAGAGCATATAATTTTTTTTCGATCGAGTGCTCTAACCAATTCGATGTTATTGGTGTGAGCTGACTTGGTCTTGCAAGAACAAATTCAGAAAAGAAAATGAAAAGTTGGAAGTCAAGGTAGCCGGTAAATAAATCAACTTAATTTTTTTTTTTTTGGTAACCGAAGATCCGCCGAGCCCGCCTTTCGGTTACGCTAATTGTCAACCCACGGCCTGCCTTTCAACTTAATTTTATTGTGGCATAAATAGAAAAAAATCAACTTAATTATAGGTTAACCTTCATTTATTAAGATTAATTTACGGAGGTCCTATATTTAAGCTTGCTCCCTCGTACATTTAAAGAAAAGGTGATTATGGCATTGGTGTCCTAGCATTTTTTATTTGTGCGATGTCGTCCATGTATTTTTTTTTTCTAATTGAGCCCTTGGACAGGTTCAATTGCTGTTCTTCGGCCAGATGTTTGGATTGAAGTGTTGATGTGGAGTAAAATGACCATTAAGTGCTTAAGCGGCAACAACATATTGTCAATATGGCTTTTACAAATTTAGAAAGTTAAAAGAATCATGAAGTTAACTTTTAGGGAAAATTAAAAAAAAACTTATAACTGAGAATCAACTGTGTGGCGGTGTGCATGGCAGAAGACCCTTTGGACCAGGCTGAGGATGACTTCCATAAACAGGAATCTTGCTTACCGCCATCTTTTCGATATTGCTTCCTTCTGAGAACGTACATTTAGTTGGTTAGTCTCCAATTGAGACAGTACTATCTTCAAACTTCAAACTAAAAAAGAACATCATTTGCAAAATGTGAAATTGATTTGTTTTCAATCCCCATTAATCGCTTCTCTCAAAGCCTTGGGAAGCATCATTCTTTCACCAACTGATGTGTGGTCGTACAATGTACTTTTTTAATTTATGATTATACATAGAAGGCACGAGAGTGCTATACATAACAATGTCGACCGCATGGAGTCAAAGTCATGCCATATTGCCATGTATTGGGGTTCAAAAGTCTTGCCACTGACCTCATAAAGTCTCTATAACAATGTCGACCACATGGAGTCAAAGTCATGCCGTGTATTGGGGTTCAAAGGTCTCGTCTCTGCCCTGACTTCAAAGTTGTGCCGTCTATTGTGGTTCAAAAGTCTTGCCACTGACCTCACAAAGTCTCTCCTCATTTTACCATGGGAGTCTTTAACGTGCCTCTCTTGGACCAAAATGTCCATTCCACATGAAGGACCAGTAAATTGGTTGCGACTTGCGAGCAAGAATTGCGGGTATCGGGTGCATGGGAGTCCACGTCATCCCTATTATCAGATCATTTAGATCCCACAAAAAGCCAACATTATTTAATGGTTGAGATGGAATGAGTTCACGTACTTCGAGCACGTCCAGGAGCCATTCGATTGGGTCCTCCGAGGCTAGTGTTAAGCCTGCTTCTCACTTCAACTAATCGAGTTGTTTTCGGTGTGAGATGACCTGGTCATGCATAAATTAAAAAAAAATCAACTTAATTTTAGACTATTTATTTTGTAAAAAATAAATTATTTGAAAATTATTTTCTTAAAAAAGATTGCTTATATCACTTTTAAATTTAAAAGAACGAAAATATTTAGACAAATTGTCATCGACAATGAAAACATTTCTTATTAACTAATTATTTCAAATTATATTAGCGATTATTCTCAGGAAAATATTTTTTTAATTATTCATTTTCCATTAAACAAACACACCCTTAGGATAAAATTAATATGTTAAGATTAATCTACGAAAGTCATGTACTAAAGCTCACTTCCCAAAGAAAACGTGGTTATGGCATTGGTATTCTTGAGCTTTTTCGATTTGTAAATGATTGTTTCTAGACCTTTTTTTACAATTGGGTCAAAACATGTTCGGTTGTTGTAATGTTTATCCTTCCGTCATGTTTGGATAGATATAATGATATGGTAATTAAATAGTTGTTACCGTCGCTGCCGGGGGTGGTCATGGCGGGTGGTGACGGTCATCGGCTAGCCGGCAAACAACAGCGTCAATCGTCATTCGTGGTGGGTGCGACAGTCGGCGACGACGGTGGTTGGTGGTGGCAACGACAGCCAGCTGTCAGCCAGCCAGTGAGCGGTGGCCTCAATGGTCATCGACGGTGGGCTATGGCAGGCGGCAGTGGCAGCGACGGCGGCTGGCCGGCGGTCGATTGGTGGGCGCGCGGCAGGAGGTAATCGGCTGACAAGCAGCAGGAGGAGGTAGGCGGTGGCATCGGCGACGGCGGCTAGCCAGCGGCAGCAGCGAGACAGCAAGGGCAACAGTGAAGGGAATCGCAGCAAGGAAGAAGAAAAGGAAAAAAAAGAAAAGAAAAAATAATTTATTTCTAGAAATTGTTCTCGGGAATAAGAAATTACTTTTTTTTACTTATTGTTTCTGTTCAAAATATATTCCCCAACCACTTTTCTATTCCAGGAAATAGAAAAATCAATTGACGTTACCAAACAAATTTCTATTATCTTTTTATTCTGGGGAACAAAAGAATAGAAATTGGGAGGAATAGAAATGTTACCAAATAGGGCCTAAGTCTCCAATTCAGACATTGTTATCTTCAAACTTTGAATTCAAAAAGAACATCATTTGCAAAATGTGAAGTTGATTTTTTTTTATCCCTATAATCGCTTCTGTCAAAGCCGATTGTTCATAATCGTTATCCAATCAACCCATGTTTTGTGTGCATGTATCACGACAATGCTCACTGTTGCTCATCGGGCGGGCGTCGACACCTCTTGAAGAGATAATCGTGTTATGTGAAAGGACTAGGAAAAGAATGAAGACGAGAGACGCCTTGGGAAGCATCATCCCTTCACTAACTGATGTGTGGTCGTACGACGTACTCTTTGAATTTATGATTATACATAAAAGGAACGACAATGTCTACCGCATGAAGGAAAAGTGATGCCGTGTATTTGTGGTTCAAAAGCCTCGCCTCTGACCTGACTTCAAAGTCATGCCGTGTATTGGGGTTCAAAAGTCAAATGTCTCGTCTCTGACCTGACTTCAAAGTCATGCCGTGTATTGGGGTTCAAAAGTAAAGTCTCGCCACTGACCTCACGAGCCTCTCTTGGACCAAAATGTCCATTCCACGTGACGGACCAGTCAACTAGTTGCGACTTGCGAGCAAGAATTGCGGGTATCGGGTACAGGGTGTTAGGACTTGCACTATCACTTAGAGGGATGAATATATTATTATAAACAATTAAAGTCGAATTTAAAACAACCGAGTTCAATAACATGAAACAATAAAGTTTGATGAAAAATTTTGCAGTATCAGATTTTGTGCAACGTTTGATGAAGAACTACGCAATGATCAGACTTTACTATGTGCAACAAACATAATAAATGAGAGATTAAAGGATAGAGAAAATTGCACACAACAATTATAATGGTTCAGCTTTTGCAAGCCTACTTCACTCTCCTGTGCTATAGCCTATTGGTTGGATTCCACCTTTAAGAACCAATCAGAGGTTATAAGATTTGAGATCTAAACACTCAAGCTCTTGTGAATAACTCCTCATAAACTCTCAACCTCAAAATAATTACGCAATGATGCTCACATAGACGAATGTATTTGATCTCAGAATACTCTTTAGACTTTGGAATTGTAAGCTTCGATTCTCTCGTGTTGCATTTTTCCTTTCAACTTTGAGACCTCCTTTTATACTCCTCCCTATCCAAACTGACTGTTGAATATATCTCCCACATGATTATCCAGCCAATCTACTTGATGGATTGGATCTTGCTTAGAAGATCTTATTGCTTCAAGGATGCTGAGAATAAAGCTTTCCGTAGATTTTGTTGCCCATACAACAGTTTGGGTTTTCAAAAGTCGAGTGCTTCAAGGATGTCGAGAATATTTTGTCTCATTCCAAGAAAGCTGAATTTCTCGAGAGACATTAGAAAGACTTTCCCTTAGAACTTCTTATATATAAGGCAAGAAATCCAATCAATCACCATTAGCAGTTACATGAGGATATTATCTCCTTCCTAGCGGTTTGACAAAGTAGATAAGGAATGAAATAATTAAGCCATGACTTGATATCATCTGATCATATGCCATCATACTTTCGACTTGAAAAATACTTATCATTAAAATCAAAATCTTTATTCCAGATAAGTTTTGTCAATATTTAGAATCAATTTGGGAAATTTCCTCAACACAGGGGAGTCCATGTCATCCCTATTATTTGATCATTTAGATCCCACGTAAGGCCAACATTTCTTAATGGCTAAGATAGAATGAGCTTACATACCTTGAGCATGTACAAGAGCTATTCGATTGGGTCCTCCGAGGCTAGTGTTAAACTTGCTTCTCATTTCAACAAATCCAAGTTGTTTTTTTATGTGAGCTGACCCGGGTATGCAAGAGCAATTTTTGAAAAGGAAATGAAAAGAAAGGACAGAGAGGAAGTCAAGGTCAATGGTAGATATATCAACATGATTTTACTGCATAAATAAAAAAATCAACTTAATTTTAGACTTTGTTTATTTCGTAAAAAATAAATTATTTGAAAATTATTTTCCTAAAAAATTGTTCTCAACAATGAAAATATTTTTTGCTGATTAATTGTTTCAAGTTATACAAGCAATTATTTTTAGGAAAATATTTTTCAAATTATTCATTTTCCATCAAATAAACATACTCTTAGGATCGATATGTTAAGATTAATCTATGAAAGTCATGTACTAAAGCTCACTTCCTCAAGAAAACGTGGTTATGGCATTGGTATTCCTGAGCATTTTCGATTTGTAAATGATTGTTTCTAAACCTTTTTTTTTTTTACAATTGGGTCAATAAATATGTTCAGTTGTTGTGATTAAGGGTGAGCATTGGTCAAGAGTCAACCCTGGACCGACCCTTGGATCGGCTCAACCCTACTGGTCCTGGTCCTAGAATTCTTGGATCAACACTGTGCGAGTCGGTCCTCAGTCCTGAGAGTTCCGGATCGGTCTAACTTGGACTAACCCGACTATATATATATAATTTTTTTTTATATAGAGAAAACCTTAAAATAAATTGCGTCAACAACATTAAATAGCTCTTTAGTGAGGAGTTCAAGTAATTTTACATTATTCTTTAATAACTTATATTTTTAAGCTTTCAAAGCAATGTAATATATTAGTGCCAAACGATACACTTGAACCGAATTTGATGTCTTGTACTACATTTCCTACTTCGAGTAATCATTAAAACTAAGCATGCAGAACCGCACATATGCATCCACTCTTCATTCTTCGATCATTCCTCGTCGTCAGAACTTTCATATGCTATGCCCAGCAAGCTTTTTACAGGATTTTCCGATTTCAGTTTTATCCTCTACTTCTGTTGGCGTGGGATGCTTCTTCACCTGGTCAGCCTTCGATTCGGAAGTCACATGATTATTGTATATGATGGTTGCTTGATTCGCATTTGGTGGGCTAGAAACCTTTTGCCGCTTAGGCTTGATTTCCACAACTTTCTTGAGGAGAACTTGCTGCCTGATCCCTCTTTGGTTTTGGTTCGACACGAAGAGGCAAAGGCACGGATGCAGGAGATGAATCTGCTAAACTCGCAGCTTTGTGTCCTTCAATTAAGTAAAAAACTCGATGAAAGCACCATGACAGGGCTTCCATTCTACCTCTTTTAATGACCTCTACATCTATACGTTATCATAACAATGACAGAGAAATATTTTGACACATTTCAAAGCCAAGAATCTGTGCATCAATGTCAAAAAACTACCCCAATCAAGGCTTCAAACATCAACAAAGTTGACCATCAGTTCTCTGTTCTCCCAAACAAGATCACTTAGGTGGCAACCTAATCATATTAATACAATAAAGAGATCGTAAACAAAATTTGCAATGCGCATGGCAGAAGAAACAATTAACCCAATATGTATACTTTTTTCCAGCAGATACGACTTTGTAACTATAACAAGAAACTGAGATCGCACCACTACATTGCCTTGATATTAAACTACAATGACCGGCCAGCAAAGAAGAGCCAAAAACATAAAAACCCCAGAACACCTAGGTAGAATCATACACTATATCCCATGAAAGCCTCATACAAAGTCCAATCCCAAAGAGCAAAAGTATGGAAATTTTCATTGCACTATTAACATCTTTGCATAAAACCTAGATTGATCTTGTTAGCCAGTATCAACAGTGAAGTACACTCCTTCAAATGCAATGAAAACCTAAGAATAAGCATCATCTTCACATTATTGACCTTGCTAATCTTGATGCTCCAACATAAATGCATCAAATTTTCACCCAAGACACGCCGGTTCGCGCCCTACCCCCTCATTTGAGAGGGGAGGGGTTCGAAACTCCGTGCCCCTATTAAGCGACTAAAGTGGAGTGCCGTGGGAGGTAGGCCCCCGCGCTAGTGCTCCCCCTGGTTTACGCCGCCGGTTGCCGGCTGTACGGTGATTCCAGGGCATCAAAACAAAAAAATAAATATAATTTTAATGTTTTTTACAGTGTCAATAGTTATAATTTACGAATGAGGAAAATGTTTTTGTAAGGAGTCCTCACGGCGTCCAAAAAGGCATACACAGCTTCTTATGGCATCCTCCTCTAATATTCGTTCTCTTCTATTCTATTTGTCCTTGTTAACGCCAAAATTCTCAATTTTCATTTTTAATTAGGTTTTACTGTAGTGTACTTTATTTTATTTTGCCTTTTTTTTCGGATAATAAATAATAAATAAAAACAAAAAAAATAACAAAACAAAACAAAGAAAAATCATAAAGGAAGGGAGGAGGCCTCCGCATGGGCCTCCATGGCCCATCCTCCTCCTCAGCCCGGCCCAGTCAGATCTTCTTCTCCCTTGCGCCTCTGCAATACACGCGCGAGGGTGTGACGCCCGAGGGAGATCGTCGAACGGCGACGCACGTGGAGCAGAGGAGCAGTTGGCGTTGGATGGGACGCCGGTCTGGCCGCCCAGAGCTGCTCGGCACGCGAGGGGGACCGGCGGTCGAAGCTCCATCGACCGGCCACCCCCTCGCCTATAAATACCGAGGCCCCCGCCTCCGTTGAAGACATGCGCAGCAACCGGCAGCGAGCTCCGAGAGCTTCCCCTTGAGAGACTTCAGGGGAGGAACCGAAGGGTGAGCACGAAGGGTCGGGTTGCGAGCTCGACGACCTCCCTCTGAGAGACATCGGGGGAGGCCGGCGGCAAGTGAAGCCCTGATCTGCGAGCGCGGCCAGAGAGAGAGAGAGAGAGAGAGAGAGGGAGAGAGGGGGAGAGAGAGAGATCGAAGGTCGCCGTTGCTCGTCGTCTCCGCTGCTCGCCATTCAACACACCCCGCCGCAGGTAGCCACCGCTGTCGCCGCGCCGATCCGCCCCCCCTCCCTTTTTCCTCGGCGCCGCGAATCGGGAACCCTAGGGTTCCCGATTTGTGCGGGTCGCGACCCGGGTCGTTGGGGCGGACCCGGGTCGGGGGTACCGGGTAGGGTTTCGTCGGTTTTTTTATTTTTTTAATAACATTTTAATTAAATAAATAACTTATTTTCCCAAAAAAATCAAAATCAAAATAAAAAAAATATAATATATTTTCGAAAAATATTAAAAAAAATTTAAAATTCCAAAATAACCATAAAATATTAAAAAAATATTTTATTTTCCAAAATAACCAGAAAATATTAAAAATATTTTATTTTCCAGAAAAAATCAAAAATTACTTTATTTTCCAAAAATATTTTAAAAATATTTTATTAACAAAAAATAAAATAAAAAATATTCCATATTTTCCAAAAAATGCCATAAATTTAGAAAAAGCCAAAAAGACTTGTATTTTTCCAAAAAAAAAACCAAAAATCCAAAAAAAATCCCTTTTATGTAAAAAAAAATCGGAAAAAGGTTCAAAAAATGTTTTCTTCCAAAAAAAATGCGTGGAAAATCCCTAAAACATCCAAAAAGCCTCAGGGTTTAAACAATGTTAGGTACTGAAAGGGCATTAGTGATTAACTAGTGTAATCAAGTCCCCGATCCTAATTTGTCTGGTTGCGTAGGAGCGAATATTTCTCCCAATATTTCGCATGGGTTTCAAATCAACCCACCCCAAATTGATTAGTGGTGACTCCGTTTTAAAAATTAACTTACATGTTAAAAACTCAGATTATTAAAGTCGTGAATTGGTGGACTTGGGAGAGTCCGAGCTTAATAAACCTAGCCGAGCCATTAGCCTCCGCGAGGCGCGCGACCCGATCGAGCGCCGGAAAAAAAGAGGTCGCGACAGCTTGGCGACTCCGCTGGGGACTTTGAAGACTTAGGCCTTCTTTTGCCTTGTTTAAATTCTTTACTGACTTAGGTTTTTTTTTATGCAGGTCAATAGCTTAGAAATTTATTTTAAATTTTGCTTAAAATATATTTTCCTGTGAGTATGAATTGTTGTGCATGTTTTACTATTTCAGCATTACACACGACACACACAACCCGGCCGCCGGACCTGGGCCGCCATAGGATATTTAGGATGGTGTCAAGAAAGATACGACCTCGAACGCGAGACTGCGATGTAGAGGTTGCCTTTCTTTTCTCCGAATTTCTCTAGCCGAGGTTAGGAGGGTATGCTGCTAACGCAAGACTGCGATGGGCGGATATCCTTTTAATTTCAACAAGCCTTCTCAATTAGAAATCGAGCCGCACATCTCATGTGCATGTCTTTGTGCTTGCCATTTTCTTTAAAAGCAAAGTAATTTATTTACTTTTACTCAGTCCTTTTATTGACCCATGGCAATTTAGGGTAAGTTTTTCGAGTCCCAGTTTATATGCGATGGGAGAAGATGACATCCAGCTTATTCCCACTCCCAAGGCAGAGCTCTTCAGATGGTGGGGTCAATTGGACCAGTATGCCCAAGAGCGTGTGAAAGCCAAAGTCGGTCATCTTCTATCGTTGATCCGAATCCGTATTCACCCCAACTCTGGAAGAATACAGCATCATCACTGGAATGCCTCTCGAGAAAAGGCTTGTTAGGCCATCAACAGGCATTATCCCGTTGCGTGGGTTAGCACGACTCTTAGGAACTGAAGTCCATGTTATGAGGCAAATTCTTGAAAACAACCATAGTACCTGCCCCCTAACATTTTTGACTGCCTGTTTTGAAAATCAACCCATGACTCAGAAAAGCGAGATTTTCCTCTTGGCCTTTTTCGGGTTCATCATTTTCCCCCATCAAAGAAATGTCATAAGTCCAAAGATGGCATGGATAGTTGATCAGATCTTAAGGGGGCAAAATTATGTCAACATGATTTTAACTGAAACATTCTTGTCCCTCAACAGTTTTAAAGAAAATACGGAAAAAGTCATGCGGGTCTCCCCGGAAATTTTACAAGTCTGGTTCTTTTCTCACCTAAGCGAATTTCGAGGCTTCATGCGATCGTCTAAAACAAATGATTTCGAAAATCCATTTCAGAAATTTATGGTTTTAGGACCATACATTCCCAATCAAAGCTGTTTAAATTGGGTGAACTTCCTAAGAGACCTGACTCTTGAAGTATTCCAATGGTGTGCTGGTTGGTTCCATGAAAAGAGAGCTCGTTTTGCTTATAAACGCCGCTGTTCAATTCCGTTGCTCGGTCTCACTGGCGCCATTTCCTATTTTCCATATCGGGTGGCACGACAGTATAGAGCCCTCCAGGAGATCCCGCCGCCTTTCAAGAGGAAGTCTCCTCCACTCTTTTTCAACACAAGCCGTGACTACGCAGTCGAAATTTCTATCCATGAGGAAACATGGAGCAAGTGCCATCGCAAAAGGATCGTGGTACCTGAAGGGCTTGAGGGACAAGAAAAAGCCCACCACGCCTCTGAATCCTACATCCTCAACCATCGTATCCCAACAAAGTGGAAGCCATCGATCCCTCACCCAATCAGCGAGATCAGCCAGCATGAACAAGCAGAGCTTATGCAAGGGGATTTGGGGATAGGCTTGATGCATGTCTCAGAGCCGATCCAAGAAGACAAGCACCTGCGCAAGAACAAGGCTCCCCGTTGCATATAACTAGCAATCATGTGTCCCTTAGTGTTGATATTGTAAAAATTCCGTCCCATTGTTTAGGGACTTTTGTTTAATACATAGTATTTCCTTCTGTCATTTCAAGTTTTAAATGTCGGAAGTGTGTGGTCTATAAAATCATCTTTTAATAAATAAAGAAGCAGTTAGATCATTGCCATGGGTCAATCTTTGTTTACTTTCGTGCTCATTCATGATTTTTGCGACACAGGTAATTATGGATCGTCAACTATCAGCCACCCGCGAATGGCCTCATGTGATAGGACCCGATCAAAATGATGTACAAAATCATCTCACCAACATTGAAGACGGCGTAGGACAGATGTCCATTGTCCTTCGACAACTCTCAAGGAAAATGGAATCCACTCAAGCTAAACCCAACTCCATAACTACTTTAAGCACACTCCTGGTGCTTGCAAATCTACCAGATAATAACCAACAAGATAAATAGCTTGAAAAGATCATGAAAAAGTTGAGACAGCTGCAAGAGTCGAATCCCATCAACTCGTTTGATTATGCCGGTTTTGAGGTCCCTGAAAAGCTCATAACGCCTGAATGCGAAAGGTATGCTGATACCTTCCGCCCATAGACCTACTTACAAGCCTACCTGGTCCAAATGATGATTCAATCATACTAATAAAACCTGACCGGCCCTGCCTTGCGATGATACATTGTTAGGAAGATTAGTTCCCTTAAAACCTGGAAGGAACTAATTCATGTTTTCCACCAAGAATATAATATTGACATCAGCCCTGACATCGCCTTGCCCTACAAAGAACCGATGATCCCGGAGCACGAGGAGCCGTTAGTTGCTAAGATATGAGAAGAAGATGTCAATAAAGCCTTGCATGATAAATGGGTAACTGAGCAACATCATATTATTGAAAAGTTTCCCACTCGGAAAGGCAAGGAACCTATGTATGAGATCACAGGTACAGAGCCTGTTCAAGACCAGGGCACGACAGGACAGCTCCCCAAGCTTACTGCAAGAGCTAGGGTTCAAAGAATACCAACCCCTATCGACATAGAAAGTGAAACAGAGAGTGAAGCCTTAATATCTCTCGTTCCCGTTGACAAAATCGAACTGGCAAAACGAAGGGCCTTACTCAAAAGGTCTGGACCAGGAGCCAGGAAAAGTAAGCCTAAACAAATCAATTCAACATCTACCACTAAGTATAGGCGAAATTTGATAACTGGTGAACCACTGCATCAAAACTTCGAGCATTCTCTGGAGTACAACTCCAAAGGCTATCGCCCTCTAGAGTACGACCCTGATGACTTCTAGTCCCTAGAATACAATCCCAAGGACTTCCAGCGTTATTTTAATGAAACTGACGACTCATCGTATAATTGTTTCCTACTCTCACCCGGGGATGAAGGCTCGTCAGAAGAAGAAACGTATATCTTTATCCGCTACGATCCTAACGAGCTACTAAACTCGTCCTCCGACCATGAGGATAGCTTCAATACTTCATCCTCATTCGGAAATTTTGACCCAGAAGAAGGCAATGGAGTGATCTCGGTAGAGTCCAACTTCCCTGAAACAGAAAAATTCACCACTTCAACGAATATGCAGTGGGAAAACCAGTGGCCTAATCAAGACATGTCAAGCCCGTCTTGCCCTCATATGATCATGACCCCCAGCGAAGTGTGGATACCTAATATTTGCAAGTATAATGGCATGACTTGCCCCGTGGCTCATTTGCAATATCTTCACACTGAAATGAGTCAGTACCATGGCCCGATGTCATTCACAACTCAGGCGTTCCAAGAAACTCTTACGGGGTCTGCATTGCAATGGTTCGTCACAGCAAGTATTTACCTCATAAAGGATTGTAATGAGCTGTCTTCCACATTCTTGCGTCAGTACCAAAACCAGATTGGAACTGAGCTGCCTTGCGAGAGTTTGGCCCACTTCGGAAGAAGACCAATGGAGGATTTCCGGGCATATGCAGGAAGGTGGAGGGCTTTTATGATGCAAACCCACCCTCAACTGACTGAAGAAGAATTGATAAAGCAGTTCATAGAAGCTTTGCCCCACGAACATCGCTGTTGGCTGCATGGATTACACTTCCGTAGCTTCAACGAAATAGTCATCGCATGCAAATACTTCGAGTCTACTGGAGGCGAGGAATTGAAAGGCTTTTGACTTCAAGACCAGCACTATCAAAGCGCTCCTTTTCATAGGAGTTTTTATTAGTTTTGTTTGTTTTTATCTAGTGTGCTACTGTTGTCTTTTTCATTCCAGTACTTTAATGTATGGTTATAATATTTTGTTTTGAAAGCATGAGGCGGTATTCCAAACCAGCCCAGTGATGCTATCCAACCATGAAAAGAAAATATCATCCAAGGAGAATACTGAGGGCTGGGCTTCCTCATGCTTTTTCTCCCCCAAAGACATGTTCTGAAAATAAAAAATATTTCATCACCAAAAGCTTTCGTCAAAACAAGATGATAAATTTAACCATGTTTGTCTTTCTGACTCTCTCACTTCATGTCTCAGAATATCATTCCCTTTGACTTAGTGTAACAGAAAGCATTTAAAACCGGCACATCATTTGAACAGACCAAGTTCAAAGACACCCTTTCAAGGAAGCAGGGGCAAACAAAAAGGATCATCCTGTTTCAAAGAAGGTAAGTCTTATTCCCTGAACATAATTTTGAAAATGATGTCTTCTCTCTTATGTGTACAGGAAACGAAAGATAGGAGGTAATAGGCATAGGCATACGGTTAAACTCGAAGCATGCACATTATGGTAGCTCAAGGTAGGATAACCTCCCCCCATGCCGCCTTCAACCTTCCCATTTTTGCAAGCCATCCTCAGGAGCTTTGTGCACTCCACCTCACTCCTGTCCAACTCATTCTCAAGACGGAGTAATATCTTCTCCCCTTGACGTGCCCGAACAATTAGACGGTACAGTTTCATTAAAGGGATTTCCAGCTTCGACAAGCCAAGGAGCACAAAGAAGAAATTTCCTTTGAATTCATTACTGTTAATAGGGAGAAAATCCAGACAGTCAAGGCGATTTATAGCCCCCACTCCAGACAATGACTCTAGAGTCTGGAAGCTTCACTCCGTGTTCCAGACATATATTCTTCCAAAAATAATCGCCATCAGAAAACTGGAGGTTTTTGATTGTCCATCTCAGATTCCATAGAAGCTTGAGGTACGTGAATTTTTGCTCAGTGCAGCTATAGTCAAAGGCAGAAGAAAAATTCCACAGAAGGAAGGCGTTGAAGATGAATCAACGACTAGTAACCATGCATACAGGGCCACAAATGAGGAGGGCCAATCAAAAGAGACATTGAACCGTGTCAAAGACAAAAAGGCCGTCATTGACACTCAAATATCCCTAAGAGTCAGCAAATATAAACTCTGAGGAAGAGTAATTTGGTATCGTTTCCAATACTCCCAATATCTGAACTCATCTTTGACACATTTTCTCTTATTGACAGGAAGCCTAAGATTCAAGAAACAAGCTTAATGGTTAATTTGGGCAAATCAAGTGACCCACATCAATTTACCTAGCTTGGTATGAAAGGACGCGTCGTCCAAGAATCGGTTCGGTTAAATGGAAAAGGAAACTCCCCCCACAAACATTGTTGGCGCCTCTAGCTGAGTGGTAGCCCGGGAAGAAGCAAAATGGTCCAAAGTTGAGGGTTCGAATCCCTGACGCAACAATTAGCCTCTTGAATACCAAAAAATAATAAAATTTTGCTTCTTTTGCACCTGCAAATTACAAGAGAGCAAATGACCTAATAGAGTGAAAATTATAGGAATTCATATCCTCCTCGTACTTCAGGTCTATTCAAACATCTGTAAACCAGTGAAGGGTAATGTTGTATCACTTCCAAGTTATTCGACTCTTGAAATAGCTTCTAACTAACATGACCCCTCTCGTCTGTTGTAGGATCACCTGATTGTCAAAGATGCAGAAAACAAATCAATGAGAGTCATGTCAGACCGTGATAAACTCTCCCAAGCCAAATGGCGCCTCAAGTATCGCTAAAGCAAATGACAAGAACCTTTCAGGCCTCAAATCATGTGTGATATTGACCCTACTAATTGATCTATTTCCACATCTTCTCTTCTGCAGGGGCAAAAGCAGAAAATCCATCAAATCAATGATTAGATCCCTAATCCCAACTGATCCTTCTTGTGTCATTTCCCTACTTAATAAGGACAATCCATCGACACCCCTTTGTGAATAACTCTTTTGATATTCAAAATTCAGCACATTTGTAAATACAATTTCACTAAGTAAACACCCCTAAAGTTGTCAATAGGGTCTCTTGAGTAAAATTCATTCATTTGTTTTGAGAGTACAAACTCTCTCGTACTTCAAAAAACGCTGCATGCCTTTCTCCAAATGGATTTTTGCATGATTATTTTGTCTGTCTAAATCACTGATTCCATTAAGGATTACTAGAATAGACAGCTAAGTGAAGAATACAAGATTAGTTAAGCATGTTGGATGAGGCACGTCAGAATGATGACAGGCAAGCCATATCCTACACACAGTCCCCCATCTATACACTTGTGAGATGAGTGCACAAAATTCCATGACTGCAGGGTAAAGAGTTCTCTCGCGAATGGTACGATAACCAAAATAGTGAGAGGCATTTCATTGCTCACCCCCTATTGAGCCCCTTACAGTGGTGAAGCTTCTCTCATCAAGAATCACCCCACATTAGAGCATGTCAAAGATAAGGCAAGTTAGCATCACAAGGTGAGAAGAGGGATAGAAATTCTCTTGCTCGCACTTGCATCAATCTTCGAGTGTCTTTATTGCATATGAACACTCGCGTTAATTTAAGTGCCTCAGAATGACGAAGAGCAATTCCTTTTCTATGCATTTGTATACATTGTACAACCCAAGTGAGTTTGTAATTTTACCCTCACATTGAGACAAAGCAGAAGTTATTGCCATAGCCTAGAGCGCTGGCCGAAGATGAAGACTCAAAGTCTAAATAATGGTGCTTCGATTGAACTCGCCTAGATCAGTTCCTCAAGCAACAAAAATGAAAAAGTTAGGGGCATAAAAAAGTAGTGTACCTGGTAAAAGCAAGGTCAAATGCCCATAAATGAAAGGTTGGGATAAAAGCAGGGGCATGAAAAAGCAGTGTGCCTGGTAAAAGCAAGGCCAATGCCCCCCCAGTAAAAAAAAAATACAGCCAAGAAAAAGTTGTGGTTGTAAAATCTCCATTTGACAGTAAGAAGAAAGACCAGTGACGAATGCTGAGACAGTCACCAACTCTCACCCTTCTACATGTGAGTCGAGTCTACGTTATACTCCCATTATAAAAAGTCTCTTCAGACTAGGGGTACTTCAATTAATGTAGGATTTCATATGTGCATAAATATTGCTCGAAGAAGTACGAGCAGGATTACTCTATCTCTTTTCGCAGTGTTCCTGACTTGTAAACCCGGAGAGAATCGTGCAACATTTTCATCCATCGACTTCAACCTTGATGGTCCCCTTTGATGAGTTGCTAACCAAGTCTTCATCACAATTTCAACAAAGACCTCTCACATTGGTAAAGTCGTACCACTTGCGAGAATACTCGGACCCTTGCTGACATGTTGATAGTGAGAAGTGTGATCCTTATAAATTCTGCATCAATGGTCAAGATAAAATAGCCTTTCCATGAGAGTGAGTGAAAAGTCCTTTTAGATTGAAAGTCCCTCATCTAGCATGCTCAATACATCTAAATTCTAAATGAGAGTTGTCTTTCAAAATCTTCCCCAGTGGAATTCGGATGACAGAAAACTGACAAAGTTGTCATGCATAAATCGCATTTGAACTTATGAGTTTACAGCATATACAATCATTGTGTACATGTCTACATATTGTGTAAATAGCAAACATACTCTCAGTAATTAGAGATATTCTCAGGTAAGCATATCCCTGTCCCCATTTGTCTTAAAGTACCTACCACTGTCCAGGTACTCTCATTGACACTCGACCTGTTCGAGTTATCCCTGAATATTAATATTTGCAACTGTCCAGATATCCCCATGTTTTTGAGTGCCTGCCATTACTCAGGTACTCCCTCTGTTGACACTCGACCTGTTCGAGTTGTCCTTAAAGTTTGGATGCTCGTGACTGTTCAAGTATCCTCTTGTCTTTGAGTACCGATCATCGTTTGGTACTCCCTTTCCGTGACACTCGACTTGTCCGAGTTGTCCTCAAAATTGTATATTTGAATTCTAGCAGCTACTCAAACATTCCATCACATTATACGCCTGCAATCACCCAGGTATGCTTTCTTACACTCGGACCAATTGAGTGGTCCCCGATCATATCATTAAATATTTGGTTTATCCAAATGTTCCTCTACTTTGTACACCTGTGTGCCTGCGGCCATCTAGGTAAGCCTTGTGCTACATTCAAATTCTCAATTACCAGGAGGTGAGAGACCTTCGTGAATATCCAAGGTATGTCCTCGATATTCCCAACTACCAGGAGGTGAGAGACCTTCGCGAATATCTCAAGTACGTCCTCGATATTCCCCATACCACGAGGTGAGAGACCTTCATGAATATCCAAGGTATGTCCTCGATATTCCCTAAATACCAGAAGGTGAGAAACCTTCACGAATATGCGAGGTACGTCCTTGATATTCCCCAATTACCAGGAGGTGAGAGACCTTCGTGAATATCCAAGGTATGTCCTCGATATTCCCAACTACCAGGAGGTGAGAGACCTTCGCGAATATCTCAGGTACATCCTCGATATTCCCCATACCACGAGGTGAGAGACCTTCACGAATATCCAAGGTATGTCCTCGATATTTCCTAAATACCAGAAGGTGAGAAACCTTCACGAATATGCGAGGTACGTCCTCGATATTCCCCAATTACCATGAGGTGAGAGACCTTCGCGAATATCCAAGGTACGTCCTCGATATTCCCAACTACCAGGAGGTGAGAGACCTTCGCGAATATCTCAGGTACGTCCTCGATATTCCCCATACCACGAGGTGAGAGACCTTCACGAATATCCAAGGTATGTCCTCGATATTCCCTAAATACCAGAAGGTGAGAAACCTTCACGAATATGCGAGGTACGTCCTCGATATTCCCTAATTGCCAGGAGGTGGGAGACCTTCACGAATATGCGAGGTACGTCCTTGATATTCCCAATTTCTAGAAGGTAAGAAACCTTCACGAATATGCGAGGTACGTCCTTGATATTCCCAATTTCCAGAAGGTGAGAGACCTTCACGAATATGCGAGGTATGTCCTTGATATCCTTGATATTCCCAATTTCCAGAAGGTGAGAGACCTTCACGAATATGAGGGGCATGTCCTCGATATTCCCATTACCAGGAGGTGAGAGACATTCACGAATATCACAAGTACGTTCTCGATATTCCCTAATTGCCAGGAGGTGGGAGACCTTCACGAATATGCGAGGTACGTCCTTGATATTCCCAATTTTCAGAAGGTGAGAGACCTTCACGAATATACGAGGTACGTCCTTGATATTCCCAATTGCCAGGAGGTGGGAGACCTTCACGAATATGCGAGGTACGTCCTTGATATTCCCAATTTCCAGAAGGTGAGAGACCTTCACGAATATGCGAGGTACGTCCTTGATATTCCCAATTTCCAGAAGGTGAGAGACCTTCACGAATATGCGAGGCATGTCCTCGATATTCCCATTACCAAGAGGTGAGAGACATTCACGAATATCACAGGTACGTCCTCGATATTCCCGAATTGCCAGGAGGTGGGAGACCTTCACGAATATCCAAGGTATGTCCTCGATATTCCCCATACCAGAAGGTGAGAGACCTTCATGAATATCCCAGGTACGTCCTCGATATTCCCAATTTCCAGAAGGTGAGAGACCTTCACGAATATCCCAGGTACGTCCTTAATATTCCCAATTTCCAGAAGATAAGAGACCTTCATGAATATCCAAGGTACGTCCTCGATATTCCCCGTACCAGGAGGTGAGAGACCTTCATGAATATCCAGGTACATCCTCGATATTCCCGAACTACCAGGAGGTGAGAGACGTTCACGAATATCTCAGGTACGTCTTTGATATTCCCAACTACCAGGAGGTGAGAGACCTTCACGAATATCTCAGGTACGTCATCAATATTCCCATTACCAGAAGGCAAGAGACCTTCACGAATATCTCAGGTACGTCCTCGATATTCCCCAATTATCAAAAGGTGAGAGACCTCCATGAATATGTGACACCCATCCTCGATATCCCGTTTGCCAGGTATTTTTAGAAATTCATACTCGTGATCATCCAAGTACCTCTTCAACACCTGCGAACGTTCAGGCATCCTTTAAAGTCTGAACTTGTTAACATCCAAGTACTCTTTTGACACTTGCAATCAATCAGGTATTTTCCAGCATCTAGTACTTGTGAGCATACAGGTACCCCTTCAATATCTGCAAACATCCTGGTATCCTCCCAGAGTTTATACTTGTGATCATCCAAGTACCCCTTCGACGCCTGTAAAGGCCTAAATATCCTCCAGGATAGTACTTGTGAATATCCAGGTACTCTTTCAATTCTGGTGAATATCCAGGTATCTTCAACAAATCGATGCCCTAAGAAAGGTCGGTGCATCCCCCGAGAAAGGTCGGGTTCCAACAGGTGTCCTTGACGAAGATCAAGCACCCCGCAAATCGATGCCCTGAGAAAGGTCGGTGCATCCCCCGAGAAAGGTCGGGTTCCAACAGGTGTCCTTGACAAAGATCAAGCACCCCGCAAATCGATGCCCTGCGAAAGGTCGGTGCGTCCCCCGAGAAAGGTCGGGTTCCAACTGGTGTATTTGACAAAGATCAGGCACCTCACAAACCGATGCCTTGAGAAAGGTTAGTGCATCCCCCGAGAAAGGTCGGGTTCCAACTGGTGTCTTTGACGAAGATCAGGCACCTCACAAATCGATGCCCTGAGAAAGGTCGGCGCATCTCCCGAGAAAAGTCGGGTACCAACTGGTGTCCTTGACAAAGATCAGGCACCCCACAAATCGATGCCCTGAGAAAGGTCGGCGCATCCCCCGAGAAAGGTCGGGTTCTAACTGGTGTCTTTGACAAAGATCAGACACCTCCACAAAACAGATGCCCTGAGAAAGGTCGGCGCATCTCCCGAGAAAGGTCGGGTACCAACTGGTGTCCTCGATACAAATCAGGCACCCACAAATGAGATGCCCTGAGAAAGGTCGGTGCATCTCCCGTCAAGGCGACCAAAGAAAAGTTCGAGTCCTAGACAAATCATTGATTGTTTTAACAGGCGACCGAAGAATGGTTGGAGTCCTGGAGAAGCAATTTCTCGTCACAGCGACCGAAGAACGATTCGGGTTTGAGACAAACCACTAATTGCTCTAACAGGCGACCAAAGAATGGTTCGGGCCATGGAGGAGCAATTTCCCGTCAAGGCGACCGAAGAAAGGTTCGAGTCCTAGACAAATCATTGATTGTTTTAACAGGCGACCGAAGAATGGTTCGAGTCCTGGAGAAACAATTTATCGCCACGGCGACCGAAGAAAGGTTCAAGTCCAAGACAAACTATTGATTGCTCTAACAGGCGACCGAAGAATAGTCCGGGTCCTAGAGAAGCAACCCTCTCATATCATCAGGTAAGATGACACCTTGATACTTGCCAAAACTCGGGGTTCACACCTTATCTCACTCACTCTCGGTAAGTAATTCCAGGCATCTCCTTATCTGTCTTAGTATATGTAAAGTTATATTACTCTTCTTCTGCATAGAATAATAGGTCCTAAATAAAATATAATATGCTACACATGCATGGATAAAATTTAGACATCAGTTTGTCTTTGAATGTAACCTCTGCGAACTCACCTTCAAAGAGGGGCAGCTGTTGATGCCTAAATTCTCAATTTTCATTTTTAATTAGGTTTTACTGTACTATAATTTATTTTAGTTTATTTTATTTTATTTTGCCTTTTTTTCGGATAATAAATAATAAATAAAAACAAAAAAAAATAACAAAACAAAACAAAGAAAAAGCAGAAAGGAAGGGAGGAGGCCTCCGCATGGGCCTCCACGGCCCATCCTCCTCCTCAGCCCGGCCTCGTCAGATCTTCTTCTCCCTCGCGCCTCTGCAACGCACGCGCGAGGGCACGACGCCGAAGGGAGATCGTCGAACGGCGACGCACGTGGAGCAGAGGAGCAGCTGGCGTCAGATGGGACGCCAGTCTGGCCGCTCGAAGCCGCTCGGCACGTGAGGGGGACCGGCGATCGAAGCTCCGTCGACCGGCCACCCCCTCCCCTATAAATACCGAGGCCCCCGCCTCCGTTGAAGACACGCATAGCAACTGGCAGCGAGCTCCGAGAGCTTCCCCTTGAGAGACTTCAGGGGAGGAATCGAAGGGTGAGCACGAAGGGTCGGGTCGCGAGCTCGACGACCTCCCTCCGAAAGACATCGGGGGAGGCCGGTGGCAAGTGAAGCCCTGATCTGCGAGAGAGAGAGAGAGAGAGAGAGAGAGGGAGAGGAGGAGAGGGAGAGAGGGAGAGAGATCGAAGGTCGCCGTGCTCATTGTTCAACACACCAGCAGTAGCCACATTGTCATGCGCCGATCGCCCCACCCCTTTTTCCTTGGTCCGGGAACCCTAGGGTTCCAGATTTGTCTTGATTATTTGGGTCATTAGGGGACGGTGAGAGGAAGGTAGGGTGGTCCCCCCCCACAAAAGCGGCGTAGCTTTATTTTATTAACAAAAAAAAAAATTGGGACCCGGGTTGGGGGAACCGGGTAGGGTTTTCATCGGTTCCCCACCCCCCCGCCAAAGCGGCGCCATTTAAAAAAAAAAGAAAAATAAAAAAATAAGAAAGTCCAAAAAATCTTAGTCGGGCTCGCAACGCGGGCCCGTATGCGATCGGCTTTTTTATTTTTTTAATAATATTTTAATTAAATAAATAACTTATTTTCCCAAAAAAATCAAAATCAAAATAAAAAATATATAATATATTTTCGAAAAATATTAAAAATATATTTTAATTTCCAAAATAACGAGAAAATATTAAAAAAATATTTTATTTTCCAGAAAAAAAAAATCAAAAATTACTTTATTTTCCAAAAATATTTTAAAAATATTCCATATTTTCCAAAAAATGCCAAAAATTTAGAAAAAGCCAAAAAGACTTGCATTTTTCCAAAAAAAAAATACCAAAAATCAAAAAAAAATCCCTTTTATGTCCAAAAAAATCGGAAAAATGTTCAAAAAATGTTTTTTTTCCAAAACAAATGCGTGGAAAATCCCTAATTAACCATTAAGAGAATAGACGATGAATTGTTTATTTCTTTATAGCATGTAAGGTCACGCTAGGGTGTACTCCCATAAGCTTTGATCTTGCTCACCACCATCTACTTAATATTCAGACCCCGTGACCGGACTCCAAAATTTTTTCCAAAACGTTATAAATCAAAAGATTTCCCCATTTTTTCATAACCATCTCAATGCTATTTTATTTTTTACTTTTTTTATTGTCTGAATATTCAAGAACTAAGACCATTCCAATGCTCCTTTTCGCCATGCATAAACTAAACCACTTCAACTCACAACCGCTTATGAATCTTTTTTCGGATTAAACACATTATCTCAAGTTTTCAACCCCAAAGATTTGGGACCAAAAGCGATTAGCGGTGACCATTGAATAAGTTTCTTTAGCTTGAGTTGGGACCTCCAAATAGTAGGGGTCAAGGTCGGCCATTGAGACGATGGGGGATAAGCTTCATCGTAAAGAGGGAAACAACCTGATAACTCCATAAAAATAGAGTTATTTACCTATTTTAGGCAACAATTAATGCAATATCTATGAGAAAATATTTGGATTTCCTTCTGATTATTTGAATTTTCCTTATTTATGCAGAATAATGATATATGGAGAAGATAAGGAAAAAGATGGCAAAATCGAGGAATTTAAATCAAGCAGCAGCAAGAGATAGATATCAAATCAAAATCTTCTGATTTACTCCCTGATTTTGTGCGCAATTGCTTGGAGATAAGAATCTTGGATATATCTTATGAAGAGGAGAAAAAAGGGAGAGAAGAGCAGCTAGGTTTTAGTTTTAGTTTTTCTGTTTAGATCGTTTTTCATTATTCTGAGAGATTTTCAAGTATTTTGAAGAGAAGACAAAAGTGGTGACAGAATTCTTATTCTTTGATTCAAGATGCTGAGTTTAATTTATATTTATATTTCTTCATCTACTATGTTCTAATTTTCATTTGTTAGGGCTACGATGTAGCCTAACCATGATGATATGAATTTCATGATTTTTATGTTTTATAATTGATTTCATTCATGTGAGTTATATATTATTGTGCTTAATGCTTTTGAGTGACTGGCCACCACTTGAATGATTTGATGTGCATGTTTGAGACTGAGAAGTGATAATATGCAATTGCTCATTATAATATATAACCATGAATTAAACGTGGATAGAGATATATCGCGTTATTTGTGTAGCTTTCGGTGATAAGGTGATCCAAAAGATTCATTGTAAACCGGGAATATTCATAGTTCTTAATGCACTCGTGTTTATTTTAATTCACATAGAGATATAGTGGATTAATAAATTGAGTAGGTTTGCTATACCTAGAGATAGGATAGTAAATAGGTTAGGAAATTCCGCTATCACATGTTTGATATCGTTCTTGTATTCACAATAATCTGAAATTCATATATAGTGGTTATGGTGAAACCGGATGCTCTAACATATTTATCTGATCGATTTACTACATTTAGTCTACAAATTTCGTTTTTAATTTATTCTCAATTATATTTTGATCTGTTAGATAAATTTTAGAGTTAATCTATTTTAGTATTTAATTAGTTTATTAATCATCGATCTTCATGGGACGATATTCTTTCTCATCATTATATTACTTGTTCAACACGTTCACTTGCGTTTAGAATTTTACGAACAAGTTTTTGGCGCCGCTGCCGGGGATCGTTTGTTTAATACTAATTAATATTGATACCAGATAATTCTAAGTTTAATCTAGCTTTATTTTTGTTTTATTTTTTAGGGTGTACATCGGTTTATGACACGTAGCCAACAAGGGAAACTTGTTGAGCTTGATCCAGAAATCGAGCGTACATTCAAAAGGCGACTGAGAGAACAGAGAAATCACGCTAAGATGGCAGATGGTGAGAATGAAAATCCACGTAGACTCTTAAGAGATTATGCTGCGCCAATAGTTCAAGGCACCACATCAAGTATCAGAAGACCTGCAATTCAAGCAAACAATTTTGAGATCAAGCCGTCACTCATTCAGATGCTTCAACAATCAGTGCAATTCAGTGGGCTACCAAGCGATGATCCAAACGCTCACATCGATGCTTTTCTTGAAATTTGCGACACCATTAAATATAATGGAGTTACAGATGATGCTATTAGATTGAGATTATTTCCATTCTCTCTTAGAGACAAAGCTAAAAGTTGGCTTTCTTCTCTTCCTGCAGGATCAATCACTACATGGAATGATATGGCTCAGAAATTTCTTGGTAAGTTCTTTCCACCTGCAAAGTCCGCGAAGATGCGTAACGATATTACTAATTTTATTCAGATGGACAATGAATCATTATATGAAGCATGGGAAAGATTCAAAGAATTTCTTAGGAGATGCCCACATCATGGACTACCCGTATGGATGCAGGTACAAACTTTTTATAATGGCTCTAGTACAAATCTTCGTTCTATGATTGATGCAGCTGCAGGAGGAACTCTAAATAATAAAACACCAGAAGAAGCCTACAATTTATTAGAGGAGATGGCGTCCAATAGTTATCAATGGCCTACTGAGAGACTATCAATGCGAAAAGTTAGCGGAGTTCACGAAGTGGATGCTTTTGATGCAATTGCTGCACAATTTGAAACACTCAACAAAAAGCTTGATAATATGAGTGTTTCAGCCATGAAAATTCAAAATTTGACATGTGATTTTTTGTGGTGGAGGACATGTTAGCACAGCGTGTCAGGTAGGTAATACTTTTAAACAATCTCATGAAAATTCTAACTTTGTTCGGAATTTTAACAGGTCACAGAATAATCCCTACTCCAACACGTACAATCCGGGATGGCGCAATCATCCAAATTTTTCATGGAATAATCAGTGTTGACACCTAATTTAGGATCAATTTTTTTTCTAGGAGATAATAAATAAAATAAAGAATTTGGGTTTGTGGAGGGAGATTTTAAAAAAAACGAATTTTGAATAATGAAGCATTTTTATCGTTGAACACATATCTTCATTTCAAAATTAAAAAAAAAATGAAATTAATGAGGGGAATTAATGGGATTTGTCTAGCGATATGGAAAGAACGGATACTCACTCGAATATTGGGCGTGAATCTGGACATGTTCGCGGCAATATAAATGAATTGCGAAAGAAGGTGAGGGATTTACGGCAACAAATCAGGGCTAAGATTTCGGCAATCCCCACGATCAAAGGAGCACAAATTCCGACTTTCCAATATTAAATGGAAGTCTCGTACTATAAAAGGAACACGTCGAGTCGTAACCAAGGGGGGAGAGAAAATTCAGAAGCGAAAATTTTACTTTTTGAGATACGTACGAAAGGAAGTCTTCGTCCAGCTTGGTCAAAGAGAAAACCATTTTTCTCTCCTTTCTCTGACAAGAAAAAAGAGAAGTCAGAGAGAAAGAAAGAGGATGACGTGAGAGAGAGGCTTTTTCTTTCTTCATTCGTTCAAAAGAGGGCTGCAGAAAGCAAAAAGGAAAAAAGGCTGCAAAGGAGAAAAGTCAAGGTCAGTTACGCAAAGGCAGAAAAAGTGAAAAGGGGGCAGAGAGTGGACGTACAGAAGAAATAAAAAAATATAAAGAAAAAGAGAAAAGGGGACTATTCATCATCTCCTTCGTGGAAGCCATCCGACACCGCCCTTTGTTCATTGCTGCCCAGATCGTGTTCCTGCGCTGCCGGTCTCTCCGCGCGTCCGCCTCCGGCAGCCACCTTCGCGCTCGCACCTGCACTTCCGTCGCCGACGCTTCGCGGCCTCCCGATCCGCAACACAAGCACTCGCGCCATTCGCCCAAGCCAACGTTGTTGCTGCAATTCGCAGCAACTCAGATCTGGAATTTTCCACACCACCGTGCGACTCAACGCTTGAAGCCATCACCGTCGCCTGAAGCCGAAGTCCATTACGGCTTGCGCCCCCACACCGCCACTCCGCCTTAGCCGCGAGCCCGCCACCTCCAACGCCGACGCTCATCCGTGCCAACGACCAAGCCTCGCAAGTTGACGCCGAGACCCGAAGACCCGAAGGCCTTTCAGCCCACGCCGCCGTGCCGCCGTCTAGCCCTCACCGGAGCCCCGGCCGCCGGCCATCTTCCGCTCGGTTGTCATTTTGTTCTGGTGATTCCTTAGGTAGCTTTTTATTTACCGTTGCTTTTCATTTCTTTGTAGTTTAATCTATTTCATTATTTGTTTTATCTGTTAGGTTAATTTTTATGTTTATTTCATTTGATAGTATGTTAGTTTAATTATTTAAATGTTGGATGTTAATATTTGCAATTTCTATATGCATTATCCGTAGATTTACCTCAAATTACTATAGTTATTAATTTGATCCGAGAGACATCGGGTCACTTTTTTAATTATACTAATTTTGAGTTTGTTTTGGTTGTTAAATCACAATAATTATTTAATTTGGTCCGTAAGACTTCGGACCAAATTTTTAATTATTTTGATTCCCTCGTTGTGATTTGTAGAGTTAAAATAATTCTTAACTTAATCCGTGAGACAACGGATTATCTTTTCAATTATTTTAATTCTTATCTTAGCTTTATGTAAAAATAATTGCTTGTTTGAGAAAAATGAAAATTAAAAAAGGAAATAGTGAAAAGTTAAAAATTTGCATGAGCATATAGGTCATATAGGTTTATTAAATTAAGACACGTAGGTTTAAATTAACCTTTAGGATTATTTTTAGGAAAAGTTTACATGTTTTCATAATATAAAAAGATAATAAAAAATTAAAAAGAATAATGATTTTCTAAAACAAATGGGGTTTAAATCAAATTAATCCCGAAATTGAATTAGGAAATCATTCCATTTTAAATAGCTTAATTAGTTTTTTTTTATTTAGATAAAAAAGTTAGCTTTGCATCATTATTTTTTTTTCTTAATAGAAATTATTCGGCCTTTTTAAAAATAAATAAAAGAGAAAACACAAAAGTTATTTTCTTGATTAATTAATAAATTAGTTCATAATTAATCCCATTTCATATCATCATTATTTAATGTAGGTTGCATACATAAAAAAAAAAATCACAAAAAGAACATGCATATAGAATTAATGTCATTCATCCCATGTCATGAAACACATGCATATTAGAATTATATAAATTAGATTGCATGCATATAGTTCATATTAGGCCATGTAAATTGCGTTTCACATATCATTAAAGTAGAATTTATGCATATTAATTTTAGATTAAGATTGCATTTAATTATTTTTTAAAAAAAAATAAAAAGAAAAATTATGTGTCATGTCATTTAGAAATCATGTTTAGGGCATGCATTTTAATTAGCATTTTTTTTAAATGTTTTCTTAGAGAGTGGACTTTAATAAAGTTGTGGTTTATAATTTCTTAGCATTTTGATTTATTGAATGTTATTTAATTGATTGTGTACCCGCATGACCACCATTTGCATGTTAGCATCTTAGGTTAAAATTAATCAAGACTGCCTGCAAATATGTTTTTTTTTAAAGGTACCGAAAGGGCGTTAGATTAATCTAGCGTAACCATGTCCCCGAATCCATTAAATCTCTGGTTCGTAAAAGGTAAAGTATTCTCCCATACTTTACCTGGGTTTCTAATCAGCCCTAATTGGTTAGTGGCGGCTCCATTTTGAATAATTGCATGTTTTAATGGGTCTTTTTCTTAGTATCAAATCGCGATTGGTAGGGCTTGGGAGAGTCCGCGCCAAGTCTTCGGACTTAGTAATCCATTAACCTAGTTTTTAGGTGATTCACCCATCGAAAAAATTAGGTCGCGACAATCAGAATGTGACAAGACCACCGGGATTCAAACAATCAGAAGAGACAAAGTCAAATTTGGAAGATATAGTCACCAAACTTGCTAATACGACTCATGACTTCATCAAAAGCACGGATGTGAGATTTCAAAACCAAGAGGCTTCAATCAGAAATTTGGAGATGCAAGTGGGTCAGTTAGCAAGCATGATGTCAGGGAGACAACAAGGTTCTTTGCCGAGCAACACGGAGAAAAATCCAATTGAAAACATAAAGGCTATTACCCTGAGAAGTGGTAAACAAGTGGGAGAAGAAGAGATTGTCAGAGACAAGGAAGATGTGATCAATAAACAATCAAAGGAGACAAGCAAGAGTAAACTTTTTCCACATAATCCCAAGCCATATGTGCTGCCAATTTC
Organism: Eucalyptus pauciflora; assembly: GCA_007663325.1. NCBI lineage: Eukaryota > Viridiplantae > Streptophyta > Magnoliopsida > Myrtales > Myrtaceae > Eucalyptus > Eucalyptus pauciflora. The sequence continues at coordinate 727,540 of VMYD01000399.1, read as the reverse complement.
ATTCCCTCAGCGACTCCAGCAACACAAAATAGATAAGCAATTTTCTAAATTTCTTGATGTATTTAAAAAATTGCACATTAACATTCCTTTTGCAGATGCTTTAGCGCAAATGCCTAGTTATGCAAAATTTTTGAAGGAGATTTTGGCAAACAAAAGAAAGCTGGAGGATTATGAAACTGTGAAGTTAAATGAGGAGTGTTCAGCCATCCTACAAAACAAATTGCCTCCGAAATTAAAAGATCCAGGGAGTTTTACTATTCCTTGCACTATTGGAGATTCTTACTTTGAAAAGGCATTATGTGATTTAGGTGCAAGTATTAATTTGATGCCTTATTCAATTTTTAAGAAATTAGGATTGGGTGAGGTAAAAGCAACCACAGTGTCACTTCAACTGGCTGATCGATCAATTAAATATCCGAGAGGTATTGTGGAAGATGTTTTGGTAAAAGTTGACAAATTTATATTTCCTGCAGATTTCATAGTTCTTGACATGGAGGAAGATTTTGAGGTACCACTTATCTTAGGTCGCCCTTTTCTAGTAACAGGAAGAGCTCTTATTGATGTGCAACAAGGGAAGTTGATCCTTAGAGTTCAAGATGATCTTGTTTCATTTAATGTTTTTAAAGCAATGAAATATCCATCTGATGATAATTCTTGTTTTAGAATTGAGACAGTTGACAAGTTGGTGAATAAGGTTTTTCAGGAAAATATTTTTAAAGATCCACTTGAAGCATGTCTGATTCAACCAAGGGACAAAGATATTCAGAATGAGGAGATAAAGGAGTACACAAATTTTATGAAGGCAATTCCACCATATTCAAGGCAAAAGTCAATTAAATTTGAGGAGTTGAGACAACACATTACAAAGCCTAAACCATCAATTGAAGAGCCTCCAATTCTTGAACTCAAACCCTTACCTTCTCATTTGAAATATGCTTATTTAGATGGAGTTTCTTCTTTACCAGTAATTATATCTTCTTCTTTGACAGATTTGATGGAGGAGAAATTGCTCAGAGTATTAAGAGAGCATAAGGGTGCAATTGGATGGAAAATAACTGATATCAAGGGAATTAGTCCTTCAATTTGCATGAACAAAATTTTGATGGAGGAGCAATATAAACCCACTATCCAACCTCAGAGGCGTTTGAACCCGAAGATGCAAGAAGTAGTGAAAGCTGAGGTAATTAAGCTACTTGATGCAGGTATCATCTATCCTATCTCTGATAGTTCTTGGGTAAGTCCTGTACAAGTTGTGCCAAAGAAAGGTGGTATGACTGTTCAGAAAAACGACAATAATGAATTGATTCCAACTAGAACAGTTACTGGGTGGCGTGTGTGTATATATTACAGAAAAATTGAATGATGTCACTAGAAAAGATCACTTTCCTTTACCATTTATTGATCAGATGTTAGAAAGACTTGCAAGGCATGAGTTTTATTGCTTTCTGGATGGATATTTAGGGTATAATCAGATTCCTATTTTACCGGAAGATCAAGAGAAAACTACTTTCACTTGTCCATATGGTACTTTTGCTTTTAGAAGAATGCCCTTTGGTCTTTGTAATGCACCGGCTACTTTTCAGAGATGCATGATGGCTATTTTCTCTGATATGGTTGAAAAATATATTGAGATTTTCATGGATGATTTTTCTGTTTTTGGCTTATCATTCGATTCTTGTTTAAATAATTTGGCTTTGGTCTTACAAAGATGTGGGGAGACTAACCTTGTTTTGAATTGGGAGAAGTGCCACTTTATGGTGCAGGAAGGAATAGTACTCGGGCATAAAATTTCTCAAAATGGAATAGAAGTCGATCGAGCCAAAGTGGAGGTTATTGCAAAATTACCTCCGCCAACATCTGTGAAACTTGTCAGAGGATTTTTGGGGCATGCAGGATTTTACAGGCGATTTATAAAAGATTTTTCAAAAATTGCTAAACCTCTTTCTAATCTTTTGGAAAAAGATGCTCCTTTTAATTTTTCTGTTGAATGCATGCAGGCTTTTAACACTTTAAAGAAGAAGTTAACGTCAGCACCAATTATGGCAGCACCAAATTGGGATTTACCTTTTGAACTGATGTGTGATGCTAGCGATTTTGCAGTAGGAGCTGTTTTGGGACAAAGGAAGAATAAAAAATTTCGAACCATATACTATGCCAGTCGAACCTTATCAGGTGCACAATTGAATTATTCAACAACAAAAAAGGAACTTTTGGCGGTAGTATTTACTTTTGATAAATTTCGTTCTTATTTAATTGGCTCAAAAGTTATAGTTTATTCTGACCACTCTGCTCTTAAGTATCTGCTTGAAAAGAAATAATCAAAACCTAGGTTGATCAGGTGGATTCTATTGTTGCAAGAATTTGATTTGGAAATCAAGGATAAGAAGGGGACTGAAAATCTAATTGCAGATCACTTATCAAGAATTCCAAATTCAAAGGAAGAGGTAAGACCAATTTTGGAAGAGTTCCCTGATGAGAAAATTTTTTCCATTAAGTCCACAAAAATTCCCTGGTACGCAGACTTTGTAAATTATTTGGTAAGTAATGTTCTTCCTTCTGAATTATCATATCAACAGAAGAAAAAATTCTTTTCTGATGTTAAAAATTATTTTTGGGAAGAACCTTTCTTGTTGAAAGTATGTGCAGACAAGGTCATAAGGAGATGTGTTTCAGACGAAGAAAAGGCAAACATTCTACATCATTGTCATGATGGAGAGGCAGGTGGCCATTTTGGTGCCACCAAAACTGCAGCTAAGATTTTACAATTTGGTTTTTATTGGCCTACAATTTTTAAAGATGCATACTCCTATGTAGTTTCATGTGATAGGTGTCAGAGAACTGGAAATATTTCAAGAAAAAATGAGATGCCTTTAAACAACATTATTGTGTGTGAATTATTTGATGTTTGGGGTATTGATTTCATGGGACCCTTTACACCTTCTTATGGAAATTTATACATTTTAGTGGCTGTGGAGTATGTGTCTAAGTGGGTAGAAGCTGTAGCATTGCCAACAAATAATGCTAAGGTTGTGGTCAAATTCTTAAAGAAAAATATTTTTACTCGATTCGGCACTCCTAAGGCAATCATAAGTGATAGGGGGACACATTTTTATAACAAACAATTTGAAGCACTTTTGAGTAAGTATGGAGTCACACATAAGGTTGCAACCCCTTATTATCCTCAGACTAGTGGTCAAGTAGAGATTTCAAATAGGGAAATCAAGAGAATTTTAGAAAAAACAGTGAATGCCTCTAGAAAAGATTGGTCAATAAAACTTGATGATGCACTTTGGGCCTATAGGACAGCGTTCAAAACTCCAATTGGGATGTCTCCTTTTAGGCTGGTGTTTGGAAAGGCTTGTCACTTACCAGTGGAATTAGAGCATAAATCATATTGGGCATTGAAATTTCTGAATTTTGATATGCAGTCTGTAGGTGAAGAAAGATTATTGCAACTGAATGAATTGGAGGAATTTCGCAATGAGGCCTATGAAAATTCTAAGTTGTACAAGGAGCGTACAAAAAGATGGCATGACAAGCACATATTCAGAAGAGAGTTTAAAATTGGTCAAAAAGTCTTACTTTATAACTCCCGTCTTAAACTTTTTCCAGGAAAGTTGCGGTCTCGATGGTCTGGTCCTTTTATAGTTACACAGGTATTCCCATATGGAACAGTTGAAGTTGCGCATGACACTGAGGGCACATTCAAAGTGAACGGTCAACGTTTGAAGCCCTACTTTGAAGGTGGTTACAACAAGCAGAATACCACAATTGAACTTCATCCTCCAACATAGCGACATTTGAGATAGTTTGGCTGAAAACTATAAAGCAAGCGCTTCTTGGGAGGCAACCCAAGCATTTTAATTATGTTTTTTTTTATTGTTAATGTTAAGTTTATTATATTTTGCAAAAAAAAAAAATTAACTTTTCTCTGTTTTATCCAGGTTAATTTTTTAAGGAGCATCTTTCAAGAGTTTAATCATCAAGAGTCATCAATGAACTTATGCTACAACCAGGGGAGTTTTCTTCTTCCTATTTCTATTATTCGCATTGAGGACACTGCTTCATTCAAGTTTGGGGGGGAGACAAAATTTTTGGCTAAATTTTTTTTTTATCATGATTGCATTCTTGGTTGTGAATTTTTGCGATTCTTAGGAAAATTTAAATTTTATTTAAACTTGCAATTGATGAGTGAGTTAATTTTAATTCTGATTATGTTGATCCACTTACTGAGCACTAAAAGTCCTTAATTTTTTAATTGTGTGTAAATTTAGAGAACGTTCATGTGAAGTATGTGATTTTCTTAAATTTCACCCAAATCTTAGAATTTGTTTGATTTTCTCTTGAGGCGAAATCCTAAGCTAAATCTAACCGAGAAAATGATTTAGGCAATTTTTGGATCGATTGAGCCTTTCAAGCTAACCCTGTTTATTTATCCCTAGTCACCCCTTTGAGCCTTAATTATTACCCAATTTTTCATTGGCACCCATATATATTTAGCCTAGCCGTTATCAAATTATATCATTGTCCCATGCCCTATGAACACGTTGATTTTCTTTTGGGATAAAAAATTTATTTGAGCTTGATAGAAATTTGGGAGGAATGATGGAGTATGAAAAAAAAGAAAAAAAAGCGATTGCTATGGTTGTTTGGGGTGTATTGTCAAAAAAAAAAATTGCTTTTATGGTTCCCTATCCAACTTTCAATTGAGTGAGCCTTTTGGATACTCAATGGGTTGGAAGTTTTCATGTTATATTAGGAGGGACTTTGGGAGAAACTCCACCATAAAGCAATTCAAAAGAAAAAAAGAAGAGAAAAGAAAAAAAAAAAAAGGAATGATGATATTTGGTGGCAAAGAAATTATTTTGAAGGAGTGAAATGTGGACGGTGACATTGGCTCTAATTAGATCCTAGCAATCAACGTGTTGATGGGTGATTTGAGCTTAAAATTTCCATTATCTCACCTTTAGCCCAGCCTTACATTACAACCCGAGAAAAGTCCTATTGATTTTTGGTTGGATAATTGCTTACATTAGTGGAGAGAGGAATGAAAAGCAAACCTATGAGATTTGGTCATAATTATTGAGAATTTTTTAGAGGTTACATGTCAATGTGAATTTATCTGAATTGCATATAATTCGAAAAAGATGAGGACTCTCACACACACACTTGGATCACATAGTTAGAATTAGTCTTAACTTATAAATCAATTTCAATGTTTAGATGAAATTTGTGTTTTTCTTTGAATTGTGAATTTGAGCAATTATGGAAAGATGTCATGGAGGAGGTTGTTAGCTTGAGTATGTGTTATGTCTTGATTTTGCTCGAGGACTAGCAAAAGGTTAAGTTTGGGGGTTTGATAACTCTATAAAATAGAGTTATTTACCTATTTTAGGCAACAATTAATGCAATATCTATGAGAAAATATTTGGATTTCCTTCTGATTATTTGAATTTTCCTTATTTATGCAGAATAATGATATATGGAGAAGATAAGGAAAAAGATTGCAAAATCGAGGAATTTAAATCAAGCAGCAGCAGGAGATATATATCAAATCAAAATCTTCTGATTTACTCCCTGATTTTGTGCGCAATTGCTTGGAGATAAGAATCTTGGATATATCTTATGAAGAGGAGAAAAAAGGGAGAGAAGAGCAGCTAGGTTTTAGTTTTAGTTTTTCTGTTTAGATCGTTTTTCATTGTTCTAAGAGATTTTCAAGTATTTTGAAAAGAAGACAAAAGTGGTGACAGAATTCTTATTTTTTGATTCAAGATGCTGAGTTTAATTTATATTTATATTTCTTCATCTACTATGTTCTAATTTTCATTTGTTAGGGCTACGATGTAGCCTAACCATGATGATATGAATTTCATGATTTTTATGTTTTATAATTGATTTCATTCATGTGAGTTATATATTATTGTGCTTAATGCTTTTGAGTGACTGGCCACCACTTGAATGATTTGATGTGCATGTTTGAGACTGAGAAGTGATAATATGCAATTGCTCATTATAATATATAACCATGAATTAAACGTGGATAGAGATATATCGCGTTATTTGTGTAGCCTTTGGTGATAAGGTGATCCAAAAGACTCATTGTAAACCGGGAATATTCATAGTTCTTAATGCACTCGTGTTTATTTTAATTCACATAGAGATATAATGGATTAATAAACTGAGTAGGTTTGCTATACCTAGAGATAGGATAGTAAATAGGTTAGGAAATTCCACTATCACATGTTTGATATCGTTCTTGTATTCACAATAATATGAAATTCATATCTAGTGGTTATGGTGAAATCGGATGCTCTAACATATTTATCTGATCGATTTACTGCATTTAGTCTACAAATTTCGTTTTTAATTTATTCTCAATTATATTTTGATCTGTTAGATAAATTTTAGAGTTAATCTATTTTAGTATTTAATTAGTTTATTAATCATCGATCTTCGTGGGACGATATTCTTTCTCATCATTATATTACTTGTTCAACACGTTCACTTGTGTTTAGAATTTTACGAACACAACCCGGATCACCAGCTAAGGCCCCTAGATAACCGTTCAGTGATAAAGGAGGTAGGGGCTAAAAGACTTGAATAGGGTCCCAAATAAGGAGATATATTTAAAAAGCGGGTCCGATTACGCCTATTCCTAATCCTAAATGGAATGAAACGGCGTAGGGATCCCACGTTAGCCCCAAGACGTTGGTCTCTAACTAGAAAAGTAAATGCATGAGCTTGAGAAACTTCTGGCCCAGTAGGCCCGTAAAATTTACTAGGATAAGATAGTCCTGGGGTGGGGCTATTTACAACTAGCCAATTAAGAATTCTCAGATGTAGTAGTACTATTATTTGATTAGATCATTCAATCATTTATTTCTCTTGAAATCTCTTTCATTTTGATTTCTACACACGTCTTAACCCATGCCATACTCCCAGGAAAAGCTCGAACGACCTTCAACAAAAGGGTACCTGTACCTGAAACCGACACAGGTGGGTACGTAGAGAATACCTAGGAGCGCAAGACAACTCTCTCTACGGCGAGCGAAATGGGAACAGCCTAAATCGTGAAAACGGGGTTGTGGGAGAGCAATACAAGCGTCGTGCTGCTAGGTGAAGCAGTGGAATGCTAGGCTGCTCCCATTTCGCTCGCCGCTACTACGGGAATCGCTTTTGCTTTCTTTTCCTCTGGCTACTAAGATTAACTGCTTCCTCATAAAAACGTGCATTTCCTCGAAAGTGACTGTTCTTAATCGTTTCGGTAGGCCGTTTATTTGGCCAACCCATGATTTGTGTTTTTCTCATTTTGCATGCATCCACGGAGATCATTGAGGTGCTTACCGGCCGTTACTCATTGGCTGGCGGGCGGCCGGTGACTTTCGAAGAGATGATCATGCGAGAAAGGAGCACTAGGAAAAGAAGGAAGCCGAGAGGCGTCTTGGGAAGCATCAATCTTTATCTAACCAACGTGTAATCATGCGTTGTACTCTTTGAATATATGATTATACATGGAAGGAATGAGAGTGCTATATATTATACAAAACAGATGTCGGACCACATGGAGTTGGGGATTTGCCGGGTATTGCGGTTCAAAGTTTCGCTGCGGACCGACTTTGAAACACGGGTGAGCATCTATTTTTTTGAAAGAATCGCTTTATTGGTTGGGCTAAAGGGTGCACCGCACGCAGCCAACCGGTAGATTGGTCGCGAGCAAGAATTGCAAGAACCCGGTCACTGCGAACCCCCTTCATTTCAATTATCTTATCATTTGGATCTATGCAAGACCCATACTGTTCAATGGCTGAGATGGAATTACTCCGGATGCGTACAGAAGTTTTCGGATCGGGTTCTCTGAGCCTCGTGTTAAACTTGCTTTTCACTTTAACCAATCTGAGTTGTTTCCGTGGGAACTGATCCGGTCTTGCAAGAACCGGTTTAGAAAGAACAATGAAAAGAAAGGACGGGAAGGAAGTCAAGGTCAACGACAGATAAATCAACTTGATTTAATTGTGGTATAAATAAATGAAACGACTTAATTTAGGATAAAATTGATATATTAAGATTAATTTACAAAAGCCATATGTTAAAGCTCGCTTCCTCAAGTAAATGTTATTATGGCATTGGTAATTTCGAACTTTTCCAATCTGTGTAGTATCAATCATAATTTTTTTTTTCACCGGTTGTTACAATTTTAATCCTTTCGTCGCGTAGACGGAAGTGCTGATATGGCATAGCCATTAAGTCCCCTCTTTATGTTTTTAGGTCTTCATTTTTCTAATTTTTTTATTCCATATCGGCATCTATTTGAAGCAATAGCACTTATGTAACGAAGACATGGACGTTATCTCGGCATTTTCACCCAAGTATTTTCTAGAAAGACTAGCGTGAACAAACAAATATGAAGTTCAATGAGCCGATTGCCTTAAAAGACGTCTTGGGACGACACTGCACAAAGTGAAAAAAGTTCAAGAACCATCCAATACCATTATGTCAAAGAAAAACTCGAAGTGTGACAATTTGCTGAACATTAATAAGGATTTACTCATGACAGTGATAGGCCCGTTTGTGGCGTGTTTGCTGAAGAGGGAATTTGTGCGCCAACTGGCTGGGCATCTATGCATTTCGAAATTGCCGACAAGCTTCCCACAGGTCTACTCTTACATCGGATACAGTTTTTTTTGTTGATTGGCGATTAAGGGTCCGTTCGTTTCGCGGAAAATTAGCCATTTCTGGAAAATATTTTCCTAGAAGTCATTTTCCAGGAAAATGACAATATTTTCTGGTGTTCGGCTAAAATTTGAAAATGTTTCAAAAAATATTTCTCGGTATTCGGCAAGGAAAATATTTTCCGCTCACCAGATTGGTGAGCGCAAGCATCAAGCTCAAGGCTCGCCAAATCGATGAGCTTAAGATTCACCTGGTAATGGCCGACGACTAACTAAGAAAGAAGAAGATGAGAAACAAATAAAAAAAAAGAAAAAAAAGAAAAGAAAAAGAAAAGAAAAGGAAATTAAAAATAATTCGAGTTAAAAAAGAAAAAGAAAATATAACAATAATTCGAATAAAAAAAGAAAAGAAGAAAAAGAGAGAGGATGAGGAAGTGAGGATTTATAGAGGTGTGAGATAAGAGAGATTAAGTGAGGAAAATGTTTTCTACTTTTCAAAAGTGGAAAACATTTTCCCCTAATTTGGAAGATTTTTTTTTTCATTTCATGGAAAACATTTTTCGTGAAACGAATGCCGGAAAATCCGGAAAACGTTTTCTCTGAAATTATTTTCCGCGAAACGAACGGATCTTAAGTTGAGATACATCTAGCAAATTGGAATAATTGAGTGTGGTAGTCCAGTAATAAAAGAGTCACATCGTTTTTCATGAGGTTACAAATTCAAGTTATGTTGTGGGAGAATCACCGGTTAGCTTGTGCTTTGGGCATTTATTATTTAAACGGAGAAGCTTCTTTGCTTCTAAGATGCTAGTAAGACTGCGGTAATGGGTTCATACACCTATACCATGGGTTAGTGGATTTGTTAGTACTTTTTCACTTTCTTGTTATTTGATTTTAGGAGAATTACAATAGGTCACACTAAATTAGGTCAAATTTGTGATCTCACGCTTTCTTTGGAAATTTTTTTGAGTACTTTCAAAGTACCTGTACACGTCCCTATCAATTCAAGTCAAATAAAAAATATACAAGATGTTGGGAATATCAAATTTTTACTTAAATAGATAAGACTTGGCATGCTGTGATCGGAAGCATGAAATGAAGATATTCAGATCAGCGAAGAGGCATAGGGATATCAATTCGATAAACAACCATATTACATTCTTTCCATTTGCAGGGTAATCAAAGAAATCATTTGAGCTTGATGAACAAAAGTATGCTGAAAACCCTAATTAACCATGGAGGGAATCGAAAGTGAATTATTCATTTCTTAATAGGGCAAATACTATAAAAAAAACTCCAAACTATACCCATTATGATATAAATGCCCTAAAATTTTTTTTGCATCACAAAAAACCATAAACTACAAATACCCTCAGTTTTTTTTTTTTTTTTTTGTCACGAAAAATCCCAAACTTATATATGTGTTTTAGTTTCATTTTAGGTATATTTGTCACACTAGTATAAGTTTGAATTTTTTATGTCAAAAAAGTTTGGGTATTTGTGTCACAATGAGTAAGTTTAAGATTTTTAATAATGCAAAAATAAAAATAAAAATTTAAGGTATTTATGTCGCAATAGGCATAATTTGGAATTTTTTGTGGTTTTAGCCCATCTTAATAACACCAACAAATATTAGGAGCAACCGAACAGAAAAATTAATGATCGAGAATAACTTGAAAGATTCCCTATGGCCCAGAAGGGGTATGTTTACCTTCCGGCCTAGATAGACTTCCACGAACAGAAATCTTGCTCACAGTCATCTTTTCGATATTGCTTCCCCCTGAAAACGTGCATCTAGTTAGTTAGTCTCTAATTTAGACATTATTATCTTCAAACTTCGAAATCTTAAAAACCATCACTTAGAAAATGTGAAATCGATTCCTTTTGTATCCCCTACAATCACTTCTCTCAAAAGTGATTGTTCTTAATTGTTATGTTGGCGGTTTATCTGGTCAACCGACCTTTTGCGTCTTCTCATTTTGCATGCATGTCTAGAGATAGCGCTTACCGTTGCTCATCAGGCGGGCATCGGCGTCTCTTGAAGAGATGATCGTATCAGATGAAAGGCCCAGGAAAAGAAGGAAGACGAGAGAGGCCTTAGGAAGCATCAAGCGTTCTCTTAACTGTTGTGTGGTTGCACAATGTATACGGATATAGAAGGAACGATAGTGCTATATATAACAATGTCGACAACATTGAGTTGAGGATGAGCCATGTATTGGGTACATACGTTTCCCGCCAACCCACTTTGAAAGCAGTGCATTGTACATATGAAGTCCCTCGTTTCATTATGTAAGATTATGACTAGAGTCTCTCTTCCACCGTTTCTGCGGAGGTCGTGTTTTGTTGGCATGAGTTGTCGCCCGCTTCATTTGTACACGCACTAAGCTAGTGTATTGTTGATGACAATTAGTTGTCTATTTGGGGTAAACAATAGGAGTGTGCAAAATGGACCATTCAAACTGGGAACCGCCTAGACCAGACCGGACCGGATTGGCCGATTTGGTCCTATTCCTGTGAGTGTCAATCCGGTTCCCAATTTCTAAAAGTGAAATAAGTGTTCGGGCAGTCCGGTTCTTGGTTCCAAGGTGAAATTGGATCGGACCGGACCGGATCACCTAAATATATATTTTTATTTTATTATTTTTTCAAAAAAATTAATTAAATATGAACTAAACACTATCTTGGTCTGATTCCAAGTAGTGGGAAAAAAAAGTAATGGGAAAGAAGTGGTGGGAAAAAAAAGTGATAAGTTCCATTGGATTGAACTGGAACCGGATTGAATTGGGAACTGATCACCCTTAAAAAACTATCAAAAAAGCCCTAAACCTAATATATTGATACAAATTCTATTCTAAACTTTTTAATTGTATTTAATTTAGTTTTAAACATTTTCACATTAGTACCAATTGAGTCCATCAGTCCAATTTAGGTTGGAAACTGTTGATTTGGATGTCAACAATATTTCATGGTATGGTCGATGCTGAAGTGGACCTTATTTTTATAATTTCTTAATAATTTTTTGAATTTTTCATTGATTTTTACTTTTCACTTCCCATTTTTTCTTCTCTTTTACTTCTTTTGTTTTTTTTCACTCCGGGCAAGGACCGTGGCACTAGCCGTGTCACATAAAATAGTCAGTGTCCATGTTAGTAATTTCAAATCTAAATTGTCAGGACTCAATTAGTACCAATATGAAAAGAGTTTATGATTAAAATGTTTAGAACTGAATTGGTACCAAATTTAACACTATTCTGATACTTTTCCCTGATACTTAAGGGATTAAGTAGAATTAGCTTGATCAATTCAAATTCTATCTTCCAGTTTAACCTCAACCTATGATTGGATTGTGCTCTTGATAAAACATCAAAGTTACGATGAAATAAAAGATCAAAATATTTAATCCAGAGAGGTTTTTGGATATACTAAGGCCCCTTTCCAGGAGATTAATCAACCAATACTTTTGCATTACAATCAGTGCCATTGATTAGTTTTTCAAGATTTTTACTTTCGTGTCCTCGGACTTTAAGAAGTCACGCTAAATAAAAAACAAATTCGAGATCTTACGCTTTCTCTAAGAAAACTTTTAGGTCCTTTCGCAACATGCTGTTCCTCTCAGCTCAAGCCAAATAAAAATTTACAAATTGTTGCGAATACCATACTTTCACTCAAATGGATAAGACTCGGCATGCGATGGCTGGCTTGCATGGTGGATAGCGCAGCACTTGGGGAGCGGGAAATAGAAATATTGAGGCTCGCATTAGCTTATGGATCTTCACCGGCAGTTAATACAGAAAGTCATGATATATGATGCGTTTTTAACTACTAGGTTGAGCTTTTCATTAGGAGTACTTTTTTGAGACGTGGCGAAAAGGCATAGCGATATCGATTCAACACACAATTGATCTAAATTCTTTTGCCATTGGCAGTTTATTCAAGGAAATAATTTGAGGTCCATCAACAGGAAAATGTGGGACCATGGAGAGGATCGAAAGTGAATTACATTTGCATTGTCTCCATAAAACACCAAAGAAAATTAGGAGCAATCGAACAGAAAATTTATTAGTCGTGGATCATTTGAAAGCTCACGGTAGAGTATGTCCTGAACCGGGAGTATATCCTGAAGGGGAAGTTGGGGGCGTCCTTTTTTCAACACCAATCTTGCTCACCGCCATTTGATAGGTGACGGTGGAGCACTTCCTGTACGGGCAGTCGGGATTCTCCTATTTGGAATACCAATCTTGCTCACCGCCATCACCCCGGATCTGCTTCCTCCTGAAAACAAGCGTCTATTTAGTCTCCAACTCAGACATTATCGTCTTCAAACTCTGATATCTAAAAGAACATAACTTTTGAAACCGGTCTCTTTTGTACCCCGAAAGCAGACAGTTCTTAATCTTCACGTCGGCTGTTTATCTGTCCAGCCCATGATTTGCATTTCCTCATTCGCGCATGCATCTATAGAGGTTGAAGTGCTTACCGTTGCTCACCGGACGGGCAGCTGCAGCGACCTTTGAAGAGATGATTACGTGAGATGAAAGGGCTAGGAAAAGAAGGAAGACGAGATAGGCCTTGTGAAGCATCATTCTCTCTCTTGGAATGTATGATTCTACGATTACCGTGTGTACATACATAAAATCAGTGAAGAGTGCTATATATAACAATGTCGACCCAGTGGAGTTGACGATCAGCCGTGCATTGTGGTTCAGACGTTACCCCCGCCAACCTGACTTTGAAAACATGGATGGGCATCATTTCGAAAGATAGTGCATTGGTCATATAAAGTCTCTCTCTCTGCCAACCTGACTTTGAAGACATGGATGGACATCATTTCGAAAGATAGTGCATTGGTCATATAGCATGACTTTGAAAACATGGATGGGCATCATTTTGAAAGATAGTGCATTGGTCATATAAAGTCTCTCTCTCTGCCAAACTGACTTTGAAAACATGGATGGGCATCATTTCGAAAGATAGTGCATTGTTCATATAAAGTCTCTCTCTCTGACTAGGGCGCATTACGTCGTGACAGACACGGTAGGTTGATTGTGAGTGACAATCCCATGTATTTGATGTATGTTCGCCAAATTCATGCTAAACGTCAAATCATTTTGATCTCGCTAAAGGCCCACACTATTTAATGATTACAAAAAAGGGCCTAATATACCCTGAGAGCATATAAATTTTTTTCGATCGAGTGCTCTAACCAATTCGATGTTATTGGTGTGAGCTGACTTGGTCTTGCAATAACAAATTCAGAAAAGAAAATGAAAAGTTGGAAGTCAAGATAGCCTGTAAATAAATCAACTTTTTTTTTTGGTAACTGAAGATCCGCCGGGCCCGCTTTTCAGTTACGCTAATCAGCAACCCACGGCCCGCCTTTCAACTTAATTTTATTGTGGCATAAATAGAAAAAAAAATCAACTTAATTATAGGTTAACCTTCATATATTAAGATTAATTTACGGAGGTCCTATATTTAAGCTTGCTCCCTCATACATTTAGAGAAAAGGTGATTATGGCATTGGTGTCCTAGCATTTTTTATTTGTGCGATGTCGTCCATGTATTTTTTTTTTTTTCTAATTGAGCCCTTGGACAGGTTCAATTGCTGTTCTTCGGCCAGATGTTTGGATTGAAGTGTTGATGTGGAGTAAAATGACCATTAAGTGCTTAAGCGGCAACAACATATTGTCAATATGGCTTTTACAAATTTAGAAAGTTAAAAGAAACATGAAGTTAACTTTTAGGGAAAATTACAAAAAAAGTCTTAAACTTATTACACTTTTATCAATTGAGTCATAAACTTTTTAAATTTTGCCAATTGAGTTCTAAATCTTTTTACGTTTTGATAATTGAGTTGATCTACTAATTTTGATTGGAAATCATTGACATGGATGCCGATTATTCTACGTGACATGGCCAGCACTAACGTAGATATCTTTTTGGATTTTTAAAATTTTCATTTTCTTTTATTTCCCCTTTTTCTTTTTATTATTATTATGATTATTATGATTATGATTATTATTATTATTATTATAATATATATTTTTACTGTGGCCAGCTTGGTGGTAGGGAGCAAGGCCACCTTGCCTAGCTTTGGGTGAGGCTAGCCTTGCTCATGGCTGTGATGACCTCACTTGTGGTTGGTGAGAGTTTGACAACTCTTGCCGACCATAGTAAAAATAAGTAAAGAAGGAAAAAAGAAAAATATAAAATATAAAAAAAGCAATAAAAACGTTAATATTAGGGTTGATCGTACCACGTATGATAACCAATGTTCATATAAGTGATTTTTAGGTAAAAATTGACTGGATAGATTCAATTGGAAAAATATGAAAATATTTAGGATTCGATTGGTAAAATTAAAATGTTTATAACTAAAGTAACAAAATTGTAATAGGTTTAGGATTTTTTTGATAATTTTTGCTAATTCTTCTCAATAGAAAAAAATTGAAAACAAATAAAAAAAATGCAACAATCGATGATGGCGGACATGACGAGGAGGATGGCAGAAACGGCGCGGGGGGCCATGGAATTCAGCCACCCGCGGACGAGGACGGAGATAAGCTACATGTCAATTCGAACCTGCCTGAGTACATCTGTCCAATCCTCTCTGAGTCCGAGTATCTTCATTTGGAAACTATCTAAAACGATAACACTTACGTAATGCAAATCTGGATGTCATCTCAACCTTTCCGTCCAAGTATATAATGGAAGGACGAACATGAACAAACAAATACGAAGTTCAATGACCCAGTTGCATAAAAGAAGTCTCAAGGACTACACCGCACAAATTTAAAAATTTGAAAAACCCTCCATGCCATTATCTCCCAAAAAAAAAAAAAAAAATCCCATTGAATGTGGCAATTTGCTAATATGGATAAGGATTAACTCTGGCGACAGTGAGAAGTTCATTTGGGGCTTGTTTGTTGAAAAGGGAATTCGTGCGCCGACTGGTTGGGCATCTATGCATTTCGAAATCGCTAACAAACTTCTCATAGGCTTACTCTTACATCGGATTTAGTTTTCTTGTTCAGGGGAGGTCAAGTTGGAGTTGTTTATCCTAGACATTGTGCTTCTTAAGTGATGCAATGAATCGAACAAATTGGAACCATTGAGCGTGGTAACTCATTGATAAAGGATTCATATTGTTTTTATGAGTTCAGAAATTAGAATCAAGTCACAAGCGAATCTCTAACCAGCTTGTGTCTTGGGCATTTGTTTAAACTTCTCTTCTAAGACATCAGTAGGACGGTGGTAATGGGTTCATACACCTATAATATGAGTTTGTGGGTTTGTTAATACTTTTTCATTACCTTATCTACTTTCAAGAGAATTACAAGAGGTCACGCTAAATTAGATCAAATTTGAGATGTCCCACTTTCTTTGGGAAATTTCTAAATAGTTTCAAAATATTCTTATTAGTGCAAGCCAAATAAGAATATACAAATTGTTGTGAATATCGTGTTTTTTTACATATATAGATAAATTTTGGCATGTGGCGATCAGGAACATGAAATAAAGATATTGAGATTCGGCAAAAAGACATAGGTATATCAATTCGATAAACAATCATTTTACATTCTTTCATTTGCAAGGTATTAAAAAAAAATCAATGGAGCTCCATGAACAAAGTATGTGGAAAACCCTAATTAACCATGGAGAGTATGGAAAGGGAATTATTCATTTCTTAGTAACACCAACATCTGTTAGGAGCAATCCAACAGAAAAACTTATAACTGAGAATCAATTCCGTGGCGGTGGGCATGGCACACGCTTCCCTGGGCCACGATGAGGAGGACTTCCACAAACAGAAATCTTGCTTACCGCCATCTTTCCGATATTGCTTCCTTCTGAAAACGAGCAGTTAGTTGGTTAGTCTCCAATTGAGACATTACTGTTGAGAAGCAAGTGGATGTACAAGTAAAATAATTATTATTTTTATTAAACAATATTACAAACTTTCTATACCATTACACTCTCATAACTACTCATTATACTTGCTCACCCACTCACTTTACAAACCACACGCACACACCCACTCACTTCTTATCACCCTACACTTACACTACACAAGACCCCTACACACACCCACGCACCTCACGTACACACCCCACACACCACTTTATGTACACATTCCACACACACACTCAAGGGACAAAAACCCCTATTTATAGGAGGCAAAGTCGGCACATTTACCGACTCTCCTCTCCCAATATCTCTTCTACTTATTATTATTTTATTGCAACTTGTTGACCCATTTGTCAACAATTGCGGCTGAGGAATTGTCTGGAGAAAGAGAGAGAAATCTGGAGGAGTAAAGAGAGACATGGAGAAGTCTAGAGAGAGATCTAGAGAACTCTAGGAGAGAGAGAGAGGCGGTGATCTTCAACAATTACTATCTTCAAACTTCGAACTCAAAAAGAACATTATTTGCAAAATGCGAAATTGATTTGTTTTCTATCCCCATTAATCGCTTCTCTCAAAGCCGATTGTTCTTAATCGTTATCCAATCAACCCATGTTTTGTGTGCATGTATAATGACAGTGCTCACCGTTGCTCATCGGGCGGGCGTTGACGCCTCTTGAAGAGATAATCGTGTTAGGTGAAAGGACTAGGAAAAGAATGAAGACGAGAGAGGCCTTGGGAAGCATCATTTTTTCACTAACTGATGTGTGGTTGTACGATGTATTTTTTTGAATTTATGATTATACGTAGAAGGAATGAGAGTGCTATATATATAACAATGTCGACCACATGGAGTCAAAGTCATGCCGTGTATTGGGGTTCAAAATTCTCGTCTCTGCCCTGACTTCAACGTTATGCTGTCTATTGTGGTTCAAAAGTCTTGCAACTGACCTCACAAAGTCTCTCCTCGTTTTATTATGGGAGTCTTTGACGGGCCTCTCTTGAACCAAAATGTCCATTCCACATGAAGGACCAGTAAATTGGTTGCGACTTGCGAGCAAGAATTGCGGGTATCGGGTGCATGGGAGTCCACGTCATCCCTATTATCAGATCATTTAGATCCCACAAAAAGCCAACATTATTTAATGGTTGAGATGGAATGAGTTCACGTACTTCGAGCACGTCCAGGAGCCATTCGATTGGGTCCTCCGAGGCTAGTGTTAAGCCTGCTTCTCACTTCAACTAATCGAGTTGTTTTCGGTGTGAGATGACCTGGTCATGCAAGAGCAATTTTAGAAAAGGAAATAAAAGGAAGGACGAGAGGAAGTCAAGGTCAATGGTAGATATATCAACTTGATTTTATTGTGGCATAAATAAATAAAAATCAACTTAATTTTAGACTATTTATTTTGTAAAAAATAAATTATTTGAAAATTATTTTCTTAAAAAAGATTGCTTATATCACTTTTAAATTTAAAAGAATGAAAATATTTAGACATAAATTGTCATCGACAATGAAAACATTTCTTATTAACTAATTATTTCAAATTATATTAGCGATTATTCTCAGGAAAATATTTTTTCAATTATTCATTTTTCATTAAACAAACACACCCTTAGGATAAAATTAATATGTTAAAATTAATCTACGAAAGTCATGTACTAAAGCTCACTTCCTGAAGAAAACGTGGTTATGGCATTGGTATTCTTGAGCTTTTTCGATTTGTAAATGATTGTTTCTAAACCTTTTTTTACAATTAGGTCAAACTATGTTCGGTTGTTGTAATGTTTGTCCTTCCATCATGTTTGGATAGATATAATGATATGGTAATTAAATAGTTGTTATCGTCGCTGCCGGGGGCGGTCATCGGCGGGCGGCGACGGTCATCGGCCAGCCGGCGGGCGGCAGCGTTAATCGTCATTCGCGGTGGGTGCGATGGCCGGCAATGACGGTGGTGGCAACGGCAACCAGCTGTCGGCCAGCCAGTGAGCGGTGGCCTCAATGGTCATCGGTGGTGGGCTGTGGTAGGCAGCAGTGGCGGCAATGGCGGCCGGCCAGCAGTCGATTGGTGGGCGGGCAGCAGGAGGTGGTCAGCTGACGGGCGATGGTGGGAGGTAGGCGATGGCGCCGGCGCCGGCGACGGCAGCTGGCCAGCGTCAACGGCGAGACAGCAGAGGCAACAGTGAAGGGAAGGGCAGCAAGGAAGAAGAAAAGAAAAAAAAAAGAACAGAAAAAATAACTTATTTCTAGAATTTGTTCTCAGGAATAAGAAATTAATTTTTTTTACTTATTGTTTCTGTTCAAAATATATTCCCCAGACACTTTTCTATTCCAGGAAATAGAAAAATCAATTGACGTTATCAAACAGATTTCTATTCTTTTTTTGTTTTGGGAAACAAAAGAATAGAAATTGGGAGGAATAGAAACGTTACCAAACAGGGCCTAAGTCTCCAATTCAGACGTTGTTATCTTCAAACTTCGAATTCAAAAAGAACATCATTTGCAAAATGTGAAGTCAGTTTTTTTTCTATCCCCTATAATCGCTTCTGTCAAAGCCGATTGTTCGTAATCGTTATCCAATCAACCCATGTTTTGTGTGCATGTATAACGACAATGCTCACTGTTGCTCATCGGGCGGGCGTCGACACCTCTTGAAGAGATAATCGTGTTATGTGAAAGGACTAGGAAAAGAATGAAGACGAGAGACGCCTTGGGAAGCATCATCCCTTCACTAACTAACGTGTGGTCGTACGATGTACTCTTTGAATTTATGATTATACATAAAAGGAACGACAATGTCTACCGCATGAAGGAAAAGTGATGCCGTGTATTGTGGTTCAAAAGCCTCGCCTCTGACCTGACTTCAAAGTCATGCCGTGTATTGGGGTTCAAAAGTAAAGTCTCGCCACTGACCTCACAAAGTCCCTCCTCGTTTAAATTTGACGAGCCTCTCTTGGACCAAAATGTCCATTCCACATGACGGACCAGTCAACTAGTTGTGACTTGCGAGCAAGAATTGCGGGTATCGGGTATAGGGTGTTAGGACTTGCACTATCACCTAGAGGGAGATGAATATATTATTATAAACAATTAAAGTCGAATTTAAAACAACCAAGTTCAATAACATGAAAGAATAAAGTTTGATGAAAAATTTTGCAGTATCAGATTTTGTGCAACGTTTGATGAAGAACTGCGCAATGATCAGACTTTACTATGTGCAACAAACATAATAAATGAGAGATTAAAGGATAGAGAAAATTGCACACAACAATTATAATGGTTCAGCTTTTGCAAGCCTACTTCACTCTCTTGTGCTATAGCCTATTGGCTGGATTCCACCTTTAAGAACCAATCAGAGGTTATAAGATTTGAGATCTAAACACTCAAGCTCTTGTGAATAACTCCTCATAAACTCTCAACCTCAAAATAATTACGCAATGATGCTCACATAGACAAATGTATTTGATCTCAGAATACTCTTTAGACTTTGGAATTGTAAGCTTCGATTCTCTCGTGTTGCATTTTTCCTTTCAACTTTGAGACCTCCTTTTATACTCCTCCCTATCCAAACTGACTGTTGAATATATCTCCCACATGATTATCCAGCCAATCTACTTGATGGCTTGGATCTTGCTTAGAAGATCTTATTGCTTCAAGGATGCTGAGAATAAAGCTTTCCGTAGATTTTGTTGCCCATACAACAGTTTCGGTTTTCAAAAGTCGAGTGCTTCAAGGATGTCGAGAATATTTTGTCTCATTCCAAGAAAGCTGAATTTCTCGAGAGACATTAGAAAGACTTTCCCTTAGAACTTCTTATATATAAGGCAAGAAATCCAATCAATCACCATTAGCAGTTACATGAGGATATTATCTCCTTCCTAGCGGTTTGACAAAGTAGATAAGGAAGGAAATAATTAAGCCATGACTTGATATCATCTGATCATATGCCATCATACTTTCGAACTGAAAAATAATTATCATTAAAATCAAAATCTTTATTCCAGATAAGTTTTGTGAATATTTAGAATCAATTTGGGAAATTTCCTCAACACAGGGGAGTCCATGTCATCCCTATTATTTGATCATTTAGATCCCACGTAAGGCCAACATTTCTTAATGGCTAAGATAGAATGAGCTTACATACCTTGAGCATCTACAAGAGCTATTCGATTGGGTCCTCCGAGGCTAGTGTTAAACTTGCTTCTCATTTCAACAAATCCAAGTTGTTTTTTTTATGTGAGCTGACCCGGGTATGCAAGAGCAATTTTAGAAAAGGAAATGAAAAGAAAGGACAGAGAGGAAGTCAAGGTCAATGGTAGATATATCAACATGATTTTACTGCATAAATAAAAAAATCAACTTAATTTTAGACTTTGTTTATTTCGTAAAATATAAATTATTTGAAAATTATTTGAAAATTATTTTCCTAAAAAATTGTTCACAACAATGAAAATATTTTTTGCTGATTAATTGTTTCAAGTTATACAAGCAATTATTTTTAGGAAAATATTTTTCAAATTATTCATTTTCCATCAAATAAACATACTCTTAGGATCGATATGTTAAGATTAATCTATGCATGTACTAAAGCTCACTTCCTCAAGAAAACGTGGTTATGGCATTGGTATTCCTGAGCATTTTCGATTTGTAAATGATTGTTTCTAAACCTTTTTTTTTTTTACAATTGGGTCAATAAATATGTTCAGTTGTTGTAATTAAGGGTGAGCATTGGTCCAGAGTCAACCCTGGACCGACCCTTGGATCGGCCCAACCCTACTGGTCCTGGTCCTAGAATTCCTGGATCAACACTGTGCGAGTCGGTCCTCAGTCCTGAGAGTTCCGGATCGGTCTAACCTGGACTAACCCGACTATATATATATATATAATTTTTTTATATAGAGAAAACCTTAAAATAAATGGCGTCAACAACATTAAATAGCTCTTTAGTGAGGAGTTCAAGTAATTTTACATTATTCTTTAATAACTTATATTTTTAAGCTTTCAAAGCAATGTAATATATTAGTGCCAAACGATACACTCGAACCGAATTCGATGTCTTGTACTACATTTCCTACTTTGAGTAAACATCAAAACTAAGCATGCAGAACCGCACATATGCATCCACTCTTCATTCTTCGATCATTCCTCGTCGTCAGAACTTTCATATGCTATGCCTAGCAAGCTTTTTATAGGATTTTCCAATTTCAGTTTTATCCTCTACTGTTGGCGTGGGATGCTTCTTCACCTGATCAGCCTTCGAATCGGAAGTCACATGATTATTGTATATGGTGGTTGCTTGATTCGCATTTGGTGGGCTAGAAACCTTTTGCCGCTTAGGCTTGATTTCCACAACTTTCTTGAGGAGAACTTGCTGCCTGATCCCTCTTTGGTTTTGGTTCGACACGAAGAGGCAAAGGCACGGATGCAGGAGATGAATCTGCTAAACTCGCAGCTTTGTGTCCTTCAATTAAGTAAAAAACTCGATGAAAGCACCATGACAGGGCTTCCATTCTACCTCTTTTAATGACCTCTACATCTATACGTTATCAGAACAATGACAGAGAAATATTTTGACACATTTCAAAGCCAAGAATCTGTGCATCAATGTCAAAAAACTACCCCAATCAAGGCTTCAAACATCAACAAAGTTGACCATCAGTTCTCTGTTCTCCCAAACAAGATCACTTAGGTCGCAACCTAATCATATTAATACAATAAAGAGATCCTAAACAAAATTTGCAATGCGCATGCTAGAAGAAACAATTAACCCAATATGTATACTTTGTTCCAGCAGATACGACTTTGTAACTATAACAAGAAACTGAGATCGCACCACTACATTGCCTTGATATTAAACTACAATGACCGGCCAGCAAAGAAGAGCCAAAAACATAAAAACCCCAGAACACCTAGGTAGAATCATACACTATATTCCATGAAAGCCTCATACAAAGTCCAATCCCAAAGAGCACAAGTATGGAAATTTGCATTGCACTATTAACATCTTTGCATAAAACCTAGATTGATCTTGTTAGCCAGTATCAACAGTGAAGTACACTCCTTCAAATGCAATGAAAACCTAAGAATAAGCATCATCTTCACATTATTGACCTTGCTAATCTCGATGCTCCAACATAAATGCATCAAACTTTCACCCAAGACGCGCCGGTTCGTGCCCTACCCCCTCATTTGGGAGGGGAGGGGTTTGAAACTCCGTGCCCCTATTGCGCGACTAAAGTGGAGTGCCGTGGGAGGTAGGCCCCCGCGCTAGTGCTCCCCCTGGTTTACGCCACCGGTTGCCGGTTGTACGGTGGTTCCAGAGCATCAAAACAAAAAAAATTATATTTTTAATGTCTTTTACAGTGTCAATAGTTATAATTTACGAAGGAAGAAAATGTTTTTGTAAGGAGTCATCACGGCGTCCAAAAAGGCATAAACAGCTTCTTATGGCATCCTCCTCTAATATTCGTTCTCTTCTATTTTATTTGTCCTCTTAGTCTTCAATTTGCCAAAATCGAACGCAACAATTTCTCCGCTCGTCACTTGACACTCACCTCACTTGCTTTGGGTCATTCATACCGCTCGTCGCTTGATGCTCGCTGGGCTTGTTGTTCCCCGCTTGACATTCGATGCTCATTCTATTCGAAGCTCACCCCACTTAACCCTCATCGCTTGCCTTTCTTAGCTAACCTCATCATCATCGAACCCATTAGGTCGGTATGGTCATCGGTTGCCCTTTTGTCGCGACCTAATTTTTTCCGAAGGGTGAATCACCTAAAACTAGGTTAATGGATTACTAAGTCCGAAGACTTGGCGCGGACTCTCCCAAGCCCTACCAATCGCGACTTGATACTAAGAAAAATACCCATTAAAACATGCAATTATTTCAAATTGGAGCCGCCACTAACCAATTAGGGCTGATTAGAAACCCAGGTAAAGTATGGGAGAATACTTTACCTTTTACGAACCAGAGATTTAATGGATTCGGGGACATGGTTACGCTAGATTAATCTAACGCCCTTTCGGTACCTTAAAAAAAAAACATTTTTTGCAGGCAGTCTTGATTAATTTTAACCTAAGATACTAACATGCAAATGGTGGTCATGCGGGTGCACAATCAATTAAATAACATTCAATAAATCAAGATGCTAAGAAATTATAAACCACAACTTTATTAAAGTCCACTCTCTAGGAAAACATTAAAAAAAAAATGTTAATAAAAATGCATGCCCTAAACATGATTTCTAAATGACATGACACATAAATTTTCTTTTTCTTTTTTTAAAAAAATTAATTAAATGCAATCTTAATCTAAAATTAATATGCATGAATTCTACTTTAATGATATGTGAAACGTAATTTACATGGCCTAATATGAACTATATGCATGTAATCTAAATTATATAATTCTAATATGCATGCGTTTCATGACATGGGATGAATGACATTAATTCTATATGCATGCTCTTTTTGTGATTTTTTTTTTATGTATGCAACCTATATTAAATAATGATGATATGAAATGGGATTAATTATGAACTAATTTATTAATTAATCAAGAAAATAACTTTTGTGTTTTCTCTTTTTATTTATATTTTTTTATTTTTAAAAAGGCCGAATAATTTCTATTAAGAAAAACATAATGATGCAATGCTAACTTTTTTATCTAAAAAAAAAACTAATTAAGCTATTCAAAATGGAATGATTTCCTAATTCAATTTCGGGATTAATTTGATTTAAACCCCGTTTGTTTTAGAAAGTCATTATTTTGTTTTAATTTTGTTTTATTATCTTTTTATATTATGAAAACATGTAAACTTTTCCTAAAAATAATCCTAAAGGTTAATTTAAACCTACGTGTCTTAATTTAATAAACCTATATGACCTATATGCTCATGCAAATTTTTAACTTTTCACTATTTCCTTTTTTAATTTTCATTTTTTTAAGCAAGCAATTATTTTTACATAAAAACTAAGAGAAGAATTAAAATAACTGAAAAGATAATCCGTTGTCTCACGGATTAAATTAACAATTATTTTAACTCTATAATCACAACAAGGAAATCAAAATAATTACAAATTTGGTCCGAAGTCTTACGGACCAAATTAAATAATTATCGTGATTTAACAATTGAAATTCTACCACGAAACCAGAAATTATTATAATTAAAAAAAATGATCCGACGTCTCTCGGACCAAATTAATAACTATAATAATTTTAGGTAGAACCTACGGATAATGCATATATTAACACCCAATATTTAAATAACTAAACTAAATATGCTATCAAATAAACAGACAAGTAATATAAAAAATAAAATAAATAATCTAAACTACCAAGTAATGAAAAATAAAAATAAGAAAATAAAACTACCTAGGGGTAAAACAAAAGGGCAACGTCGGGTGATCGTCGGAGAGGGAGGGTGGTCACGATCCGGTGTGGGCAGAGTTGGATCGGCGAGCGTCGGAGCTCCGACGAGGCTCGGGTGATAACGGACCTACAACCAAAAGGAAGAAAACAGCAAGTGGGTCGTGGGCACGGCAGTCGTGGCGGCTTCGGGTCTTCGGTGGTGTGGAATCCGATAGCTTGATCAGCTTCGGGTCTTCACGGATCAACGTGGGCTTTCAGGTGGAAGGACTCACGAACGTAGTAGGGCGTCGCTCGGGCTCGGGGCGACGATCGGCCTGCTTTGTGCTGGGCGTCACAGGCATTGAGTGATGACGGAGCGGCTCGGGCAAGTGATGCAATCGCTGGACATCACCACGGCGGTGCTCATGGAGATGCAGGAGTAGCGGCGCGGCAGCTCGGGTGGAGGACGCCTCGGGTGTCGTCGCAGCAAGTGACGCGGTGGGGCTTCAGCTACCGGGCGGCGTTGGCGCGGAGGCCGGCGGTGATGAGCGGCGACGCAAGGGCTGGACCGGCGTCGAGTGCCGCTCGGGAGGGCGAGTGGCGCGCGGAGGCGGAGGCGGAACGCGGGCAAGCGGAAGACAGGGTGCTGGAGAAGAAGAACAGTGTTCTTCTCTTTTTTATATTTCTTTCTCTCTCTCCTCACGTCTCTCTCTCTGCTGCTCACGTCTTTTCTCCTTTTGCTGCAATGTACTTTTCTTTCCTTCTGCGGTTGGTCAGAGGGAAGGAAAAGAAAAAAGCATTGAATTTTGCTTTTTCTCTCCTTCAAAACTTGCGACTCTTCCCATCCTCCGTACTATCACTCACTTTATTTTTTCTTTTTGAACGAAGAGAGCCCCCCTAAACGACATAAATTTTTTTTGCTTTCTGAATTTTTTTTTGAATTCGCCCCCCCCTTTTTTTTGTACGAAGAGAAACCCCTTTTATAGTGCAAGGACTTCCATTTAATAGTGGAAAGTCAGGACCCGTGCTCCCTTGTTCGCGGGGATTGCCGAAATCTTAGCCCCGATTTATTGCCGTAAATCCTTCACTTTCTTTCGCAATTCATTTATATTGCCACGAACATGTCCAGATTCATGCCTAATATTCGAGTGAGTATCCGTTCTTTCCATATCGCTAGACAAATCCCATTAATTCCCCTCATTAATTTCATTTTTTTTAAAATTTTGAAATGAAGATATGTGTTCAACGATAAAAATGCTTCATTATTCAAAATTCGTTTTTTTTTTTAAATCTCCCTCCACAAACCCAAATGCTTTATTTTATTTATTATCTCCTATAAAAAATTTGATCCTAAATTAGGTGTCAACAGCTGCCCCTCTTTGAAGGGAAGCTCGTAGAGGTTTCCTTCAAAGATATATGACACCTAAAATTAAACCATGTAAAATGAAATATGAAATGCATATGCAAATGTTAATGACTTGACTCTTTTTTTTTTTTTTGAAAGAAATGGACTCAAATAAATTTAACCCCTAAAGAATGCCATGTAAATGCAATGATTCGGTCAGGAACATAGATCTCTATGTGTCTATGACCAATGAAATGCAAATGCAAAGAAGAGCACGTACCTGTCATACCTGTTTGGGGATTTAGGTGTGAAATGATTCCGATGAGACCTGTCAATCATCTGGAACTCCCTTCAGATAATTGAAAGGCTCAAAGTCTTTAGGGATCTGGAATTCTCATCAGATTCTAAGCACCTGGAAATTGCATCAAGTACTTGAAACTTCAAAAATCTGATTCTTATGTCAGACATTTGAAAACTTTTACTAAACGTCTGGAAATCACATCAGATGTTTGGAAAGACAAACGCTTGGAAATCACATCAAGCGTTTAAGAGTTCAAATATCTAGAATTCACACTAGACATTTGGAAACATTTTATAAATAGGTACTTGGAATTCTCATCAAGTACAAAGATGACTGAACAAACTTAAGGTTTCAAAGACAATTTTTTGGTCTTTGAGGAAAAATTCAATGAAAGTCCATGCATGATGGCTTTATCAAGTTTTCATCGGAAAAATTATCACTAGGACAATTTTCAGGTATAATGTGAGTCTCTTGGACATGCTAAATGAGATGCTTTTGGTGTGAAAATGCTTTTTCACTCGCTCTCATTTAAGAAGGGTTATTTGTCCCGACCATTGATGCGGGAATATATCACTCAATCTTATCATCATCTTGTCGACAAGAGTTCGAATTTTCTTGCAATCAGTACGACCTTACCAATCTGAGAGGTCTTTGTCAATGATTGTAATGCAGGCTTGGTCAATGGCTTAACAAAGGGACTCTTCGAGTCAAAGCAAATTGAACAAATGATTCTGTAATCATCTCCGGGTTTTCAAGTCAAGAACCCTGCAAAATGATAAAGAAATAATCTTGCTCGCACTTCTTCGAGCAATGCTTAAAACATGTGATTTCCTATGTTAATTCAAGTGCCCTAATCTGAAGAGACTTTGTAAGGGACGTAACATAGGCTAGGTTCATGGGTTGAGAAACGAAAGGATCGTTAGGCTCAAAGATGTGTATAGGGGCAAAGTTGGTGATCATCTTGACATTACCACCAGTTTTTCTTCAACACGGATTGTCTTCTTGACAGATTTCTTTATTGGCTCAAAAGTTTATCACCTGATGCCAATGATTTTTCAACTGGAGATCTTTTCTCAACATTTTTTTTTAAAAGTCATTTTCTTTGATGATGGACGTTGGTCAGGCACACTGCTTTTTGCCTCCAATTCATCAATCATTTCTCTCTTCTTTTCACGGGCATTGGCCTTGCTTTTACCAGGCACACTGCTTTTTAATGCCCCTTAGTTTTATTTTGATTTCAGTTCTTGCGCACAATGCATGTGTCAAGTATACTTTAAATGACACGCGAACCTTCAAGGGTCTTCATCTGTCTCTTGCCTTGCCCCAGTGTGGGTGATGATCATCAACTTGGGTTTTAAAAGAAATGAAATAGCAGGCTCAAGTGGGCTATTCAAAGGATATAAGTGTGTAGGATAGTGAAAGAAATGCTCTTCGTCGTCCTAAGGCACTTAAATTAGCACATGAATTCAATGTAATAGCACGACTTGAAGATTGATGCAAGTGAGAGCAAGAAAATTTCAATTCACTTTCCTCACTTCATGATGTCATTTTTATCTCCCAGTTGCCCCGATGTGGGGTGGTTCTTGACAGGGGTAATTTGAAAAGAACATCCATAAGTGTATGGGCTCAAAAATGGTTAAGCAATGGAACACCTGTAGTGTTTGGGATAGAGAAATGAACTGCCTCTCATCATTTCAGCTATCGTACTTTTCGCAAGAAAATTCTTCACCTTGAAATACAAAATGTTTCCACACTCACCTCACAATATATAGACAGGGGACGGTGTATGGGATTAGGCTTGCCTTTCACACCTCATTTAACATGCTCAAGTAACTCGACGTCTTTCACATCTTTCACTAAATTATCCATTTTGATAAATTTCAAGTGGAATTGACGAATAATATCATGTGAAAACATTCTAATGATAAAGAGGGCATGCTCATAAAATCAAAACTATTAGGTGTCCATGTCTTGCCCTCTCTTTGTAAGGGAGCTCATAGAGATTCCTTACAAAAATAAGACACCATCGTTCACATCCATTTTTTTTTTTTTTGCCCCTGCATTAGAGTTTACAGGATTCATGAATTCACACCCATCCATTTCTGCTAAGATCAAAGAACCTGAAACATGGAGTAGATAATTAAAAGAAACAAACAATGTAAATTAGATGCATGCTGAAAATTATTTTATTTTGATTTTTTTTTAAAAGGGAACATGAAGAAGCCCAGCCTTCAGAATTAGCTCCTTGCCGTTTTCTTTTGGTAGGATTTCATCACAGGGCTAGTTTGGTGTACTTCAACATGCCCTTAAAATAAAATTTGTAATTTTATTGAAATTCATCAATAAATTACATTTATTAAAACAACACTCAAGAATTAAAACGAAAGTGGAAACATTTCTCAGAAAACAATGAAAATTCCCACGCAGGGGAATATGCAAAAACAGTAAAAGAGTTACTCTTGTGGGCCAAAGCCCATCTCTTCTGGGGGTCCTTCATCGAAAGCTTCTATGATGAGATCGTCGAACAAGCTTGCAACTCCTTCCAGTTCATCCTTAGGGTTTTCTGCCTTCGGGGGTATCGAATCATCCATGCCACCCCATCCATCTGGGATTATCTCACGAGGATCAATGTAGTAACTGGGAGGGGCTGAATACTTCACCAAGTAATCAAACTTGCCACTAGGCTGCCCCAGAGTGTCTATTACTTCAGCTTCATCCTCCATCATTCTTGGAGGACCGGGGAATATTTCGTGAATGCTCGAGGGTAATGGGTTTTGCCTCCCTCGCCTTTGGTCAGGTGGCGGGTTCCGCCCTCCCTGTCTTCGTCCTCCAGGACTTTCCCCTCCTCTTCCAGCAGCATGGGGCCTCTGAGGGGCTTCATTGGGACTTTGAATACCCTGACTATTTCTTCCAAGGCCACTACTAGGAACAAAACCATTCACATCCACCATCCTTTCCATCATAAGGGCAGCATTTGAAGCTTCAGAAGTGGGTGGTGGTGAGTCTTGAGATGCATGTATAGTGGACACCAACTCAAATGAGTGGTAACTCGATTCGGATTCAATGTCTGGTTCCAGGATAGCATTAACCGTATCCTCATGCATCATTTGAAACACGGTGGGCTCAACATCAAAAATGGCATTCACAACTTCTGGGTGGTCAGGGAGTGGGTTATTCTGGATGTTCGGCTGTCCATCGCGGAATGAGACCACATTGGCATCCAAAAGATTTTGGATTTTGTGTTGCAGTGTATAGCAATCGTCAACAAAATGCCCTACCTCCCCCATATGATAAGCACATGTCTTGGATGGATCATAGTTGGGGAAACGCTCGGGATTAGGTCGCTTAGGCTCCTTAGCGAGTAATCCATTTTTCTGAAGAGTCGGCAAGATCTTAGACAATGGCTTAGGAAGAGGCGTAAATTGACGCCTGTAAGAATTCTTCTGCTGGCCAAAGAATGGTCGTGCTCCTCCTTGTTGAGTGTTTGAAGTTGGGCGAGGTGCCTGAACATAAGCTACATTAACCTCTGCTATAGGTTCCTTATCTTTCTTGGCAAAGACTCCCCTATATGAGCTGGTTTGATCAGACGCCCATCCATCACGCAAGGCTACTTCAATTCGCTCGCCAACAGGAACTAGCTGATTGAACGACTCGGCAGTCGATCCTAACATTCGATTTCGGTATTCAGGTGGGAGCGTCTTCATGAACAAATCCATCAACTCTTTTTCAGTCGGCTCCGGAGTAATTTGAGCAGCTACAGTCCTCCATCTCGTGACATAGACCTTGAAAGATTCTGTCTTTTTCTTCTCAGTGCGAAGTAAATCCTCTCGAGATGGAGTGACATCAATATTATACTTGTACTGCTTGAAGAAGGCATCAGTCAAATCCTCCCAAGTCTCTAGGAGATTAATCTTCTTCATAATATACCACTGGAGTGCCGGTCCTGTCAGGCTTGCTTGAAATTGCTGAATCATCAGGGGTATGTTATCAACATATGGGGTCATCCTAACCACATAAGTCTGCAAATGAATCTTTGGGCAAGAAGTGCCATTATACTTTTCAAAGTCTGGCATTTTGAACTTCTTTGGTATCTTGATCTTTGCATAATGGGACAGATCAGTTGAGTCTTGGCTAAATGCACCCTGCAGCTGCTTAAGTTTCTCCTCGATTTTCGCCAAGCGTTTTTCCTGCTCAGTCTTCGGTACAGCCGTCTGTATCACTTGTATCTCCTCATCAACAATGATTTGAGGCGTGTCAGTAGTTTTCTCCCTAGAGACATCATTAGAGCTTGATGGGCCACTTGTGGATACATTCTTGCCTTTATCTTTCGGATCAGCCATAGGAGCATGTTGTGGTAACACCACCTCGACTTGCGGAAATGATGGGACAGTATTTGCCTGGAGAGAGTCGATTTGTTTAGAGAGCTGCTCAAGGACATTCAGGACTTGCTTCATTTCTGTTTCGAGGGCAACGATACGAGTTTGTTCAGCAACACGTATTTGTTCGGCATCATCATCCATTGTTACTCTAGAACGAGTACGGATTGGTGATCTTGGGTGAGCCGTGTTGTTACCTAGGAGAAAAAGATAATATAAGAAACAACGACAAGATAGGAAAATGGCCCATGACAATGGTCTAATCATCTCATTTTATTTATTTTAAATGTTTGAACCAAACTCCCTAACAAAGAACTAAGAATTGAAATTCAAATCCCTAAACATTGAACTAAAATTGAAAAGACTGAATTGAAATCAAGATCTCTAAACATTGAACATCTCATTTTATATGCTTTCGGGAACCCAACGCCTTGCGAAGCTTCTTATTTTCAGCTTCAATCATTTATGCTTTTCACTTAAGATGCTCAATTTGTGCTCGCTGAGTGGGCTTCTTAGTCACATCGGGGACCATTGGACGTAAGGCCTGGTCGCCTTGATCTGGTCCAGCCACATTTTGAGCTCTTTTTTTTGGAGTAGAAATGAATTGTACGTCGGTTTTCCCCATTGCATATAAGACAAGATTGACGATGAAACCTATTGTCATGGACCGACAAAATTACAATAAAGTAAATAAATTGCAAAGTAGGAGTTTAGACAACTTACTTTTACCAGAAAAGGGATGACAATCACATAGACACACGCATGAAATGTGCGGCTCGATTTCTATCTAGATGGCTTAACAAAGTGGAGTTAAGAGGGTGATCTGACCGTTGCAGTCTCGCATTAACGTCAGGTCCCCTTAACTCCGGCTTAGTCGAATGGAATGTCCAATAATCACGCAATCTCGCGGATATGGACAAACACATTTGACACCATGAAAGAAATTTCGGGGAAGAGAAGGTCAACCTCTACATAGCAGTCTCGCTTTAGAGGAAGTATCCTTCTCAACACCATCCTAGAAATCTTATCGCAGCCCAGGTCCGGCTACAGGTCGTGTGTGCAATGTGTAGTGCAAAAACAATTTGAAAATTATGCACAACAATTTGTAATACAAACAACACTTCAATATAGGGAAAAATAAATCATTCATCTTTACACCCTCCTGCAAGACAAGGATTAGCAAAGACTACTCCCCTTATACCTCCCATCTGCAAGAACATTTAACACCTTAGAAATGTTAGTGACATACCTGGTGTCCTTGCTGCCAAACAAAAAATATTTTTTTAAACAGAACAGGCCTATGTCCACTATGAGTTTTAACTCTAGTTCCCCAGTGGAGTCGCCAAGCTGTCGCGACCTAATTTTTTCCGAAGGGTGAATCACCTAAAACTAGGTTAATGGATTACTAAGTCCGAAGACTTGGCGCGGACTCTCCCAAGCCCTACCAATCGCGACTTGATACTAAGAAAAATACCCATTAAAACATGCAATTATTTCAAATTGGAGCCGCCACTAACCAATTAGGGCTGATTAGAAACCCAGGTAAAGTATGGGAGAATACTTTACCTTTTACGAACCAGAGATTTAATGGATTCGGGGACATGGTTACGCTAGATTAATCTAACGCCCTTTCGGTACCTTAAAAAAAAACATTTTTTGCAGGCAGTCTTGATTAATTTTAACCTAAGATACTAACATGCAAATGGTGGTCATGCGGGTGCACAATCAATTAAATAACATTCAATAAATCGAGATGCTAAGAAATTATAAACCACAACTTTATTAAAGTCCACTCTCTAGGAAAACATTAAAAAAATGTTAATAAGAATGCATGCCCTAAACATGATTTCTAAATGACATGACACATAATTTTTCTTTTTCTTTTAAAAAAAAATTAATTAAATGCAATCTTAATCTAAAATTAATATGCATGAATTCTACTTTAATGATATATGAAACGCAATTTACATGGCCTAATATGAACTATATGCATGCAATCTAAATTATATAATTCTAATATGCATGCGTTTCATGACATGGGATGAATGACATTAATTCTATATGCATGCTCTTTTTGTGATTTTTTTTTTATGTATGCAACCTATATTAAATAATGATGATATGAAATGGGATTAATTATGAACTAATTTATTAATTAATCAAGAAAATAACTTTTGTGTTTTCTCTTTTTATTTATATTTTTTTTATTTTTAAAAAGGCCGAATAATTTCTATTAAGAAAAACATAATGATGCAATGCTAACTTTTTTATCTAAAAAAAAAACTAATTAAGCTATTCAAAATGGAATGATTTCCTAATTCAATTTCGGGATTAATTTGATTTAAACCCCGTTTGTTTTAGAAAGTCATTATTTTGTTTTAATTTTGTTTTATTATCTTTTTATATTATGAAAACATGTAAACTTTTCCTAAAAATAATCCTAAAGGTTAATTTAAACCTACGTGTCTTAATTTAATAAACCTATATGACCTATATGCTCATGCAAATTTTTAACTTTTCACTATTTCCTTTTTTAATTTTCATTTTTTTAAGCAAGCAATTATTTTTACATAAAAACTAAGAGAAGAATTAAAATAACTGAAAAGATAATCCGTTGTCTCACGGATTAAATTAACAATTATTTTAACTCTATAATCACAACAAGGAAATCAAAATAATTACAAATTTGGTCCGAAGTCTTACGGACCAAATTAAATAATTATCGTGATTTAACAATTGAAATTCTACCACGAAACCAGAAATTATTATAATTAAAAAAAATGATCCGACGTCTCTCGGACCAAATTAATAACTATAATAATTTTAGGTAGAACCTACGGATAATGCATATATTAACACCCAATATTTAAATAACTAAACTAAATATGCTATCAAATAAACAGACAAGTAATATAAAAAATAAAATAAATAATCTAAACTACCAAGTAATGAAAAATAAAAATAAGAAAATAAAACTACCTAGGGGTAAAACAAAAGGGCAACGTCGGGTGATCGTCGGAGAGGGAGGGTGGTCACGATCCGGTGTGGGCAGAGTTGGATCGGCGAGCGTCGGAGCTCCGACGAGGCTCGGGTGATAACGGACCTACAACCAAAAGGAAGAAAACAGCAAGTGGGTCGTGGGCACGGCAGTCGTGGCGGCTTCGGGTCTTCGGTGGTGTGGAATCCGATAGCTTGATCAGCTTCGGGTCTTCACGGATCAACGTGGGCTTTCAGGTGGAAGGACTCACGAACGTAGTAGGGCGTCGCTCGGGCTCGGGGCGACGATCGGCCTGCTTTGTGCTGGGCGTCACAGGCATTGAGTGATGACGGAGCGGCTCGGGCAAGTGATGCAATCGCTGGACATCACCACGGCGGTGCTCATGGAGATGCAGGAGTAGCGGCGCGGCAGCTCGGGTGGAGGACGCCTCGGGTGTCGTCGCAGCAAGTGACGCGGTGGGGCTTCAGCTACCGGGCGGCGTTGGCGCGGAGGCCGGCGGTGATGAGCGGCGACGCAAGGGCTGGACCGGCGTCGAGTGCCGCTCGGGAGGGCGAGTGGCGCGCGGAGGCGGAGGCGGAACGCGGGCAAGCGGAAGACAGGGTGCTGGAGAAGAAGAACAGTGTTCTTCTCTTTTTTATATTTCTTTCTCTCTCTCCTCACGTCTCTCTCTCTGCTGCTCACGTCTTTTCTCCTTTTGCTGCAATGTACTTTTCTTTCCTTCTGCGGTTGGTCAGAGGGAAGGAAAAGAAAAAAGCATTGAATTTTGCTTTTTCTCTCCTTCAAAACTTGCGACTCTTCCCATCCTCCGTACTATCACTCACTTTATTTTTTCTTTTTGAACGAAGAGAGCCCCCCTAAACGACATAAATTTTTTTTGCTTTCTGAATTTTTTTTTGAATTCGCCCCCCC
This sequence comes from Eucalyptus pauciflora, assembly GCA_007663325.1. Taxonomy (NCBI): domain Eukaryota; kingdom Viridiplantae; phylum Streptophyta; class Magnoliopsida; order Myrtales; family Myrtaceae; genus Eucalyptus; species Eucalyptus pauciflora. Next base: position 692,683 of record VMYD01000399.1, on the reverse strand, counting down.
CTTTTTTTTGTACGAAGAGAAACCCCTTTTATAGTGCAAGGACTTCCATTTAATAGTGGAAAGTCAGGACCCGTGCTCCCTTGTTCGCGGGGATTGCCGAAATCTTAGCCCCGATTTATTGCCGTAAATCCTTCACTTTCTTTCGCAATTCATTTATATTGCCACGAACATGTCCAGATTCATGCCTAATATTCGAGTGAGTATCCGTTCTTTCCATATCGCTAGACAAATCCCATTAATTCCCCTCATTAATTTCATTTTTTTTAAAATTTTGAAATGAAGATATGTGTTCAACGATAAAAATGCTTCATTATTCAAAATTCGTTTTTTTTTTTAAATCTCCCTCCACAAACCCAAATGCTTTATTTTATTTATTATCTCCTATAAAAAATTTGATCCTAAATTAGGTGTCAACACCTTTCAAGGAGTACAAAAAATGAAATAAAAAATTATTGGTTAGTCTTGGGTTGACCTGGAAACCGAACCAAATCCATTGGGTCAGTCTGGTCCTCAATCACTTTTTTAAGGAGTATAAAAAATGAAATAAAAAATTATCAGTTGGTCTCGGGTTGACCCTAGAACCGGACCGAACCCATTGGGTCGGTCTGGTCCTCGATCCTAAACTCAATAAGGTCAATTCTCGATCCCAAAAATTGAGGACCAGTACTGTGCGAGTTGGTTCTAGGGTTAAGGCGTGGACTAGCCCAACCTAGACCATGTTCACCCCTAGTTGTAATGTTTGTCCTTCTGTCGTGTTTGGACGCATATACTGATATGGCAATTACATAGTCGTTACCTACGTACGTGGCAGCCACGCATTGCCAACGTGATGAATGAAGGAATGGACAAGATTGCACTTAATTGTTATTTTTTTAACATGTATTTACAATACAAGGAAGCTAATGGTTTATAGATAGATAATCGTTAGAATAAACGCAATAAAATAACTTTCATGTGTTACGGCCTTTATATATGGAAAGATAAAATCCTCTATATAAAGGAAGATAAAAGAGTTTATCGACTTTGAAAACTCTTGCTTCTCTTGCCAATAGTACAAAAATTGCTTAACTGGTCTTGATCTGATTGAGAGTAATTGTTAGAATTTCTTTATTGTTAAGAGCTATTTTCTCTCATATGCCCCCATTAGAGAGGCATTCCATTGCAAATGTCGATCTTGGTTCGTAAAATAAAGGGATACCGGATAAGTACACAAGAAGTCTTAAGTCTTGTCACAAAAGTGTAATTGAGTCCTAAAATTTTGAAAAGTGTAATCAAGTTATAAAATTTGTTATCATTTTTCATTTGTCAAATTGGGTGGAGTTAATGGAAGGAGTTGATTGCGCAAACCTAATTCGACATCTTCATCTCCTTCGGAAGCCTCTCTTGGACCAACCTGGTAGATTGGTCTTGAGCAAGAATTGCATGAACCCAGTCAATGCGAACGCACTTCATTCCAATTCTTGGATCATTTGAATCTTATGTGAAGCTTATACTGTTCAATGGGCGAAATGGAACGGGTTCACGTCCTCTGGATGTGTACAAGATCTTGCACTTTCTCTGAAAATTTTTGAAGGTACTTTGAAACATGCTGTTTTTGTCAGATCAAGCCAAACAAAAATATACAAAATGTTGCTGTTGGGATTGTCGGATCGCCAAAAACCGGATTCGTCACTTAGACCAAATCCCTAAGTCAATGCGGAAGATAAGCCCGGGAATTAAACACGTATCACCGATCGTAAAGCACACCACGGAATCGAGCGTACCTTGTTGGCCATAGATTAGACACTGATGCCGTATTCAGGAAGAGATTTCAGTCCCGTTCGATCCGATGTCGAAAAATCGCCGTGAAGGGAAGATGGCGTCACTTCTTTGCTTTGGAGAGAGAGAGTGTTCTTGAAGAGAAAAAGAATGTTCGTACAAAATGCCAAGAGGTGTCTTCTTTCCCTCTCTCATCCCTTTTATAGGTTCCCATTTCCACGGGGCTTATTCTCGTGGGCCGGGCCTTTAGGCCCCTCATGGCCGGGCCAACTTAGGCCCATTATTAAATCCATCATCTCCCACTCGCACATGGTGGGTCAAAAAACCAACATGGGCGGATAGGCCCAACTTAGGCCCATCAACTAAAAATCCCTCTTTTCCTCTTTTAACATTCATACCGGTGAATAATCCGTGCGACCAGCATACTTTGAGAGCTCGTTGCTATACATCTGTTAGGAATATATAGCAGCTCAAATTGGGCATCATTTTCCGAGTAAATTTAGTATGCAGTACCCTAGATCGATCGATCACATTTATATCTCTCTTAATCTCATTCAAATAATGATATATATATATTGTATTCACAAATATGATTATCCCAAAGACAGTCATAATTGGTCGACCTGTGAATACAAAACCACAATGTGATTCTACAAATCCGATCTTCCTCTTTCCTTCAAACTCTCAATTTCAATTCAACTTGCTTTTCTAGAAATGTCCCATTAGATCGAATCATCTCATGACCATTGGCAACATTCTAAGATAGCAAACACTAAATAGAAATCTTGAGAATAAGTAAGAGTCATGAGGGCACTAAAAAATGAGGAACTCTATTCCTCAAGAGTCTCACACGTTATAAAAGTTGATATCATAACTTTTGCCACTCTTATAGGTCGTCTCATGCATACGTAGTATGAAATACGTATTACGGTATTAACTCCTTTCTCATGGAGCGTATGTCTACACAATCAATACCGTACAGATGATAGTTCAGACATACCTAATGTCTAACTTGAGTTCACGTATTTACTCATTCACAAAATTCATCAGAACTCACATCTGGCATCTTAGACAGATAAAGTAAAATGTGTGGGTTATTTTACTTTCGGACATCGTAAGCATTATGTCCTCATCTTAACACTCAGTTAAGGCGACATATTTATTTTAAGCTTGAGCTCTCGATTATCACCTAGATAATAAGCTTAAAAAACAGTCTCATCTCTATCTATCACATAGTAAATAGAGGCGATTACCTGTGTGAGTGGGCTACTTTCTTATCTGTCCGACATACTTTCTCAACATAATATAATGCACTAAGCATTAAGATGCATAAAGATTAAACAAAGACTCATAGGCATTAATAATGAAACAACACTAGTTCATACATGTGAACAACTCAGGGAAATTACAATCCAGTACATCAGACTCTACGTAATCCTAGAGATTTTACATGACCACAAAACACATCTCTAGGTATTGGCTTTGTCATAGGATCTGCTACCATTCTATGCGTAGATATGTACTGCAAGTTCACATCCTTTCGTGCAACCATATCTTTTACAAAGTTATACTTGGTATCTATATGTTTGGTCTTGCCATGATATTTTGGATCTTTAGTGTACGCTATAGCTGCTTGGCTATCACAGTTAACCAACAACGGATGTGCAGCTTTTTCAATAACACCTAAATGATCCAAAAATCTCTTAAGCCAAACTCCTTCTTGCACCGCTGCTGATAATGCCACAAACTCAGCTTCCATCGTGGATAAGGCTATACACATTTGCTTCTTACTGCTCCATGATATGGCGCCATTGTTTAGTAAGAAAGCAAAACCAGAGGTAGATTTTCTTTCATCTATATCTCCTCCCCAATCAGCATCAGAATAACCTTCGAGTCGCAGATCCTTTCCTTTGTAACTCAACTTGAAATCAGCAGTTCCCTTCAGATACCTCAGTATTCTCTTTACGGTTTTCCAATGTGCTGGACCTGGATTGGATTGGTATCTACTCACCATTCCAACTGCAAAACATATGTCGGGTCTTGTACACATCATAGCGTACATCAAGCTCCCAACTGCACTAGCATAAGGAACATGTTTCATTTGTTCCTTTTCTTGTGGAGTCTTCGGACACAGTCTATGGCTCAATCCTTCACCTTTTGCAATAGGAGTGTCTATGGGTTTACAATCATGCATACGAAATCGTTCAAGAACTTTATTTATATATGTTTCTTGCGAAAGAGACAACAATCTCTTCGAACGATCTCTTGAAATCTTAACTCAAAGAATGTATGCAGCCTCACCCATATCCTTCATCTCAAAGTTGGAAGACAACCAACTCTTGACAGTATGAACAAACTCCATATTGCTTCCGGCAATCAGTATATCATCAACATATAATGATATGATCACAAATTGATCATTGGATCTTTTGATATATACGCAATGATCCTCATCAATTATTGTAAAATCATATGCCATTATGGCATTATGAAAACGTATATACCATTGTCTCGATGACTGCTTAAGGCCGTATATCGATCTCAAAAGTCGACATACCTTTTCTTCTTGGCCTTTCACTATGAAACCAGTAGGTTGTTCCATGTATATTTCTTCCTCTAATTCTCCATTGAGGAAAGCAGTCTTTACATCCATCTGATGTAACTCAAGATCCATACAAGATACTATTGCCAAAATAATGCGAATCGAGGTAAATCTCACTACAGGAGAAAACGTATATTCATAATCAATTCTTTCCTGTTGATTATACCCCTTCGCAACAAGGCGAGCCTTATGCCTTTCTATCGAGCCATCAGCCTTTCGCTTTATTTTGAGAACTCACTTGTTCCCAATAGCTCTGCGTCCTTTTGGAAGATCAACCAGTTCCCAGACTTGGTTTGATTTCATTGACTCCATTTCCTCTTCCATTGCATGAATCCATTTTTCCTTACTAGGGCAATTCAGAGCCTCATTAATATTTCTTGGCTCATCCTCAGCTTGTGGAGCAACCATAAAAGTTTCCCCTTCAATGTCAAAACGTCGACGGGGAATACTTTGGCGACTTGTTCACCGTATGGGAGTTTGTACACTTTGCACATCATTCCCCATTATGCTCCCACTGGGATTAGATAATGATGATATCGTCTCATTATGTGGTTGCAATTGAGAATGAGTTGAATTCAATTCATCACTTCTCATATTACTCCCACTTGGACGAACTCCAACAAGATCATTATCTTGATCCGAGGTTTCAAATAGGGAGTTGTCTTCCCCTATTTCGCCCTTCTTAGGAAATTCATCCTCTAAGAATGTGACATCCCGTGATTCAAATTCAGTTATACTCCCACTTTCCTGCTCACCTATGAACACATACCCTTTTGAGTGTTCCGAGTATCTTATGAAAATACTCTTCTTTCCTCTGGGACCCAGTTTCCCAAACTTGTGAGAGGACTCATGTGTATAGGTAGCACAACCCCATGGCTTAAGAAAACTTAAGTCCGGTTTTCTACCTGTCCATAACTCATATGGAGTGGAAGTAACTGATTTGGAAGGCACTCGGTTAAGTATATAGGCAGCAGTTAACAACGCATCACTCCAAAAGGTGATAGGTAAGTTAGCATGCGCCATCATGGACCTAACCATTTCCAGTAGGGTTCTGTTTCTTCTCTCTGCAACACCATTTTGTTGAAGAGTATAAGGAATAGATAACTGTCTTTCTATTCCTTTTTCATTAGATAATTTTCTGAACTCATCAGATAAATATTCTCGACCTCGATCGGATCTCAATGCTTTTATTTTCTTGTCTAATTGATTCTTTACCAAGTTCATAAACCTTTTGAAACAACTTATTGCTTCAGATTTGTGAGAAATCAAATAGACATATCCGAATTGAGTATAATCATCTATAAAAGTGATGAAATAAACAGCCCCATGCCTTCCTCTCACATTCATTGGACCACAGATATCATAATGGATTAAATGCAGAGGGAATTCAGCTCTTTTACCTTTTCCAAATGGTTTCCTTGTCGTTTTCCCCTCCAGGCAATGCTTACATATGGGCAAATCGACTTTTTCAATGTTGCCCAACAAGCCCTCTTTGGCTAGTCTATTCATACATTGTTGGCCAATGTGACCAAGTCTAGCATGTCATACGTTCACATCATTATCATATGTATTGGGAGACGTGAGAAGGGAATAACAAACATTTGCATTAACATAATCAATATCCAATACAATGAAACCATCCAGAAAATAACCACAACCATAGTATTTTGTATTCAAAAACAAATCCACACCTCTATCATAGAAGTTCATATTAAAACCTAATTTAACCAACACTAAAACAGATACTAAATTCCGACGAATCTTCGGAGCATACAACACATCATGAAGGAACAAAGTGCGTCCACCACGCATATTCAATTGGCATGTGCCAATTCCTTTCACTTCAGCTCTGGAGTTGTTTCCCACATAGATCCACTTAATTCCAGTTGGTACTCGTCGGAATTCCACGAAGGATCCTCTATCCTTCGCTACATGGTCTGTCACTCCTGAATCCACAGTCCACAAAGGATTAGATTCAATTAAAAATACAGAACTCGACACAAAAGTTAAGTTCTGAGAAATACAAGGGGTGCATACCTTCTTTGGCTCACGACAGTCGCGAGCATAGTGACCCTTCTTGTCACAGTTGTAGCATTTCACCCTTGCAAGCTTTTTCATACGAGGACGCTTTCCTCTTTCATGTTGGTTAAACTTGGGTTTCTTCCCTGAAGGACCTGCTTCCCTGCCTTTCCCTTTATTAAACCAGTTAGGGTGCTTGTGCTTGGAGCCCGAAGCTCCATTTGAGCTAGAACTAGCATGATAGAGTTCAGCATCCGGCTTAGCCGCCAACAGGCGGTCCTCTTCCAGCTCAAGATGACGCATTGCATCCTCAAAGGTTTTGATATTTTCATTATGAGTCAGGTGCACCTTCATATGCTCTCAACTCTGAGGTAAGGAACGAATCACTGCTTGCACTTGCTGCTCATCTGTCAGGACATGGCCAGCATCTTTAAGCTCATTTATCATGTTTGACATCTTTCTAAGATGTTGCTTCATGGTTTGACCATGAGGCTTCTTATAAGAGTCAAACCTAATGCCTCAGTCTGGTCACCGAAGTATGACCAAATCTTGCCACCAATGCTTCCCACATATCTTTGGCATTATCAAAACGCCTAAACTCTCGCATGACGTCATTTTCCATGCTGCTCAGCAACGTGATGCGAGCAAGAGAGTTCTTTCTTTTCCACGCAGCAAATGCTTCTTTGTCTCTTTTATGCTGTGCAGTGGTTCCATCTTCAGGTTCTACCATGGTCAGGTTAAGAGCCTTAAGTGCTTCTTGCTCTTCCAGCACATACTGGATTTTCATTTGCCAAATTTCATAGTTGTCACCATTGAGCTTTTCACTTTTGTTCGGCAACTATGCTCTTTGTGGCTAAAGCCATTGATCTTAACACATCACACATATATGCACGAGTTATTAATGCCTATCATTTATGCATCCCTTTTGCACAGACCCATCATATTAATGAATAATTTCAAGTAAGGTTTTAGAATCAAAAGGTCACTATGTTTCCAATCATCCTCCAAAAATCCTAACTTGAAACTATCATTAATATGATTGTCATATGCAAAATCAATTCTATGAAGCTACAAAAACTTCTATTAACTACCCACAGCTAACTACCCACAGCAACCAGCAATAACAGAAAGCAACATATAATTGACATACAATAAAATAATAATGCTTTTAGATAATACAACTAACATATAGGTCGCTTCAACAACAACAATCAGGTAGTTAACATTACATAAGATGTTCACTAAGCACACTTAACAAAAAATAGCTAATACATCTATCACAAAATCATCACACGAACTAGGAAAGATCCTCCTTTGTTCAATTTCTTGATCTTTTCCCTTGTAACAATGCAGTAATATTCTTTTACAAAATCTATCACAATTTTCTTATATGAAGCAGCACCGTTGACATCCCATATGCGATTCAACACATCTTGCCAATTAGGTGGAAGAGTGTTAATGAAAAATCGCACCATCTCTGACTGTGGCATGGGACGACCATTCCATATAACCTGTTGAATCTTCTCGTTGACTTCTAGAACATGATCAATTAAGTCACCATTCTCCCATCGATAATCAGTCAACTTAGCTATCAACTTAGAAAGTTTTGCCTTTTGTTTATCGGTAATCACACGAATAGGCGTACGTAACTGAAGGGGAGGCATTGTTCCTGCAACAAATGCAGAACAAAATAATGGATTACATTTAATCCACATAGATATAATTGAAAAAAGAAACAAATTCTTTTTGTTTTTTGGTCAACGGTCAACGGTCGTCGGTCAACGGTCAACGGAAGTCAACGGTCAACGGTCGCGGTCAACAGTCGTCAATGTTCAATGGAGGTCAATGGAGTCAACGGTCAATGGTCAACCGTCGTTGGATGTCGAACGGGTCGGACCGGTCGGGCGGATCGACCGCACGTGCCGCCCGCGTGCATGGGCTGACGTTAGCCGGCACGTGCCGTGCCCGTGGGCGTCGTCGACGCCTGCCCGTGGAGCCGCGTCATCGACCGTTGGGTCGTGTTCCGTCCCGCGCGTTAGGCGCCCGGCCGCGCCGGAGCGGGGTGTCACATAGGAACCGCGCACGAATCAGAGCGGCAGCGCGCGCGGCGTCGGGGCGTGCGATGTGTCGCCGGACTCATCTCAACGTCGCCTTCGTCCCTATGCAATCAGATTTTGATATCGACTTACGAAAAGTCAGAAAAAATGGCGAACAACGCTCGGGTGTCGGGATTTCTCGCCCCGATCCGTACGGCCGAAATGCTTTTTGCAAAAATTAATCAAAAACAATAAATTGGTCGGGAAAAACGTGAACCTGGCTCTGATACCAATGTTGGGATCGTCGGATCCCCAAAAACCGGATTCGTCACTTAGACCGAATCCCTAAGTCAATGCGGAAGATAAGCCCGGGAATTAAACACGTATCACTGATCGTAAAACACACCACGGAATCGAGCGTACCTTGTTAGCCACAGATTAGACACCGATGCCGTATTCAGGAAGAGATTTCAGTCCCGTTCGATCCGATGTCGAAAAATCTCCGTGAAGGGAAGATGGCGTCACTTCTTTGCTTTGGAGAGAGAGTGTGTTCTTGAAGAGAAAAAGAATGTTCGTACAAAATGCCAAGAGGTGTCTTCTTTCCCTCTCTCATCCCTTTTATAGGTTCCCATTTCCACGAGCCTTATTCCCGTGGGCCGGGCCTTTAGGCCCATCGTGGCCGGGCCAACTTAGGCCCATTATTAAATCCATCAGTCGCAAATATCATCCTTTCACTCAAATAGAATAGACTCGAAATGCGGTGATTGGCTTGCATGGTCGATGATGCGGCACTTGGGAAGCGGGAAATAAATATATTGAGCTTCACCGTAGCTCAGCGATCTTCACCAGTAGTTATTCATAAAATCATGGTAAAATACGCCTTTTTAACTACTAATTGTGCTTTTTATTAGGAGTACTTTTTGGAGATGTGGCAAAAAGGCATAGCGATATTTATTCAACGAACAAACCAAGCTAAATTCTTTTGCCATTGGCTGTGTATTCAAGGAAATCATTTATGCTTCATCAACAGAAGTATGTGGAAAACCCTAATTAACCATGGAGTGGATCGAAACTGAATTATATTTGTCTTGTCTCCTTAAAACACCAACGAAAATTAGGAGCAATCGAACAGAAAATTTAATAGTCGTGGATCATTTGAACGGCGGGCTTGGAACAGATTTCGACCCGGGCCCGGGTGGGGATATACTTCCATGAACACCAATCTTGCTCACCGCCATCACCCCGGATCTGCTTCCTCCTGAAAACGTGCGTCTATTTAGTCTCCAACTCGGACATTATCGTCTTCAAACCTTGATATCTAAAAGAACATAACTTTTGAAACCGATCTCTTTTGTACCCCCGAAAGCAGATCGTTCTTAATCGTCATGTTGGCTGTTTATCTGTCCAGCCCGTGATTTGCATTTTCTCATTCGCGCATGCATCTGTAGAGGTTGAAGTGCTTACCCTTCCTCACTGGGCGGGCAGTGGCAGCGGCGACCTTTGAAGAGATGATCACGTGAGATGAAAGGACTAGAAAAAGAAGGAAGACGAGATAGGCTTTGGGAAGCATCGTTCTCTCTCTTGGAATGTATGATTCTACGGTAACCTTGTGTACATACATAGAATCAGTGAGAGTGCTATATATAACAATGTCGACTCCATGGAGTTGACGATCAGCCGTGTGTAGTGGTTCAGACGTTCCCCTGACTTTGAAAATATGGATGGGCATCATTTCGAAAGATAGTGCGTAAAGTCTCTCTTTCTCTCTCGTCTTCCCCGCCAACCTGACTTGGAAAACATGGATGGGCATCATTTCCAAAGATAGTGCGTTGTACATAGAAAGTCTCTCTCTCTCTCTCTGACTAAAGGGTGCATTCCGTCGTGACAGACACGGTAGATTGATTGTTGAGCGACAATCACATGTATTTGATAAATGTGAGCCAACTTCATGCTAAACGTCAGATCATTTGGACCTCGCTTAAGACCCACATTATTCAATGATTAAGATTAATGGGCTCACATGCTCCGAGAGCGTACAATTTTTTTTTGATCGAGTGCTCTGACCAAGCCGAGTTGTTACTGGTGTGAGCTGACTCAGTCTTGCAAGAAAGAATTCAGAAGAGAAAATTTGGAAGTTAAGGCAGCCGGTGTATAAATCAACTTAATTTTATTGTGGCATAAATAGAAAAATCAACTTACTTATAGGCTAACTTTTATATATCAAGATTAATTTACCAAAGTCCTATATTAAAGCTCGCTTCCTCATACATTTAAAGAAAACGGTGATTATGGCATTGGAGTCCTTGAACATGTTCGATTGTTGTTCTTTTGCCAAATGTTTGGATGAGAATTTTGACGTGGAGTCAAATGGCGTTAAGTGCTTAAGAGGCAACATCGTATTGTCAATGTGGCTTGTACAAATTTAGAAAATTAAAAGATACATGAAGTTAATTTTTAGGGAAAGTTATTAAAAAAGTTTTAAACTTATAACATTTTTACCAATTCAGTCATAAATTTTTTTAATTTTATCAATTGAATCCCAAATCATTTTAAATTTTGCCAAATTAGTCCACTCAACTAGGTTAGAAATCACTGACGTGGATGCCGGTTATCCTACGTGGCATGATTGATACTGATGTGAACAATATTTTTGAATTTTGAATTTTTTTTATTTGAATTTTTATCAATTTTTATTGTTCTCTTATTTTCCTTGTATTTCTTTTCTTATTTTTTTTATTCCCTTCAATCTTGGCAACGGAGAGCAAGGCTACCTTGCCTGGCAAGGGCCTGACAACCATTGCCGACCATAGTAAAAAAAAAAAAAAGGTAAAGAAGGAAAAGAGAAAAAAAAGAAAATATCAAAAACTTATCTATATTAGCGCCAACCGTGGCACATAAGACAACCAGCATTCACACAAGAGATTTTTAGCCAAAATTGACTATATTGACTCAATTAGTAAAATGTGAAAATGTTTAAGACTTAACTGACAAAATTACAAGGTTTAGAACTAAGCACAATAAGTGTTGAGACCTTTTTTTTTCTTTTTTTCTTTTTTTTTTTAATCTTTTTGGCAATTTTTGATTTTTCTAAATAGAAAAAAATGGAAAACAAATAAAAAAAGCATTCGACAATCGGTGATTAGAGGCGGTGGCACCAATCTAAAATGATAACACTTATGTGACGCAAATCTGGATGTCATCTCAGCAAATCCGTCCAAGTGTAAAATGGAAGGACGAGCATGAACAAACAAATACGAAGTTCAATGACCCAGTTGCATGAAAAAAATTCTAAGGACTACACCGCATAAATTGAAAAAGTTCAAAGAAACCTACGTGCCATTATCCCCCGAAAAAATCGATTGAATGTGACGATTTGCTAATATAGATAAGGATTAGCTCCAGCCACACTGAGAGATCCATTTGCGGCATGTTTGTTGGAAAGAGAATTCGTGCGCCCATAGGTTGGGCATCTATGCATTTCGAAATCACTGACAAGCTTCTCATAGGCTTACTCTTACATCGGATTTAATTTTCTTGTTCCGGGGAGGTCAAGTTGGATTTGTTTATCCTAGACAATGTGCTTCTTAAGAGATGCAATGAATCAAACAAATTGGAATCATCAAGTGTGGTAACTCAGCGATGAAGGATTCATATTGCTCTTATGAGATCAGAAATTCGAATTACATTACAAGCAAATCTCTAACCAGTTTGTCTCTTGAGCAATTATTAATTAAACTTCTCTTCCAAGACATCAAGTAGTGATATTGTCAGGCGGGGATATACTTGGATCAGCAGCAATCTTTCTCACCGCCATCACCCCGGATCTGCTTCCTCCTGAAAACAAGCGTCTATTTAGTCTCCAACTCATACATTATCGTCTTCAAACTGTGAATTCTAAAAGAATATAACTTTCGAAATGTGAAACCGATCTATTTTGCACCCCGAAAGCAGACCGTTCTTAATCATCACATCGGCTGTTTATCCCTCCAGCCCACGATTTGCGTTTTCTCGTTTGTGTATGCATCTATAGAGGTTGAAGTGTTACCTTTGCTCGCTGGGTGGGTGGTGGCGGCGACCTTCAAAGAGATGATCACGTGAGATGAAAGGGCTAGGAAAAGAAGGAAGACGAGATAGGCCTTGTGAAGCATCATTCTCTCTCTTGGAATGTATGATTCTACGATAGCCGTGTGTACATGCATAGAATTGGTGCGAGTGCTATATATAACAATGTCGACCCAACGGATTTCACGAGCAGCCGTGTATTGAGGTTCAGACGTTTCGCCCCCAACCTGACTTTGAAATTCCGTACATCGTACACATAAAGTCTCTCCCTCTCTTTTGACTAGAGGGTCCATTACATCGTGATGGACCCGGCAGGTTGATCGTGAGCGACGATTGCATGTATTCGATCGTGAGTGACGATTGCATGTATTCGATGTGAAAGGGCTAGAAAAAGAAGGAAGACGAGATAGGCCTTGTGAAGTATCATTCCCTCTCTTGGGATGTATGATTCTACGATAACCATGTGTACTTGCATAGAATCAGTGAAAGTGCTATATATAACAATGTCGACCCAACGGAGTTAACGATCAGCCGTGTACTGTGGTTCAGACGTTTCGCCCCCAACCTGACTTTGGAAACAGTGGATTGCACGCATAAAGTCTCTCCCTCTCTTTTGCCTAAAGGATCCATTACATCGTGACGGACCCAGTGGGTTGACTGTGAGCGACAACTGTGTGTATTCCACGTATGTGAGCCAATTTCACACTAATCGTTAAATCATTTGGATCTTGTTTGATGCCCACGCTATTCAATGATTAAGAAGAAATGGGCTCATATACTCCAAGTGCGTACAATTTTTTTTTTTTTTTTGATTGGGTGTTTTGACCGACCCGCGTTGTTATTGTTGTGAGCTGACTTGGTCTTGCAAGAACGAACTCATAAAAGAACAATGAAAAGAAAGGACAATTTTATTGTGGTATAAATTAAAGAATCAACTTAATTTTACAATAAAACGATATATTAAGGCTTCGTTCGTTTCACGAAAAAATAACTTTTAGGAAAATATTTTTCGAATTTTTCGGCATTTATTTTATGGAAAACAAACTAGTTAAAGAAAACGGTTTCTACTATTGGAAAAAATACCTTCAAAAATTGGGAAAAATGTTTTTCACTTGTTAGACATCAGTAGGACTGTGGTAATGGGTTCATGCACCTATACCATGGGTTAGTGGGTTCGTTAGTTTTTTTTTTCCCACTATCTTATCTGATTTCAAGAGAATTACAACAGTTCACGCTAATTTAAATCAAATTTGAGATCTCCTGCCTTCTTCAAAAAAATTTAAATACTTTCAAAATATACCGTTCCTATCAGTTCAAGCCAAACAAGAATATACAAATTGCTGTGAATATCACATTTTTAATTAAATAGATAAGACTCGGTACGCTGTGATCCGGAGCCTAAAATAAAAATATTCAGATTCGTCGAAAAGGCAATCAATTTACATTTCTTCCATTCGCAGGGTATTCAAAGAAATCATTTGAGCTCCATAAACAAAAGTTTGTGGAGAACTCTAATTAACCGCGGACAGTATAGAAAGGGAATTATTCGTTTCTTAATAGCACAACCGAAAAGAAAAAAACTAAAAAAAGAGAATCACTTGAAAGATTCCCATGGCAGGCATGGTCTCTAAGGAAGGAGCTTCGAAATGCTACGACGAGGGTGATGTTTACTATCCGACTTAGATTGACTTCCACGAACAGATATTTGGCTCACCACCGTCTTTTCGATATTACTTCCTCCCGAAAACGTGCACTTACAATTTACTTAGTCTCCAATTCAGACATTATTATCTTCAAACTTCGAATCCTTAAAGTACATCACTTGTAAAATGTGAAATCGGTTTCTTTTGTATCCCCTATCATCACTTCTCTCAAAAGTGATTTTTCTTAATTGTTACGTCAGCGATTTATCTGGTCAACCCATGTTTTGTGTTTTCTCATTCTGCGTGCATGTATAGAGATAGTGCTCACCGTTACTCATCGGGCGGGCGTTGGTGACTCTTGAAGAGATGATCATGTCAGATGAAAGGACTAGGAAAAGAAGGAAGACGAGAGAGGCCTTGGGAAGCATCATGCGTTGTCTTTACTATTGTGTGGTTGTACGCTGTTTACAGATATAGAAGGAGCGAGAGTGCCACGCATAGCAATGTCGACCACATTAATTTGAAGATATGCCGTGTATTGCGGTTCAAAAGTGTTTCCGGGGACCGACTTTGGAAACACGGATGAGCATCTTCTTTGAAAGAATCACTTTATTGGGTGAACTTTTGACGAGCCTCTCTTGGAACAAAGTGTGCACTACACGCGGTTGACCCAGTAGATTGGTCGCGAGCAAGAATTGCACGAATCCAGTCAATGCGAATGCACTTCATTCCAATCCTTGGATCATTTGAATCTTCTGTGAAACCTATACTGTTCAATGGCTGAGATGGATTGGGCTCACATTTCCAAGATGCGTGCAAGAGTTTTCGGATTGGTTGCTCCCGTGTTAAACCCGCTCCTCTCTTCAACCAATCCGAGTTGTTTCCGCGTGAGCTGAACCCAGTCTTGCAAGAACGGGTTTAGAAAAGATCATGGAAAGAAAGGATGGGGAAGAAGTCAAGGTCAATGGCGAATAAATTAACTTGATTTAATTGTGGCATAAATAAATGAATCAACTTAATTTTACGATAACGGTGATATATTAAAATTAATTTACCCAGGTCACGTGTTAAAGCTCTCTTCCTCAAGATAATGTGATTATGGCATTGGTAATTCTGAATTTCTTTGGTAAATTAATTTCTTTAGTAAAACTCATGAAAGTGATCGGCCTGTTGGGGCATGTTTGTTGGAAAAGGAACTCGTGTGCCAATTATTTGAGCATCGTAGCATTTCCAAATCCACAATCTTCTCATAGGTCTGTCTACTCTTACATCGTATTTAGTTTTCTTGTTTATTGGCAACTATGTTGAAGTTGTTTATGTAAGAGTTTTCCTAATGTGGGTTACATTAATTGATATTGTAATTTACCGTCTTATAGAGTTGGTTTAAGGTGAAATAGAATGTTTCTTAACTAGTTTAATATGGAGTTGGCTAGTGTGGGCAGTATTGAGCTTGACTCGTAATGATAGGGCATGGCTAGAAACTCTATAAATAGTATTGAAATCTCTCTTCTAACCCTAACACTCACAATTATCCTCGCAAGGAATGTTTCCAAAGCACTATAGGTGAGAGGCCATCTTATTGAGCCGGGGATACAAAGGATAATAGAGGAGAAGCACTTGCACTTGGATTGTCACGCTTCCGTATCAAGAACAATAGATTCCAAAACAGATGTGTTAATTTTTCTACTCGATTATGTTAGACTAAATATAAACTTAAAACCTGGCGATCCCGATTTATCAATAATAGATAAATTCATACAGAATTCGGGATCGAATTGCGGAAATGTAAAGATCAACATACCTCCGACCATTGATGAAATTTGCAAAAGTAGAAGACCCAAAACCTTCAAGGATCCACGTAGCGCGATTGATCTGCAATATGGGGAACACCAGATCTATACGTCCTGTTCTACTAGTCAATACCCCTCAAACCTAATGGTGTGGTTTTCTGTAATGATTAGGGTTTAAACTAGACGACCTAACGTTTTTATTCCGTTTATTACGTTACCGGTATCTTCCATCTAGACCGTTATGGTAATGTATTAACGGGCAAATATCACGTAATACACGTGAGTAATAAATTGGGCAATAAATCGGAACACAACTAGGAATACAATATTGGGATCATATTCAGAATAATAAAATATATTACATATTATAACATTCTCCCACTTGATCCCAATATTCCATCAAATGAGTTATTAACCCAAACCCACATAAACTTCATACTGAAATAAAACACATGAATCATGGCGATAAGTCCTCTTAGAGCGAGTATTATCTTCCGTGTATCACAATGTATTTCATCAGTCCATATGTGATCAAATAACTTAATGAATAAACCTTATGTTTACTCCAGGTCAAACGTAATTGTTTTTTTCATAATAACTTAATGTATTGAGAAAAACATTATAAATGAATAAAAGTCTCACAAATTCTTCTATATAAAGAAAAATTTACATAATTGGACCAATGCCCATTCTAGATACATGATCCTTATAACTCATTGGTGGCATGCCTTTAGTTAAAGAATCATCTATCATCAATCCAGTGCATATGTGTTCTATGACCACTTTCTTCTCTTTAACACGTTCTCTGATGGCTAAATACTTGATGTCGATGTGCTTGCTTCGACTACCACTTTTGTGGTTCTTAGCCATAAAAACTGCAGCTCGATTGTCGCAAAACATTCTTAATGGCCTAGCAATGGAATCCATAACTCTAAGCCCCGATATGAAACTTTTCAACCACACACCATGTGAGGTAGCCTCAAAACAGGAAACGAACTTTGCTTCCATAGTGGAAGTGGCAACTAAGGTTTGTTTTGCACTCCTCCAGGATACAGCTCCGCTAGCAAACATAAAAACATATCCTAATGTTGATTTACGGGAATCAATGCAGCCAGCAAAGTCTGAGTCCGAGTAACCAACTACTTCCAAGTTGTCCATCCGTCTATACATAAGCATGTGTCCTTTTGTTCCTTGAAGGTACCTCATCACCTTCTTTGCAGCTCTCCAGTGGTCCATACTTGGATTACTCTAGTATCTTCCCAACATTCTCACAGCAAAAGCTATGTCAGGTCGAGTGCAAACCTAAGCATACATCAAGCTTCCAACAGCAGAAGCATATGGGATGTTCTTCATTTGTTCCCTTTCAAAATCGTTCTTCGGGCATTGGTTTAAATTAAACCTATCACCCTTCACAATGGGTGCTATACTTGGTAAACAATCTTCCATCCGAAACCTCTCTAAGACCTTATTGATATAGGTTTCTTGAGATAGTCCTAATATACCTCAAGGTCTATCTCTATGGATCTTAATACCAATGACATAAGATGCTTCACCCATATCCTTCATATCAAAACTCTTAGAGAGAAATTGTTTCACTTCATATAACAACCCCTTATTATTGGTTGCAAGTAAAATGTCATCTACATATAACACAAGGAAACAAATTTTGCTCCCACTAACCTTCTGGTATATACATTGATCCATGACATTCTCTATAAAACCGAATGAAGAGATGACCTCATGGAATCTTAAGTACCATTGGCGGGATGCTTGTTTCAAGCCATATAGAGACCTTTTAAGCTTGCATACCAAATGCTCACCAGCACTAGAGAAGAATCCTTCTGATTGTTTAATGTAAACCACTTCTTCCAATTTTCCATTAAGGAATATGCCATTTTCACATCCATTTGATGTAATTCCATATTAAAATGAGCAACCAATGCCAAAATAGTACGAAGAGAATCTTTCTTGGATACAGGAGAAAACGTCTCCGTGTAATCGATTCCCTCCTTTTGAGTAAATCCCTTGGCAACGAGTCTGGCTTTGTATCTCTCAATATTACCTAATGAATCTTTTTTAGTTTTGAAGACCCATTTACAACCAATGGCCTTCGCACCATTAGGCAACTCAACTAAATCCCAGACTTCGTTTGATGCCATAGAATTCATCTCTTCCTTCATAGCATTGTACCATAAATTGGATTTATCACAACTCATGGCTTGTGAAAACGTCTCAGGATCACTTTCAGCTCCAACATTATAGTCAGATTCTTGTAG
This sequence comes from Eucalyptus pauciflora, assembly GCA_007663325.1. Lineage (NCBI taxonomy): Eukaryota > Viridiplantae > Streptophyta > Magnoliopsida > Myrtales > Myrtaceae > Eucalyptus > Eucalyptus pauciflora. The sequence continues at coordinate 674,497 of VMYD01000399.1, read as the reverse complement.
ATACACAATATATTTATTAGGAATTGCTGATTTCTTCATTCTAGTAGACCTTCTTAATGTTGCATCAACATCCTCCTGAGGAGTTTGTTGTTCAACTGGAAGCTTAACAGTATCCGGTAATTGTTGAACAATTGGGTCTACCGGATCAATATCAGCAGGTTGTGGATCTTCAATGATTGGTTGCTCAACGACCGGTTGAACTGAAGGGACGTTGTAAGCAACAACCAATCCAGTATCTGAGGTGGAAGGTTGAGTATCTGAATGATCTTCTTCAGGAACAAAGTCCCTGAATTGATCGCTCCCACTAATCAGATCATTCTCAAGAAATTTAGCATTTCTTGATTCCACAAACCTAGTGGTGTGAGATGGACAATAAAATCTATATCCTTTGGACTTTTCGGCATATCCAACAAAATACCCACTTATAGTCCTTGGATCTAACTTATTTTCCTGTGGATTGTAGACTCTTACTTTAGATGGGCATCCCCAAACACGTACATGTCGCAAACTCGGTTTCCAACCTTTGAATAACTCAAAAGGTGTCCTTGGAATAGCCTTGGTTGGAACTCGGTTTAATATGTACACAGCCATTTTAAGAGCCTCAGTCCACAAAAACTTAGGAAGTTTGGAGTTGCTGAGCATACTCCGCAAAATGTCCAATAATGTTTGGTTTCTTCTTTCTGCGACACCATTTTGGTTCGGTGAACCAGGCATAGTGTATTAGGCAATAATCCCATGCTCTTCAAGAAACTTCACAAATGGACCAGGTGCTTGTCCATCTTCAGTGTATCTACCATACTATTCTCCACCTCTATCTAACCTTACGATCTTAATTTGCTTGTCGTATTGTTTCTCTACTTCGGTTTTAAATACCTTAAAGGCATCTAGTGCTTCGTGCTTATTACGAAGCAAGTAAAGATACATGAATCGCGAATAATCGTCTATGAAAGAAATGAAGTATCTCTGACCATTTGAGTCCATATTTGGACTACAAATATCTGTATGTATGATTTCTAATATTTCTGTACTCCTCTTAACACCTTTCTTTGACTTGTTGGTCTGTTTTCCCTTTATACAGTTCACACAAGTGTCATAATTAGTAAAATCTAGAGTATTAAGTACTCCATCATTTACTAATCTCTTAATTCTATCCATGGAGATATGTCCCAACCTCCAGTGCCACAAAATTGCATCTTAGGGTAGAACAGTAAAATCACGATCAAAAAGGGGTAAAACTAGAATTTTGCACGCAAGGCCAGAATTGGAATTTTACTTATAAGGGGTAAAACAGGAATTTTACGCCCAAAAAAGGGCAAAATCATAAATTTCCACGCCCCAGGGGAAAAATCGAAATTTTATTCAGGCAATGGCAGAAACGCAATTTTCCGAAATGCGGAGGGGCATAATCGAGAAACCATAGGCGCTCGTGCAACGTTGCACGCGCCCGCTTCTTTTTGGTCCTTTTCTTCCGCCGCGACTAGCATTGTTCGGCCGTCTGGGTCTCCTCCCACAACCCATGTCCGACCAAATTGGTTGATGGGTTTTGAAGAGAACGTCGGGACGCACGAATAAATTCAAGATCCGGCAAAAACGACCAATGTATGAACCAGAATTAAGCCAAAAAACAATCTGCCCTAAAAGACCCTAACCACCAAAAATTCACCGCTCGATTAACCTCCGACGATCAATAATATGCCGAAAAATTTAAGGGTTTTTCTTCCTAATGGCGGTGTGATCATGCAGATTCATTATCATGTGGTGGGTCGCCCGAATTTGACTGGAATTTTAAAATTCCGTACCAAACAATAAAAATTCGAATTTACCCCAATACATAATTCAATGAAAAAATAAATAAATTTCAAAAGGTTTCACCAAGGCAGAGATAAACATGCTCTGATACCAACTGTTAGACTAAATATAAACTTAAAACCTGGCGATCCCGATTTATCAATAATAGATAAATTCATACAGAATTCGGGATCGAATTGCAGAAACGTAAAGATCAACATACCTCCGGCCATTGATGAAATTTGCAAAAGTAGAAGACCCAAAACCTTCAAGGATCCATGCAGCACAATTGATCTGCAATATGGGGAACACCAGATCTGTACGTCATGTTCTACTAGTCAATACCCCTCAAACCTGATGGTGTGGTTTTCTATAGTGATTAGGGTTTGAACTAGACGACCTGACGTTTTTATTCCATTTATTACATTACCGGTATCTTCCATCAAGACCGTTATGGTAATGTATTAACGGGCAAATATCACGTAATACACGTGAGTAATAAATTGGGCAATAAATCAGAATACAATTGGGAATACAATATTGGGATCATATTCAGAATAATAAAATATATTACATATTATAACAGATTATATATGTTTTTTGTTCTAACTATAGAGATCTTGGGTTGCGTTTTCGCTTCTTACATGTGATATCAAAGCCTCCATAGATTAGAACATGGACGTATAGTTTTGCCCTTCTTTTGTGATTTTTTGTAATGCAAAAATCGATTTTAATTATGTAAACAAAAAGAAATCATTGAGACGAGCAAAATCGTGGGTGACAGAACTCCGGGAGAGGCCACATGTGCCCTCATGTGCAGCCACGCGCTGCCGCACATCGAGCACAGGCGGCCATGCGCCTTCATGCGTTCTCATGCGTGCATCGCAGGCATGAGGGCTGACGTCAGCGAACTATACCGTATAGTTTTTTTTTTCTTTTCACTATCTTATCTGATTTCAAAAGAATTACAACAGTTCATGTTAAATTAGATGAAATTTGATATCTCCTGCTTTCTTCGAAAAACTTCGAAATACTTTCAAAATATACCGTTCCTATCAATTCAAGCCAAATAAGAATATACAAATTGCTGTGGATATCACATTTGTACTTAAATAGATAGGTCTTGGTATGCTGTGATCTGGAGCCTGAAATAAAGAGATTCAGATTCGTCGAAAAGGCATAGGTTTGATAAACAATCAATTTACATTTCTTCCATTCGCAGGCTATTCAAAAAAAATCATTTGAGCTCCATAAACAAAAGTTTGTGGAAAACTTTAACTAACAGTGGAAAGTATAGAAAACGAATTTTTCATTTCTTGAGAGCACAACCGAACAGAAAAACTAATAATCGAGAATCACTTGAAAGATTCCCATGGCAGGCATGGTCTCTAAGGAAGGAGCTTCGAAATGCTACGACAAGGGTGACATTTACTATCCTACTTGTGCCACGAACAGAAGTTTGGCTCATCACCGTCTTTTCGATCTTACTTCCTCCTGAAAACGTGCACTTACTATTTAGTTAGTTAGTCTCCAATTCAGACATCGTTATCTTCAAAACTTCGAATTCTTAGGGTACATCACTTGTAAAATGTGAAATCGGTTTCTTTTGTATCCCCCCGTCACCACTTCTCTCAGAAGCGATTTTTCTTAATCGTTAAGTCGGCGATTTATCTGGTCAACCCAGGTTTTGTGTTTTCTCATTTTGCATGCATGTATAGAGATAGGGCTCACCGTTGCTCATTAGGCGGGCGTCAGTGACTCTTGAAGAGATGATCATGTTAGATGAAAGGACTTAGAGAAGAAGGAAGACGAGAGAGACCTTGGGAAGCATCATATGTTCTCTTTACTGTTGTGTGGTTGTACAATGTATACAGATTTGGAAGGAATGAGAGTGCTATATATACACCACATGGAGTTGAAGAAATGTTTCTCTGTGGACCGACTTTGGAAATACAGACGAGCCTCTCTTGGACCAACCTGGTAGATTGGTCGCCAGCAACAACTGCATGAACCCAGTCATTGCGAATGCACTTCATTCCAATTCTTGGATCATTTGAATCTTATGTGAAACCTATACTGTTCAATGGGCGAAATGGAATGGGCTTACGTCCTCCGGATTGCGTACAAGATCTTGTGCTTTCTCCGAAAAATTTTGAAGGTACATTGGAACATGCTGTTTTTGTCAGCTCAAGCCAAACAAAAATGTACAAAATGTTGCGAATATCATCCTTTCGCTCAAATAGAATAGACTCAACATGCGGGGATTGGCTTGCATGGTGGATAATGCGGCACTCGGGGAGCAGGAAATAAATATATTGAGCTTCACAGTAGCTTAGCGATCTTCACCAGTAGTGTTAAAATATGTCTCGAGTTTGAGTCCAATGTGAAATTCCAAATATTCCGAATTGGATATGTTGCGGACGTTCGAAATTGAGCAAAGAATATCCGAAGATCAACTTCCCAAAGTTTGAATATGCATTGGAGAATTTGGCCGCTGAAACAGGAAAGTTCAACTTTGACTTGGATTTGGATTTTGTTTAAAACATACAGAGATATGTTTTGGATAAAATCGTTTTAGATAGGAAACAGAATCCTATGAGAAGTTGGCAAAAGAATAAGGGTTTCACTTATATATGGACTTGTGGCCGTGGGTGGTAGAGGTGGATCACAAATTGTCTTGAAGTGCCGCGTGAGTGCTTGGTGTTCCGCCGTTGATCATGAAGAGTTGGTCTTGAAGCGTCGTCTAGTCGTCGAGTGCTTGGGAGAGATTTTTCTTTGTCATTCTTGTCCATGAATTATATCCAAGAAGATTTAGTGTTCAAGCCGATTAAATCTTGTGGTAAGATTTGCGTGTAATTTCTTTGTAAGATTGAGAGATTATTTCTTGAAGAATTTCAGGGCTAAACAATGCGTGCATTGTTGGGTGTAATTGGGGCTTGGGAAACACCGAAAGAGTGTTTGAGTGACTTCAGTTTGTAATCTCCTTGTATCGCTTGATTTATAGTGAAATTCGATGCTGCTCTCCCCGTGGACGTAGGTCTTTATGACTGAATCACATAAATCCTGTGTCCGATATATTTTCTGTTAGAACTAGTATTAGCACCTAGAGGGGGGTGAATAGGTGTTTATCGCAATTTTAACAATTCAAATCAAATAAGATGTGAATAATTTAAAGTCAACGATTGCAGCAAATGAAAGCAAATAACAATATAAAGGATTAAGGATAGAGAATCAAGACTCCAGATTTATAGTGGTTCGGCTTAGATCAAGCCTACGTCCACTCTCCCGCACGGACAGCCTTTCAGGCTGGATTTCACTAAGAATCAATAAGAGTGATTACAATCTCACGCTCTTGAGTCCACAGTGTAGATTACTCTACTACACTTCCTCAAGATCTACAATATGATCTCTCTTTTGATTACATGTAATGCTCAAAAATGATATCGCAAAGTAATAGAGGAGATTTCAGACTTTGGAATTCTTCTATCCGCACCCTTCAACAACTAGAGCATCTCTCTTATATACTTCTTCATGCCTTCAGTACCGTTGGCACCTTCCAAAGAAGTTCTTCCAATCAACCCGTTGGACAGAATCAATTAGAGAGATCTCGAGCTCTTTAAGGTAAGTGTTGATAGCCCATCAATCCTGCTCGCCCATACAATCAGGATCTCGGTTTCCATAAGTAGATCCTTCCAAATATAAGTTGCGAAGTCGTCAAAGAATCTAAACATATTCCATATAAAACTTAGATCGTTTAGAGCTGAATCCAGTAGAAAGATATCCATCAGACGTTAGAAGAAAGATCGTATAAGATCAGAATAAACGTCGTCCTGGAAACTGTCCATGTGGGTAGACTTTGAAATATAAGTCTTGAGTCTTGCTAGCTTCAGACTTTGATCTTCAGACTTTGATCTTCAGACTTTGATCTTCAGAATCTGTAAGTCTTTAGACTAGACTGATAAACTTGTTTTGTCAACTTCAAAATACTTTAAGGGATTTCATCCAACAATCTCCCCCTTTTTGATGGTGACAAAACTTTCCTGCAGATTTGAATATTATCGCCCTGCAATACAACTTTTAAGCAAGCATCATAAAAGATTTAAATAAGATAGTAGAAGTTATCCTGTACACAGATATCCTGTACTCAGACTTTCCCTGTACATAGATCTGCATTCACTGAAACCTCATTAGTCATAAACAGACAGTACTATCAAATTTACGAAGCTTAAAGTATTGCCATAGAGAACATACTTTCCAAAAACTGCAAGCAAACGTTAAAGAACTTAAGTCAAAGTCAAGATAGCAAGCAATAAAAGAAACAGATTGGGTTTGGGTTTTGAGAAAATAAAAAATCTGCAAGGTCTTCTCCCCCTTTTTGTCAGCATAAAAAAATCAAGGAGCTCGAGGAATGCGAACAAGTTGAAAGTCTTCCATAGACTTTACAGTGTCTTCCAGCTTCCTCAAATCTGCCTGTACTTGGGTGAGAGTAGTGCCCTTTGCAGTTTCTTGAATCTGACGCTGAACATCTTTAATCTGATCATGCAAAGTGATGAACATTGCATGATTTTCATTCTGCAAGGTCTGAAATTCATATCCCATGGCATAAATTTGACCTTTTAGTTCCAAGATGATCTCAAGCAGCCTTCGAAAATCTCCAGAGTTGTCAGTCTGAGTGCTTGTTTCAGCTCGGTCTGAAGGTGGAGTCAAGCCAGTAGGAATGTCAGCAGGAGGTTCATTGTGTGGAGATGATGCCTCTCCTTCAGGAAACTGTGCAGCATGAATATCCTCAGCATCAGGAGGTGATCGACTCACACCTGTTTGAGCATCCTCTTCTCGAAAAGTCAACTGAAGAGGTGTGTGTTCTCTTCCTTTTTCTCCCCCTGTCTCCATGTCTTCTGGTGGAGAAAAGAATTCATCTTTCTGAGGCGATTCCTCAGTTACAGGATGTTGTAAATCCTCCTTTTCTGCTGGAGAATCTGTTCTTTCTGGTTCATCTGCTTTCTCTTCTTTTCTTTCTTCCTTTTCCTCTTCGTCTTTCTCCTTTTCCTCTTTCTTCTCTTCCTCTTTCTTCTCTTCCTCTTTCTCATTCTCATTCTCATTCTCTTTCTCTTTCTTCTCTTCCTTCTCTTCATCTTTCTTCTCTTCCTCTGCAACTTGATGTTCTGGAACAGTTGGAATAGATGCAGCAAATTGAGAAATTAGAGTAGAGATAGGAATTACATCCTCATCATCTTCATCTTCCAGGACGATTGCCCTTCGCTTCTTGGTGGAACTAGCCACAGCTTCTTTCCCTTTCCTTTTGGCTGTTGATGAGTCTGGTCTGAACTTGACAGGAGTCTTTTCTTTGAATTTTTCCAGCTTCTTGCTAAGCTCCTTCAAACGCATCTTGGTAATCATCCCCAGCCCGATGACCATTTTATCAATGGTCTTCACTGTGAAAATGTGAGGAGGTTGAATGTGTAGATGTCTGAAGAGACGAGTAATGAGAGCAGCATAAGGAAGCTTTCCTTTGTCCTTAACCATGCATCTATACATGTGAAAGATGATGGTATGTGGCAAAGAGAAGTTCACACCAGTCTTGATGGCAAACATCAGCTTGGCTTCAGAAATTGATACATCTGTCTTGGATGTCGATTTGGGTCTTAGACAGTTGATTACAATCTTATGCAGCAAAGTATTTGTTGCATTCATTTTGGAGTATGAGAGTCTTCCTTCTGCAATCCTGTCCTTTGCTAAATCAAGAGTAGCATGGCTGACAGACACACCGATTGGTTGGAAAACCCCTCTTTCCACACCAAGCACATCAGCCATTATGTCCTTATCAATGACATACTCTTTGTCCCTCACGCTGAAAGTAAAGCTGTTTGCATCAACGAAACTGATATTTGAGTAGAAATAAGCAGTCAATTCAGAATGTGCCGTGTCACAGTCTGTGCAGAATTGATAGAGTTGGAGCTTTTCGAATTTCTCTCGCAGATTTATACTCAACAAGTCCAGAAAGTCAAAATCAACAGTTCGTGGGTTCATCACCCCACGCTTCAGCAATTTTTCATATCTCTTTCTGTGTCCGTCCGAGCGGAACAATTCATCCTTCTTCCCTCTAAGGCTCGCAGCCACACCCATCCAAGGTTTAAAGTGTATGAACATCTTTTCATCATCATCCTTCCCTTCAGGCTGATTCATACTACTAAACCTAGGGTCACTCGGGAAATTTGCAAATGCTCTTGCAGCCGTTCCCTCAGGCACAACTCCAGACCTTTCCATTACAGTAAGAAAGTGCGTCTCGTTTCTATAACCATTCTCTTTCAGAAACTCATCCACAAAAGTCATAGCAGACCCTTCCTTTAATGCAGAGTAAAGTTTATAAACAAAGGCAGGCTTTAGAGTTCTTACTGGTTCGATGTCTTCATAAACCATTTCATCTTGAGGTCTAGTTGGGGATGACTGCTTTTGAGACTGCTCAGTAGGAATGTCGCTTTCCTCAGTGAGATCAAAATGCGTAGGCCCCTCACCAGAGCCTTGTGGTCCCTTGTTTGCTATTCTGGAAGACTTCCTCTGATACGACATTGTGCTTTTCTTTGGAGAGACTTTCTCACTTGTTTCGCAAGAAAGTTGAGAACTTTGAAACAAAGAAGTTTGGGAGAAAAAAATTGCAGAGCAGTGAAAAGCTTTTTGATCTAGGGTTTCTGAGTAAAGTGAAAACGAAGGAGAAGAGATGTATAAAAGATAACAGGCACGGGGAATAACCAAGCGTCGTATTTTTTTGGAAATTTTGAATTTTCCTTTTTGAAAAAATAACTGCCTTAATAAAACGATAACCACTTCTTTTGAAAATAATAACCAACTTAAAATTAGACAGATTATCTTACCTTATCAATAAGACAGTTTAAGTAAGGAAACTTACAGACGTGTCGATTCATATTCTCAATCCTTTGAGTCTGATGCTCTGTCAGACTTTAGTTACTGAGTCTGAACTCTAATATTCTTCAAGAGATAATATATTGAGTCTTGAGCGAATCGACTCAAACAAGCTTTTCTCAAGAGGCTTTGTAAAGATGTCTGCCAATTGATTCTTTGAGTCTATGAATTGTATCAAGACTTCTTTGTTCTGAACATGATCTCTTATAAAGTGATGTCGAATCTCAATATGTTTTGCTCTTGAATGTAGAATGGGATTCTTTGTAAGATTGATTGCACTGGTGTTGTCACACCTAATTTCTGTGCAAGAGTCTTCAATGCCAAAGTCTTGCAGTTGTTGTTTTATCCACAAGATTTGAGAACAGCAACTTCCAAGAGCAACGTATTCTGCTTCAGCTGTTGAAAGAGCCACAGTACTCTGTTTCCTCGAAAACCAGGATACCACCCTGTTTCCAAGCAGTTGACAAGTACCTGAAGTGCTTTTTCTTTCAACTCTACAACCTGCAAGATCTGCGTCTGAATAGCCAAGAAGTGTAAAGTCTCCTTCTTTGGGATACCAAAGACCGATCTTAGCAGTAGTAGCAACATATTTAATAATACGTTTAACAGCGCTTAAGTGAGATTCTCTAGGATCAGATTGAAATCTAGCACATATGCAAACACTAAATAATATGTCAGTCTTTAGTAAGATAAAGGAGTGAGCCAATGATACTCCTGTATAATTTTTGATCAATTTTCTTCCCTGCTTCATCTTTGTCTATCTTCAAGGAACTTGACATTGGTATGTCAGTCTTCTTGCAATTTTCCAGACCGAACTTTTTAACAAGTTCTTTTGCATATTTCTCTTGATGAATGAATATTCCCTCCTTTAGTTGTTTGACTTGAAGACCAAGAAAAAAGGATAGTTCACCCATCATGCTCATTTCGAATTCATCCTGCATAGACTTAGAGAATTTCTTACACAAAGTCTCGTTAGATGATCCAAATATTATGTCATCAACATAAATCTGAACAAGTAGAAAGCTTTTACCTTCCTTTTTAATGAATAATGTAGTGTCAACCTTTCCTTTAGAAAAGCCACTATGAATTAAGAAATTACTTAGCCTTTCATACCAAGCTCGAGGAGCTTGTTTCAGTCCATATAAAGCTTTCTTCAGTCTGAATACAGAGTCTGGTTTCTTTGAATCTTCAAAACCAGGAGGTTGTTCTACGTAGACTTCTTCTTGAATAAATCCATTCAGGAATGCACTTTTGACATCCATTTGAAACAACCTGAAATTCTTATAGCAAGCAAAAGCAAGTAATAATCTGATTGCTTCTAACCTTGCTACTGGAGCGTAAGTCTCATCGTAGTCAATCCCTTCTTCTTGCGTGTATCCTTTAGCTACGAGTCTTGCTTTGTTTCTCGTTACTTTGCCTTTTTCATCAACTTTGTTCCTGAAAACCCATTTAGCTCCAATAATTGATTTACCTTTTGGTTTGGGAGTTAATTCCCATACGTCATTAATACTGAATTGTCTGAGTTCTTCTTGCATTGCTTCAATACAGCTTTCATCAGCTAAAGCTTCTTCGATATTTTTGTGTTCTATTTCAGAAATAAGAGCAACAGCACTAGACTCCTCTCGCCTTTTGGATCTTGTTCGAATTCCCTCATTAATATTTCCAATAATGAGTTCTTCAGGATGACTAGACTTGTGCTTCCAGTTACTGTTCAGTCTGATAGATTGTTGATCTTCTTCTTGAGTAGATTCTTCATTAGTAGCTTGTTGTACTGATCTTGAATTAGCAACTGCTTCAGTGGAGTCAGCTTTAACAGTTTCTGGAGCAGTTTCTGAGTCTTCAGTCTGTATCTGCTGAACTTGTGGAGAGTCTTGAAATTTGACATTCATTGATTCTTCCACAGTCTGAGTCTTTTTGTTGAACACTCTAAAAGCTTTGCTTGTTGTAGAGTATCCAAGAAAGAATCATTCATCTGATTTTTCTTCAAACTTACCAACACGATCATTAGCATTTTTTAGAATAAAACATTTGCAACCAAATATTTGAAAATAAGAAACTATTGGTTTCTTCCCTTTAAAAATTTCATAGGGAGTTTTCTCAAGAATTGGTCTTAAAAACACTCGGTTTATAATATAGCAAGCAGTTGAAACAGCTTCTGCCCAAAACCTTGAAGAAACTTGATTTCCAATTAAAAGAGTTCTTGCCATTTCTTGTAAAGATCTATTCTTCCTTTCCACAACCCCATTCTGTTCTGGTGTATATGGAGAAGAGAATTTATGTTGAAAACCAAATTCATCACATAAGTTAGCAAATTCTTGATTTTCAAACTCACCTCCATGGTCTGTACGAATGCTTGTAATAGTATAACCTTTCTCATTCTGCACCTTTTTAGCAAATTTTGAAAAAAAAAAGAGAAAGTCTCTGACTTACTTGAAAGAAAGTAGACCCAAGTAAATCGTGAATAATCATCCACTATTACCAGACAGAACCTTTTACCACCAATGCTTTTCGTTCTGGTAGGTCCAAACAAATCCATGTGCAAAAGCTGCAATACATGATTAGTGGAAACTTTATTTATTGATTTGTAGGAATTTCTAACCTGTTTACCCAGTACACATGGTGTACATAGATCAGATTTTGAATAATTCAAAGTAGGCAATCCTCGAACAAGTTTCTTTGTAGAGATCTTGTTGATTTGCTTCATGTTGATATGGCCTAGCTTTTTGTGCCATAGATTTGCTTCATCTTGTACTGATATTAAGCATTGTGATCTTTCTTGATTCACATCCAGAAGATAGATATTTCCATGTCTTCGACCAGTAAAAGATTGAGTAAGGTCTTTACTGATTCCAGAGCACGTTTCTTCCTGAAAGTTGATCTTGAAACCAGAATCACACAACTGACTTATGCTAAGCAAGTTGTAATTTAATCCTTCAACTAATGAAACATTATTGATTGACAAACTCCCAATCTTCACTGTTCCTCGACCAGTAATCTTCCCTCTATTGTTACCACCAAAGGAAACTTTTCCTCCGTCTATCTGGATAAGTTTTATGAAGCAGTTTGAGTCTCCTGTCATATGTCTTGAGCAGCCACTATCAAGATACCATTTTATCTTCTTTTTGATAGTAACCTGCAATTAACAAGAATTCAAGCTCTTTTTGGTACCCATACCATCTTGGGTCCAGAAGTGTTAGTACAATAGACAGTCTTAGCCCAACTCCTTTTAACAGGTCTCCAAACTAAAGGACATTCTTTCTCGAAGTGTTCTGAGCTTTTACACTTGGAACATCTTAGAGCACTTCTACCAACAGATTTTACAAAGACTTTCTGAAAATGATTTTTGTAAACAGGTCTAGCTGGTCTTTGTTTAATTCTTTCTTTTACCTTTGGAAAATCAATTAGTGGAATAGTTTCAGAAGTCATACCAAGACCCAACTTGTCAAAATATGGTCTTTGTATCGAAAGAATCTTGTCCAGTTTTTCAGAACCATTTGAAAATCTCTTTGATATGTTAGTCATATCATTTTTCAGAAGATTATTTTCATTTAAAATATTGTCTGAGTTTTCTTTTACAACAACATCTTTTTCAAGTTTTTCAACCTTTTCTTTCATAAGTTTATCCTTATGTTTCAAAGTAGAATTTTCCCTTTTTAATTCGGAGATCCTCTTAAGAGAGGTTTTTAGACTAAGACAAAGTTCATCAATGTATTTAGAAACTTTAACAGGAATTTTCAAGTTACTTACCTCGAGTTCACTGTCTGAGTCTGAATCAAGGTCTGAGTCTGAGTCTGATCGTGCCATTAAACAAATATTGGCATAATCATTGTCACTATCTTCACATTCAGTATCACTCCAAGTCTCTGCCTTGAGTGCCTTCCTGTTTTTCTCAGACTTCCCTTTTCTCTTCTTTAACAGAGGACAGTTAGGTTTGATGTGTCCCTTTTTCTTGCATTCAAAGCAAGTCACTTCTTTATTCGTATCATCTTCCTCTGTTGACCTGTTTTGAAACCTTTGAGAATTTTGTTTCTTCCAATTGAATTTCCTTCCTTTTTTGTTCAGCTTTCTGAATCTCTTTATCATCAATGCCAGTTCTTCATCATCTAGATCTTCTTCAGAATCTGTAACATCAGAATAGTCATTAGACTTTAAGGCAATAGATTTCTTACCTTTTGAATCTTCCTCTTCGTTGTTCTGTTCTACTTCATAGGATTGAAGAGTTCCAACTAATTCATCTACAGAAAGTGGAGCAATCCTCTGTGTCTCTCTTATTGAGGTTTTTATGTGATTCCAGTCTTTTGAGAGTCCACGAAGAAGTTTGTTGACCTTCATATGTCCTGAGATTGGATGTCCCTGATATTCAAGACCATTCACAATTTCAGTAAAGCGACTAAACATGTCAGTAATTGATTCTCCTGATCTCATCTTAAAGACTTCATATTGTCCCAAGAGAATGTTGATCCTTGTTTCTTTCACACGATCAGTTCCTTCATAGGTAATGTGAAGCCTGTCCCATACTTCTTTTGCTGTATCACAAGAAGATATTCTATTATATTTAGTAGGGGATAAAGCACAATATAAAGAGTAAATAGCTTTGGCGTCGAGAGTCTGTCTTTTGGTAATTTCTTCTTGAGTCAAAAGAATAGGAACAGCAGGTTCTTTTCCTCTCTCTGAGTCTGATTCAGCAACAGGAATAATTCCTTTATCAACAACTTCCCATTCCAAAGGATCTTTCGATCTTAGGAATGCCTTCATCTTATTTTTCCATATGCTGTAATCTTTTCCATCAAAGTATGGAGGTCTGGTATTGCTTTGTCCTTCAACCAACCCTGTAGGCAGCATACTAGCCATAGATCTTTTACTTAGAAGTAAAGACACTTCTTATAAACAAGTACACAAGCTCTGATACCAATTGTTAGAACTAGTATTAGCACCTAGAGGGGGGTGAATAGGTGTTTATCGCAATTTTAACAATTCAAATCAAATAAGATGTGAATAATTTAAAGTCAACGATTGCAGCAAATGAAAGCAAATAACAATATAAAGGAATTAAGGATAGAGAATCAAGACTCCAGATTTATAGTGGTTCGGCTTAGATCAAGCCTACGTCCACTCTCCCGCACGGACAGCCCTTCAGGCTGGATTTCACTAAGAATCAATAAGAGTGATTACAATCTCACGCTCTTGAGTCCACAGTGTAGATTACTCTACTACACTTCCTCAAGGTCTACAATATGATCTCTCTTTTGATTACATGTAATGCTCAAAGAATGATATCGCAAAGTAGTAAAGGAGATTTCAGACTTTGGAATTCTTCTATCCGCACCCTTCAACAACTAGAGCATCTCTCTTATATACTTCTTCATGCCTTCAATACCGTTGGCACCTTCCAAAGAAGTTCTTCCAATCAACCCGTTGGACAGAATCAATTAGAGAGATCTCGAGCTCTTTAAGGTAAGTGTTGATAGCCCATCAATCCTGCTCGCCCATACAATCAGGATCTCGGTTTCCATAAGTAGATCCTTCCAAATATAAGTTGCGAAGTCGTCAAAGAATCTAAACATATTCCATATAAAACTTAGATCATTTAGAGCTGAATCCAGTAGAAAGATATCCATCAGACGTTAGAAGAAAGATCGTATAAGATCAGAATAAACGTCGTCCTGGAAACTGTCCATGTGGGTAGACTTTGAAATATAAGTCTTGAGTCTTGCTAACTTCAGACTTTGATCTTCAGACTTTGATCTTCAGACTTTGATCTTCAGAATCTGTAAGTCTTCAGACTAGACTGATAAACTTGTTTTGTCAACTTCAAAATACTTTAAGGGATTTCATCCAACATTTTCTTCTTCTATCTATATTATTGTTCGATCACTCGCATTTTCGCAACAAGTAGTTATTCAGAAAGTCATGGTAAAATGTGCCTTTTTAACTACTAGGTTGTGCTTTTTATTAGGAGTACTTTTCGGAGATGTGGCGGACAGGCATAGCGATATCCACTCAATAAACAAACCAAACTAAAATCTTTTGCCATTGGCAGTGTATTCAAGGAAATCATTTGAGCTCCGTCAACAGAAGTATGTGGAAAACCCTACTTAACCATGGATAGGATCGAAAGTGAATTACATATGTATTGTCTCTATAAAACACCAACGAAAATTAGGAGCAATCGAACAGAAAATTTAATAGTCGTGGATCATTTGATAGGTGACGGTGGAGCACTTCCTATACGGGCAATCGGGATTCTCCTATTTGGAATACCAATCTTGCTCACCGCCATCACCCCGGATCAGCTTCCTCCTGAAAACAAGCGTCTATTTAGTCTCCAACTCAGACATTATCGTCCCCAAACTTTTTTTTTTTTTTTTTTGGTAAAGGAACCGTCTCCAAACTTTCAATTCTAAAAGAATATAACTTTCGAAATGTGAAACCGATCTCTTTTTTACCCCCGAAAGCAGACCGTTCTTAATCATCACATCGGCTGTTTATCCCTCCAGCCCGCGATTCGCATTTTCTTGTTTGTGCATGCATCTATGGAGGTTGAAGTGCTTACCGTTGCTCACCAGGCGGGCGGCTACGGCGACCTTCGAAGAGATGATCACGTGAGATGAAAGGGCTAGGAAAAGAAGGAAGACGAGATGGGCCTTGTGAAACATCATTCTCTCTCTTGGAATGTATGCTTCTACGATAACCGTGTGTAGATGCAGGGAATCAATGAGACTGCTATATATAACAATGTCGACGCAATGGAGTCGACGATCAGCCGTATATTGTGGTTCAGACGTGTCACCCCCAACCTGACGTCGAAAAGAGTGCATCGTACGCATAAAGTCTCTCCCTCTCTTTTGACTAAAGGTTCCATTACATCGTGACGGACCCGGTGGGTTGACTGTGAGCGACAACTGCGGGTATTCCACGTATGTGAGCCAATTTCACACTAATCGTTAAATCATTTGGATCTCGTTTGATGCCCACGCTATTCAATGATTAAGAAGAAATGGGCTCATATACTCCAAGTGCGTACAATTGTTTTTTTTTTTTTTTTTTTGATTGGGTGTTTTGACCGACCCGCGTTGTTATTGTTGTGAGCTGACTTGGTCTTGCAAAAACGAACTCATAAAAGAACAATGAAAAGAAAGGACGATTTTATTGTGGTATAAATTAAAGAATCAACTTAATTTTAGAATAAAATTGATATATTCAAGTTCCATTCGTTTCACAAAAAATAACTTTTAGGAAAATATTTTCTCGATTTTTTGGGCATTTGCTTTACGGAAAAGGAACTAGTTAAGGAAACAGTTTCTCCTATTGGAAAAAATACCTTCAAAATTGGGAAAAATGTTTGTCACTTTTCAGAAAGTGAAAAATATATTCCATAACTTCTTCCACTTTACTTTCTTTCACCAAGCACATTTTCAATTTCTTTTTCTTTTCTTTTTCTTTCCTTTCTTACCTTTTCAGCTTTCTTCTTCCTTGACCTTTGCCGGCCGACGACTATGGCAACGGCCAACGACGAGCCATAAGCTAGCTCGAGCCTTACCCCAGGCCAGCGAGGCTCAAGCTCGCTAGATTCTAGCAAGGCTCCATCTCACCTGATTTGGTGAAGCGAAGCTTTTTCGCTAGATTAGGCAAGGCTCAACCTTGCCGGCTGCTGTCGTGGCTAGCGATTGGCCGAGGCCAAGGAAGAAGAAGAAGAAAGCTTAAAAGGAAAGAAAGAAAAAAAAAAAGGAAAGGAAAAAATTTAAAAATTTAAATATCGATTTTAAAAATATATTAAAAAAAATATTGAAAGTGAGTGCATATAGGAAAAGATTTTCCTTAACGAACAGAGGAAAATATTTTCTTTGAAAATCGATCGACAACAACAAAGATCGAATCCATACCACTATTTGTGCGTGGTAGTCCAAGGACAAAGTCCATAGAGATATCCTCCCATGGGACATGTGGAATCGGCAAGGGCAAATAAACGCCAACATTAGTAGCATGTCCCTTTCCAATTTGGCAACATTGACACCTCATCACATGTCGATGTACATCACGTTTCAAATGAGGCCAAAAGTATTTGGCTGAGACGAGTTGTACAGTTTTGTCGCGCCCAAAATGTCCTTCACGGTGAACTTCATCGCTCACCCTTTACCGAAGAGAACAGCCCGGCACACATAAACGGTTTCTTATGAAAAGAAAACCATCACATA
The DNA here is from genome assembly GCA_007663325.1 of Eucalyptus pauciflora. Lineage (NCBI taxonomy): Eukaryota > Viridiplantae > Streptophyta > Magnoliopsida > Myrtales > Myrtaceae > Eucalyptus > Eucalyptus pauciflora. Next base: position 657,596 of record VMYD01000399.1, on the reverse strand, counting down.
CAGTAAAATCAGCAAGCTTCTTTTCATGTGCATCGAGAATGATCTTGGAAAAGTAGGGGTCTTATTGATATAACTCCTGAAAAGAATCAAGTCCAAGAACAATAGAATGCATTGTAGAGAGCAAGCTCTTCTTTCGACTAAGGGCATCGGCAACCTAATTCTGAGCTCCAGCCTTACGCTTAATAATGAAAGTGAACTCCTGGATGTATTCAGCCCATTTTGCTCACCTGGAGTTAAGCTTTTGCTGTCCGGAAATATACTTGAGAGCTTCATGATCAGTATATAAAATAAACTCTCGATGAATAAGATATTGCCGCCAATACTCAAGTGTGCGAAATAATGCGTAGAATTCCAAATCATAGGTGATGTAACGAAGTTTGGCACCATTCAATTTTTCACTAAAGAAGGCGATGGGTCGACCTCCTTGACTTAGAACTCCTCCTATGCCAATACCGGATGCATCACAATGCACTTCAAAAACAAGATCAAAATTAGGCAATGCAACTACTGGGCTGTGCTCAATTTTTCTTTGAGCTGTTCAAAACTTTTCTGAGCTGCATTCGTCCATTCGAAAACTCCCTTCTTCATGCAAGAAGTGAGTGGGGCTGCAATGGTGCTAAAATGCGCAATAAACCGTCGATAGAACGAAGCGAGGCCATGAAAACTTCGCACTTCATGCACATTTGTTGGAGTTGGCCATTCTAAGATCAAAATTCTCAAATCACCTTGATCTTAGAATCATCCACCAAAATGCCATTCTTTGAAATATGAAACCCCAAGAAAAGGATTTGTGGTACCATAAAATAGCACTTGTCGAGAGCCACATACAATCGTTCCTACCTTAACACACATAATACTTCTTGAAGATGCTGCAAGTGCTCATTAGTAGACTTGCTAAAAATCAAGATATCATCGAAATAAACCACAACAAACTTTCCTGGAAAAGGCCTCAACACCTAAGTCATAAACCTCATGAATGTCGATGGTGCATTCGACAATCCGAATGGCGTGACTAGCCACTCATATAGCCCATCTTTCATTTTGAATGCTGTCTTCCATTCATCTCTAGGTTTGATTCTAATTTGATGATATCCACTCTTCAAATCCAGCTTCGAGAATATAATTGCACCAAAAAGTTGATCTAAGAGATCATCAAGGCGAGGAATAGGAAATCGATACTCGATGGTGATCTTGTTGATCGCTCTACTGTCGACACACATCCTCCAAGTACCATTTTTCTTAGGCGCTAAAAGAGTTGGAACGGCACACAGATTGAGGCTCTCCCTTATAAAACCCTTATTCAATAGCTCCATAACTTGTCGATGCAATTCCTCATGTTCAGTCAAACTCATTCGATAATGAGCGAGAGTCGGCAAAGAGGCTCCGGGCATCAAGTCGATTTGTTGCCGAATATCTCTCATAGGAGGGAGACCATTGGGTAAGTCCATCGGGAAGACATCCTTGAACTCTTCCAAAAGAGGTTGAACTCAATGAGGTACGACAGAGGCAACTTCATTCTTCTCACCTGTTTTATTAAGCAAAATATACAAGGTACGAACTCCTTTCAAAGCATCCTTCATATCCTTCATTGTAAACAACGTAGGGGAGAAGGAATTCTCAACTACAAGAGTTTTCAAAGGTTCCCTACTAGGTGCCAACGTAATCTTCTTGCCTTCAAATTCAAAAGAATATGTATTTCGATAACCATCATGCATAGTCCTCCTATCAAATTGCCATGGTCGACCAAGAATAATGTGACTAGCATCCATCGGCAGAACATCACACCATATCTTGTCAAAATAAACAGAACCAATGGACAGATTAACAAGGCATCGTTTTGAAGTAGTTACCTCAGCGCATTTCTTCAACCACGACATTTTATAAGGCATAGGGTGCGTTTTTAATTCCAACTTCAGCTTGTTTGCTGCTACTTCAGAAATTATATTCTCACAACAACTAGAGTCAATAATTAATTGACACACCTTTCCCATGATTGTGCAAGCAAAATGAAAAATATTGGTACGCAGCCACCTATCTCTAATGTCATCTCGAGGAGTAAAAAATTTTCCTCACCATAAGAAGTTCGCCAGTGTCAGCATGCACTATTTGTTCATCATCCACAGCTTCTTCATCATTGTTCAACTCCTCTTCAAGTGGATCCTCAGCATTCTCATCAGAATCATTATCCACCAAGAAGGCTTTACCGGCTGGTCGATTCTTATTGATTCGACTATTGCTAGCACGATGACCCAACCCCCACAAGAATAGCAACGTATTTCGGACATAGCAGGTTGCTTCGAAACATGGGGCTGAGTAGAAGGCTTACTAGAAGATTGCGTTGTAGCCTCAGCAACTTTAGCAGTGCTAGTGGTACTCTTAGTGGCCCGACTTGTCATGGTAGTTGATTGCTGTCTCCGAGAACGAGAGCGCTCCATTTTGAGTGTCCGTTGGTGTGCATCTCCTAAGTCCCAAATGTCAAGGACTTCCAAGGTGTCTTGAATGTAAAATTAAAGACTGTTCCAAGTATTTGTTCACAAGCACCTCCTCCGGGTCCTAGATATTGTTACAAATCACCAACTCATTGAATTCATTGGTGTATTGGTCCACCGTTTGCGTACCTTGTTTTAGATTTTGGTACTGTTGGTAGAGCTCTCTCTTATATCCTTTGGGAAGAAAATATTTTCAAATCTTGCCCTCCATCTTTCTCCACAAAGTGATTGGTGCTTTGCCAACGGCTTGGCGAGTTTGTTTTTCACATCTCCACTAAGCAATCACCTTGCCTCGGAATCACATAGCAATGATCCCAACTCGACAATTCTCCGAAACATTTTGATGCTCAAACACCTCATTCATAAGTGTTAGCCAATCAACAATTTCATCAGGAGACTCAGTACCTGTAAATTCTAAAAAACATCTTTCTTGACTTCATTTTCCCAATCCGGCTCACGAATATGTTGTAAACGATGTCGAACATGCCTTCGAGCGTGAGTAGATTGAACACTCTCCGAAGAGGAAGAGTCACCATGGGAATCTTTAGTCCTGGAACGGGGTGGAGAATTATTTGCTTCAGCCCTCAAACGCTAAACTTCTCGTGTCAATTCGTCAATTTGTTGTTGCATACGTTGCTGCAAATTCTCAACGAGTGTGTGCACTTCATTAAGGGGAATGGTTCTGCCGCCACGATGCCTAGCTTGTCTTGGAGGCATTGTCTCTTCTCCAAAGCTCTTATACCAAATGATGAAAGCCAAGGTTAGGCTTTCCCAAACAGTAGGATCAGGAGAGTGACTCACACACGAGAAATGGGACGAACAGTAATTTCAGCACTGCGCAAGCTGAGGAGAACAGTCGTATCTTTGTCAATACAAATCAAATCGACCTGATTCCAAAGCCAAATGAACAAAGACTTCTGGATCTACAATTTCTTTGTTTTGGGTTTTCTGAAATAAGCACTGTAGGATGATCGAATTTGGGTTGGAAGTGAGTAAAAATAACAAACATAACAAGAAAAGATAGAAACTTCGTTGGTTGCTCGTCTAGGCCTCCAAGGAAGTTGAGAGGACACCGATTCTTCTAGATCAATGACTGCAAGTCTTCAAGGATGCAGATTTCGAAAAGCTCCGACTCTTCAAGGACGGAGTGAAAACTCTTCTAGGTTTTCAAAAGTATGAACTCTGCAAGGTTCACGATACTTGCTTGAAAGCAAAATTTTCATTCATCAAAAGTCATCCATCTCGTACAAGGAATTGGATGGCTTATATCGTCAAAGAAATAAAGAAAGAGCATTGAAACTAGGAAAATAGTAAAGAGCATATAAACTAGAAACTAATAAAAGCGTCTTCATGGCTCCCAAGGTGTCTTTCAAGCTTCCGGGATGGACTCAAGATATTGATACGGCTTCTTGGTTGAATCGACAACTTCATCGAACTTCATCGACAATTGACAACTTCATCGATAAGAGGTTTCGTCGAGCTTGAATGTGGGCCGATCTTCTTGGTTGAGAGAGCTGGTCTTCAATGCGGCTGCATCAAAAAGTATGCAAAGTTTTCTTGAAATTTGGAATTATGAACTATTGATCTCTCTAATCTCTCTAGTGCATTGGTCTTCTTTTATATTCCTCGGCATCTAAACTTCCCATTGGACAATCTTCAAGAGGATCAATTTTCAATCTAACTGTTGGACAATTGTTGAGAAGATTTATTATTGATGTCGGTCAATCAAAATTCCATTTATTTTGGTTACTTATACAATCAAATCTTGGTTCTCAAAATTGGTGTATTTCAACTATACAAGGTATCTTGCACTTGGGACGATCGTCAACCAAGAAAAATATCTCACATTATTGATTTATCTTGTATATATAATCTTTAGGTTGATGGTCAATCAAAATCTTCTATGTTAGGTACCCATATTTGATCACAAGTTGTCAAAAATAATTATCTTCAAGATCAGGGCAAAATTGACGTCACAAATGGTATAAGTCCTGTGTTTATATTCATAGTCACTGATTATATCTAGCTTCCTCATTATTTTATGATATCATACTTTCATTGATAGCTGCATATATTAAGCTTTGGTAGTACTCTGTTGATATCCACTCAGCACACTGTTGATATTCATGTAGAATGCTGCTTATATCCACGTAGTAAGCCATACATAGCCATGTAATAGTCAAAATTCTGTCTTCCTGGTTATATTTGACTATTCTTCCCAATGCACTTTAACAACAATAGTATTGTAAATTCTATAGACTTAAACCCTTGTTCTTTCAATCATTTAGGATCTTTTCACTGATCATATCAAAGGTACTTTGAAAGCGGATATTATCTGCAACACAAACAACTTTTGTATTTATCAAGATCGATATAAACCATGGATAGTTTTATTAACTTCAAAATATATTAGGAGGTTTCTCATATAAAAGTATTATAAAAGTTTTAAACTTATTGCATTTGTGCTAATTTAGCTATGGACCTTTTAATGATGCTAATTTAGTTTTAAATATTTTGACTTGGTGTCAATTCAGTCCTTTCGGCTAATTTTGGTTGGATATTGCTAACGTGAATATCAGCCGACTTACATAGTACCACCGATGCTAACATGGACAATTTTTAATAATATTTTAATAATTTTTTTTTTTTTTTTCCTTTTCCCATGCCTAGCCCTAGCAAAGGTCGACCTCGCCAAATCTGGCCTAGGCGAGGTTGACCCTTGCTTGGGTTAGGACAACCTCAATGAGGGCTCCCCTCATCGGGTGTCGCCTGGGTTGGCCTTACCAGATCAGGGCCTTGCTTGGTCGAGGGTGAGCCCTAGTGAGGGCTCCTCTCGCCAAATATGGTGAGGCCGACCCTTGCCCAAGGTAAGGCAGTCTTACTAGGCATAGAATAACGTCAAAAATATACAAACACTATCAACAATTACGTAATGAGCCACAATAAAAAACACGAAATAGCATGTGCTTCTTTGCTGAATTTTATGAAACCTTTACAAACACCCCTCAATAGACTTCAGTTGCCATAGTTTCAATAACTTAGAGCTCACAGAACCACCCCAAAAGCTGATAATAACAAGAAAGATTGAAGGCTCTCTGAAATAGCAAGACCTTGGTCAATAATGCATCCCTAATCGAGGGGCACAGATTCGAATATGGTCGACGCAAGATGGTCCTTTGTTTGGTGTCCGGGAAGGCCATATCCATCTCCATACTTGTAAAAGCAATGAGAAGCTCGTGCCAAGTTCAAACATGCACCAAGAAAAGGCCCAAACCCAGAGAATGGATAGTCCTCAAACACTTCTTTGTTCATCTTTTTCCAGGTCCCGCGCGCCAGATGCCTGATATGTTCTCGCGCAACCTCTTCTGAAGCGCCGGTTTCATTCATGTAGCATTCTAGCGCCTTGGGATTGTCTCCTCGTGCCAACTCATACTAAGCATGGATGACAATGATGGGTAACAAACATAAGTTCCAGATTCATCTCGCATTTGTATCAGAAAAATAATGAAGAATATAACACCGCTCTGAATATTCCGACAATCTATATTTTTTCGCAAGAGATTATTTGCAAGGAAAGGACAACTATCAAAGTAAGTTACCGATGATGTACTGAGATCATCATTTAATCGAAGGATCTTGGCAGAGGAATGCATGACACTTGGGATTTTCGACACGTAATCAAGTCCCTCTTCCGTCAATTTGTCTGTGGTTAGGAAATAGCTGTGCAACAGCAATATCAGCCCTCCGATTGAATCCACCGCGACGTCCATGTACTCCTTTAGTACCGGTTTAATGCCATTGTTGTACCAATGGACCTCCTTCATGTACGCCTTGCATTCATCGGCCCACTATAGGATTGAAATTCAAAAAGTGCGTCAATAATCGTGTCAAGGGACGTTCTTCTCTCCTATTTGTTTGGATTCTCAAATGTTCGAAGAGAAGTCATAACAAAAATTAGAAGTAGAAAAATGAGTTTTCTGACACAGGCTAGAAATTATTAGATGAAAGATTTAGCAAGTCAAGATTACCACTTTCCGTAGGTAAGGGATGGGGTTGATTCCTTGCTCTATCATTGTTCGATACCCAACTTCGTTGGACATGTTGTACAAGACCATGAAACTATTCCTTATTGTTGGAGGAAGCTTATCGATGTTTGTGATATCCCACCTATATAAGTCATCACCATTTCAACGATGTTACAAATTTTACCGTCACTCGATATTCATTTTGGTAATAACAATGAAAATTAGTGCTTACCGTTCCCCTATGAACCCGAACCAATCAATTACGTAGAAGAAAAACAAGCTGACATAAAACATGATTTGTGCAAAACACATGGAATAATTTATTTTCTAACAATATAATTTTGAGGATTTGTTCTACGCATCGCGTTCATAGACTAATTAATTCCCTATCATTTTTCTCGGCAGTAAATGTTACCAGGGAAAATGATGATGGTAGTGACACTAAACAAACCTGATAATGAAATCTGTTAAGAGCTCAAGCTCTTCCGGCGTCCCATATATATCATAAACATCATCAATAAGTGTCACAATACAAGCGATCTTCGCATTCATTTCTCTCAAAGCTGTATATTGTGGTTCAAAAACCATTATACAGCTCCAAAAATAGTTTTCCACTAGCCTGTCCCTAAAGAAGGTCATCTTGTTCGCCCCAAGTTCAATCCACCAGCTGAAAGAATTGTCATATGATAACTAAGTCAATAAAAATGCGCTCTTGCGTTGCCAGATTGCATCTATAAACTATAGAGTGCTTGTGTATACCTTGCCAGATTGCTAACTTCCTTCCTGTGGATTGACTGCACTAAATTGAAGTCTATTTTAGCCAATTGTAGCAAAGAGGGGATCATGTCTTGCCGTTTCTCGTACATGTCCATGAACCACCGAGCCTCCAACCTATTTGGCCTCCAGTGGATCGGCATATCTAATGCATGACTCACGTTGCTTGCTAAGTTAGTGGGAACTTCATCGAGGTTTAGATCCTTCAAATGCTTAGAAGCAAAGCTCCAAGCTTCATCGAGTATGGTTTCACCTTCCAATCCATGAAAAGAAGCTTCATAAAGACCAAGAAGCCCCTTCACATCCTTATTGAGTTTGAATGTGCCGGTCGTGTTCATAAACCTTTGAAACACATCTATATATCCAGCAAAAGGAATAGCAAGGTCAAATTTGATGTGTCAACATGATTCACAAAAGGTTAACTAGTTGGCGACTACCTTGTGGTACATTGTATCCATGTTGTCTGAGTAGCCGGAATCGAAGGGAAGTGGCATAGAGACCATCCGAAAGCCAAGCATCTTCGGTGTTGTTATAGATGGAGGTTAGAGCGTTCTTGATCTCTGTATCAAAATGGTAACCTAGTCCTAGTCTTTGAACCACGTCAATAAACTCGAGCTTGGCCACTTGATTCATCTCCCTCTCGAATAGACCCTTGACTTCTTTCTTCAACCTTTGGACTTGCTTCATATATTTATCCTCCTAGACACATGAAAAACTCAGAAAAATGAGATGTCAATGAAAGTTGATGCACAAGCACTGTTGAGCTCTTGCCTATATGCTGAGAATATGCCATTGTGACTAGGTTTATTGATATCTCCTATAGAATATTGTCGTGGTTGGTCTTACATTTGATACTGCGGCAATGGATGAATGTGTAAATTGATGTTACATATCTCGAATGTTGTTATGAATCATATATAGAAATACACGAGCAGTATACATCCATATATCTAATTCAAAGTACAGTTTTTCTTTTGTTTCAACGGCGTTTTGGGATTTGTGGACTCATCCCATCAAAGTAAATAGAAAATAGGGAAAAAGTATACTTCGGTCACCGAACTTATGTTGTCTTTGTCGTCAGCGTGGTGACTTAAAATTTGAACGCAGCAAGGCGAAGCCGAGATATTAATTGATGCCAAACAAAAGTCCGATATTCAAATAATCAGTGGTATCATGGAATAAAGTGTTGCTGAAATTTGCTTAAATTTATCTTGAGTTATTGTTTTTGTAGTTTCGCGAATTGAATATCCGCAGCAGTGCCTAGTTTTTCCACATCATACTTTTGTCTAGCATTGACGTGGACACGAACTTCAATTGTCAGAACCATAGACCGAAAGATTTGATAGGAAAATTTTCTAAGTTTGAGGACCAAATGTGACTATTTTCCATAGTACTTATGCTAAGTTGGATTTTGTGCCCTAAAAAAAAATCATTACCGAGTAATCAACATCAAGCGACTGCACAAGGCCATAGTCCCAAACGCTAGGTTGCCAGTTTGCCGAACGTCTCACAATCTCTTGACCTTCAATCTTCAAAGCGCATGTCATAAATTGAGGGCCGGAGGCCGTGGAGGAGGACGAGGAGGAAGAGGAGGAGCGAGGGAGTCTAGAGAAAAAGAGAGAGGGTTGGTTATGGCCAGTCAAGGAGGGAAGGAAGCTTGTGAACAAAGCAGGAAGAGCCATTGCGAAATTTGTTGCAATCTTTCAGTTTGCTAACCGCCCTTTATATAGGTGTTATTGGGGAGCACCAATCATGAAGAAAGCCATTCTCAAAGCATTGCGCGTTATTGTTTCTGCGTTCACTTGGGATCCGCATTTTATTTATTTTATGTTTAACATGAGTGATCCAACTCCCATCATTAGTCTCGTCGGATAACAACCATGTGTCCTGTGGCCACGAAAATTTGTTGCAAAATAAAAATCTATGAACCACCAGTTTCCTTGGAAGCCTGTAATTATGATAGGCTGTACAACAACGTTGTCCACGAAAAATCGTTTCTCCCAGAGGAGTTTGAAGTGACCACGGACAGAAACAGTTCAACTACTTCCAAGAGCTACGTAAAGAGAGCTGCGTAAGCAAGGAGAGCGATGTGTTGATTATATCACCGCCATGCTTGGAGAGCAGTACAAAGGTGTGACAAGATGTGATTGGAAAATCAAACTCCAGATGTTTTATGCTTGAAGGTGTGGTTGTGCATTTCCCTAGTATTAGGGGTGAGCATCCGAACCGAGAATCATCCGGTTCCCAATGATGCTAGTCCGGTTCCCGATTCCACAAAATTGGAACCGGTGAATATTGATTCAGCTCCCGATTCCAAAGATAAAAACCAATCGCTCAGACCAAATCAATTATTAATTTTATTAATTTCAAATTTTTATTAAAACTTGTGAGGAAGTAATTTATACTAAAATTTTCATGCAAAGACAAGCTCTCTCTCAATGCAACATCACACTTAATTACGGCTACCATCAACTTGCTTGTTAGTCTCTTCCCTCAGCCGATGTGGAACTGTTCACTATCAACTCTACTCTTCTCGTTCCACGCTCACTCCCTCTCTTTCTCTCTCTCTCACGCTCACCCTACCCCGCAATAGACAAGTCCCACATCCAACAAATAGCAGTGAGCCTAAGAGACTTCGTGTATAAATCCCAAGCCCGGCAGCTCCTTCCTGAGCCTATATTATGGCCCTTTGGCTAAGATCAAGCGTGAAATTTGTGTGGTGTGGTCAATTAACAAGTTCACACTCATGCTTGAGATAGTCAAAATATTTTTTCACATACATATAAAGTGTTGGAAGTACATGCGATCAGTTCCGTTGGATCCTCTGGGAACTGATTCAAACAGATCAATCCGATCCTTAGTTCCAGCCTCCTTCAATCTAGTCCTCAAATCCTCGGGATTCAAAAATGGGGAACCGGTCCCTTCAATCTGGCTCTTAGTTTGGAGTGGGAAGACTGGTTCTCAGTTCTGGAGTGGGAAGACTGGTTCTCAGTTCTGGAGTGAAGACTGGTTCTCAGTTCTGGAGTGGGAAGAATTGAACCCGGTCCCTTCAATCTGGTTCTTAGTTTGGAGTGGGAAGACTGGTTCTCAGTTCTGGAGTGGGAAGAATTGGACCGCTCAAGAATTACCCTAGTTGATATATCTTTCTAGGCAATAGTCTTTTTTTGCTAAATTAGATCAAATTTTAAGCACCAGGAGAAATAATGAGATTTTTTAGTAGCTCGAAATTTCTTATCTGTCATGTTTAATTGATTTTTTAATAGATTAGTTCTTTTTCAATATGCTATTATTTTTAATATTTAAGAGAGAAATTGCTAAGAATTATAGCTTGAGTTGGCTTGAGCAAGGGCTAAGTAAGAGATCACTAAAATTGTCTCAAATATAAATCGTTAAAATTGTCTTACATAAAAATGGATCGACATTGATTAATTAAATTAATTTGGGTTTTATCCATTTTTTACCCAACCAATTCTGCTCGGACTTAGGCTACATTTGGTTCAATCTTGGGAATGTAAAGCCGTTTTCCCAAGTATCTTTGAATAAAGGTGTATTTGTCAAAACCAAATGGTGTTCGGTTATAATGGATGTTTTGTGTAAAGACACTTTGACGTAGAAAAGAATAAAAAAAAAAGGAAGAAAGAGAAAAGAACTGCTGCTCTTGAGCATACTGCAAAAGTAACCAGCCAACGAACCAATCAAGTCAAAATCACACAGAAAACGAATCGGGAAAGGACGAGGCGAGTAGGGAGAGAGAGAGAGAGAGACATCGCTGTTGGCGCAGTGCTGGCGCTCGGCGTGGAGCTGCACAACGATCCACTCGCGGCGCTTGGTAGTGTAGAAGAGGGTATGCTGGGGCTTCTGGTTGAGGTAGGAGTGGCTTCAAGCCATGCCCGTGTTGGCCTTGTAGTCCACTTCTCCTCCCACTACTTTGTCGGAGAACCACTTGATTAGCCTCAACCTTTTTTCTTCTTCTTCCATCTTATCGACCCTAAGTCGTGACACACAACCTCAGGTGAACTAAATCGGACTTTAGTGTCGCATGAGCTAGGCAACGGGGAGCCGAGGCCATGCAGCTCCGGTCGACGTGATGCTATGACCCTAGCCAACTTCATGTCAGTGTCCTTTCAACTCCTTCACCTCCACGAACTCTAGATCTGCAGAGAATATGAATAGTCATGAGGGCAAAACCGGAATATGAAATTATTAGTGAGGCTAATTTGGTAAAAGAATTCATTTATTTTAGAACTTGCTTTTTGAAAATGCTAGGGAACCACTTTTGAGGAAAGTCTTTAGGAAAATGCAAATACCTTTGAGTTAAATGTGTTTTCCAAAATGCAAGTGTGTTTGGTAAATTGTACTTTGAAAGCTATTTGTGAAGTATTTTGAGCAAAATGGCGTTTGGGTAATTACATTTACAAAGTAGCTTTGTGGTAAAAAAAATTTGTTAAAAGAAAAATAAAAAAATTTGACCAGCAAGGGCAGCAGCCGCCGGCGACCTTCGGCGACCTCCGGCGACTTCCGGCGACCTCATATCTGGGGCAGCAAGAGGGCAGTGAGGTCGCGTGACGCCGTCGCGACCTCTGGCGACCTCTGGCGACCCCGAATCTGGGGCGGCAAAATTGGCGACACGCCGACCGGCGACCGGGATCGGAAGCGGCCGGCGTCGTAACAGCCTCGACCTCGAACGACCTAGATCATGGCGTCGAGGTGGCGGGAGGACCTGCCGCCCAGATCTGGAATCAACAACGAAGCGCCCTTATGACAGATCAGAGGCGGCCGGTGCGTGACCGGTCAGTGACGGTGTGGCGTCAGCGAAACTCATGACCTTTACCTTGCTGACCAGGCGTCGGTCATACCACCTCAGAGCATCGATCCGCCACCTCGGCGTCGGTCGTTACCACCCGACCGATTTATGACGTCCCTCAACGATCATGACCCCTGCCGTCGATAACCGAACCTTTGGGAGAAGATGAGCGATTAATAAACGTCTGAAAGGCGAAAACCGGAAAAAAATTCGGCGAGGAATGACCCCGAAAAAAAAAATCGCTTGATCGCGTGAAGGCATCTGCAGCAAAGCGGCGAATCTTGGCACGCCTTGGAGCTTCAACTGTAAGCTTGGCATTTGCGAAATGGGGGGCAAAATTTTTTGCCAAACGGGCTGGCATTTGCCCAAGTATCTTTAGCCCTCTAAAGGGCTTTGGGAAGTTGTTCCCAAACGGAGCCTATCCTTTGGCTTTTAGCATGAGTTTTTAACATTGTCAATGTTGGAATTTTCTCAAAGTGGCACAAATATTTTTTTTGCCAAGTACCTTAATTTTTTTCTAAGAGATTTTAGAGGCCCAAAATCCTTTAGGAATATTGAACCAAATACAGCCTCACTCTTTTTGATATCTATATTCAGAACTGCTGAAAAATCTCTACAAAAAGGTTTTGCAACCTCGAGCTCGGGCGATATTTGGACTTTGATTATTAGCTTTGACACGCTCACCAAACATTAGAAAGTGATCTGGACCACTTCCTTTCATAGGATATCTTTTCTTGAATATACGCTTGAGATAAAGCAATAGAAAATGATGCATGCCAAATCGACATTGTCTGGTTAATTTTAGCTGTAGGAAGACATAAAGTGGAGTTTGAATATCTCTATTTTCTTGGTATTGAATTATTGTGAGGGAAGCAATCAGAAACCTGCCAGCGCTTGCAGCGAAAATGAGAAAGAAGTAAGGAAGTGTTTGACACAAAAAAAGAATCGACCAACTCTTGATTGGTATCGTGATAACTAAAAGGAGGAGTCATCAATAGAAAAAACAGGGAGACCTCAGAGGCTCAATGGTAGTGAAGGAAATCGATAACTCATTTATAAAGTCATCACAACAGCGGTGCAAAAATGATCGACGAGAGCATTCACCAGTCAGCAACTTAAAGGAAATTGATTGACAAAATCATCCACCGTAGACAATCTCAAATTTTAGCTAAGTGTTGAGACAAGTGTCATTAGTGAACAAACTAGAGGTTTGCTAATAGACCAGTCGAAAATGAAGAAAATTTATTGACTCAAACACATGATTGCGAGATGATTAGGCATACAATCTAGGGATTTTCATGTTCTTGTGTATAATCATGTCTAGAATCTCAGAGAATGTAATTGTAGATATACCAGAAAATTTGTATATTTTTAAGAGATATGTGCACTAAAAGTCCTATAACTTATAAAACTTTCAAAAAGTGCAAACACGCACTAAAACGTATCAAGTTGGTTCAATTAAGTCATTCTATTAACTCCATCTAATTTAGCCAACAAAAAATATTGATTTTTCTTTTTCTTATTATTTTCACTCTCCTATATGTCGCTAACATGACTAAAAGGATATAGGTTAAACAACGCCGTTTTGGTTCAAATCTGATTTTTAATCTAAATATTAATTAAAATTAATAAATAGAGAAATCGGGCCGCGGGGGGAGGGGGGAGAGGTGGAAGGGAAGGAGCACCTAGGGCCTGCAAGCCCTTGTTATTGCTACCCCACCATTGCCGAAAGGGGTCAGGAATAGTGGGGTGAGGTTCGACTACAGTTAACACGCATAGCTAGTGGCCGATTGCAAGTGAGGGCCTACAATGGTGGGGCGGCAACAACTACCTAACACTTTGGCCGACCGTAGGCAGTGGTTTGCAATGGTAGGCCCTCACTTTATTGTTGTTGTCCCCTTTTTTAAAAAAATTTAGTTTGGGGGGGAGGGGGTGGTGGGAAGAAGGAGCACCTAAGGCCTGCAAGCCCTTGTTATTGCTACCCCACCATCGCCGAAAGGGGCCAGGAACGGTGGGGTGAGGTTCAACTTGTTGGATATTTCAGCAGTTTTGAAATATTTACAATAATAGCTTCGATAAAAGTTATGATCGCATTGAAAACCATCATTATTTTTAACGATCACATAACGGCTTCTTAACGGTCATATAACGGCATTTTAATCGTTTTGTAACGTTTAATTTATTTCTCAAATAAATCCTCCATTATTTTACAACGGCTCTTTTAACGGCTCTATTTTGTCTGAATATAAGATCTCATAAGATACAATATGTTCACACATATTTCCTTCTTTTTTTTGCTGGGTTATACACAAAAATTGTTCTGTTTCCTTCTAATATTCAGTGCGGACTATAGAAGAATGTCTGTTGTATCTTGGGAGGATAGCCGCCAAAGCCTTTCGCACCAAGTTTCGTACTCCGAGGGGCAGAATTATCCTTAAGGATAGTGTTTGCACGCCTCAGACATTTCATTTTATTTTCTAATATTTTGTAATGTATTTCCAATAATTATTATTATTTTATGTATTCTAATACTTTTTCCAACAATCTTAAGGATAATTGCCTTATAGCTTTCAAAATTGGAATTGCTGGTGCTTCCACCAACCTTGGAATTGAACAAGGATTTGGAGATAGTGAATGACAAGTATCACATATCCTTGGGTGGTTTGTCATGGGACAATATCAAGCATTAACACAAAATAGCTTTCGGTCATTTTGGTAAGATTATTGAGTTTCAAGTGAGTCATTTTTTGGGAACTCTAAATTAATGCTTGAATGGTGTAATTGCCATTTTGGCGCGTTGTTTCCACATTTTGAGGAATCATCATCACACAGGTCGAGATACTTTCATTGTAGTATTTGAAATTTGGCGTCACGAGCTTGTGTGTTCTCTTTAGATTTGATTTGATTTGTTCTTGTTAGACATATTCCATGAATGTGTGCTCTTATATATTTACGGAAGATGCTTACAGATTTTCAAAATTACCTATGTAGAAAATCTTTTAAAATGGCATAGTGATTCTATGTGGCTACTAAAAAGAAATAGAAAAGGAAAACCATAAAAAAATGGAAAGAAATCGGGCTAATATTTCTTTTATATATATTTATTTTTATTTTGGGGCTTCAATACCTATACTTGTTTTTCCAATAGAAAGTCGGACATGTGTAGGTGCTTTCTCTCTCAAATTTGTGATTTCAATAATCATCCTTTTAAAATTGGAAATTGTGGCGCTTCTCTATTACTCGAAATAGTTTCCATTTGTCCCTAATTCTTCCTATTCTCCTGCTAAAATTTGTTTAATGTACATTCATGAAGCAAGTTTATAACTGTTTTTATATGTTATTTAATTTGTCTTTGGCTCCACATATACAGAATCTTATCAAGCTTGCCCATGTTGGACCAGGTTATATATAATTGTTTTCGGCGAAACAATGGATGCTGTAATGTAGGATTTCTATGTTTTACCACTAAAATTACGCTCTTTTTACCTTATATTATTGTGCTTATAGATTTTGAAAATATGTGTCATTTGACTTCGGAACAAAATTCTTCAGTATTCCTCACAGTGTTGTCCCATCATTCTTGGGAATATGCTAGACTGCATACAATCATTAGTCGGTCGGTGATGTCCATGCCAATATGCTCAAGTAAGTGTAGACACGAGTTTGTGTTGGTATTTGGTAGCATATCTTTATTCATGCTTGCTTAGGAGTGCAGCGTGGGCCTTTTTCTATGTATATGCTCATACATGTGTTGGTATTTGCTGCATGACAATGTGTATGTTTGATAAATACATGAAGAAATGCTAATTCTCTCTCGTCCACGCATAACTTTTGATAGAATTATTAAATAGTATTTTATTGCATAATTAAATTGATTACATGTTTTGTATTGAGTATGCATTGTTGAGACATTTTTGGTGATTCATATATAACCTCAGAGAAAGTCTTACAATTATTTTGTGAAATTATTAATTCGTTTTGGATTTCTGCCAATCTCTGAGTTTTGATTAATAATTTTGAAGCAACATGTACTATTGACAGCAGTAATGATATAAAATAAAAATGTTCTTTGTAAGAATATTTACTTTGCCAATTTATGTTGAATGTCCATTCATGCATGATAATCATTAGAGACTTGATTGGCTATTGCATTGGGAAAGAGAATCTCTTTTAGAGATTGTTGTGGAGATGAAATTTATTTTTATTTCTTTACATCCATAGCCATCATAGATCTATATTGAATAAGATTGATGTCTTTTGTGAAATATTTTGTTAAAGGGCGACTATTGTCAAGTTTATTATAGTAGATTTTCCACTATATTATAAGGATACGGTGATGTTAAATGGATCTTAGATTCATATGAGATAAAATCCACTAACAAATATGTGTTCACCTAGTGGAAGTGCTTGACATAAAAGCAATCGAATGAAATCGTGGGGGAAATGGCAATCCTACGAAACCAAAAGTCGACTTGGTTGAAGTAGATGATTTGATGAAGTAATTGATGGAGTCATTCCCATGCCAATATTGTGGCTAATCAAAATTATGGGTGGTAGACTCGAGTGCTACCGGGCATATATGTGTAAACAAAATGCCTTATCCTCCTAAGCTCCAATGGATGAAGGAGAAGAAAATATTTACTATTCTTTGGTAAATTGTGAACTATTTAAGTTCTTGAGACAAAGAGAAACTTTTTGTCAAACTTATGAGGTTAAGTAATTGAGAAACTCTTAGCAGATATTCCATTGGGAATAAATTGACACCTTATGTGTCTAAGTATCGTGATTGCAAAGTGGTAATAACCATTGCAATGAAAAATTTTCAATGGTAAAAATGGACACATCTGTTTGAATGATGACATGATAAAGCAATTGCTTAATGATGAAATTATGTCCATTGATTATATGAAGTCGGAAATGGATTTTGGCCAATCCTTTGACTATACATCGTGGGGAATGGACAAGCCAATTGAAGAAAATCAACAATGATGGTAACCCAACCTATGTGATTGGCGATCCCATGAATTAGGTTCATATGGGTAATAACAAGTCATTTGTTGATCTAGTGCACTACTAAAAATTATTGTCCATCCTAAGGTGAAAATAGTGCAAAATTGCAAAGAAAAATAGGTTGAGCTAAGCTCTTAATGAAATTCCATAGCCATTATTGGTGGCGTATTAAACTGCATAATACACTTGATGGAATCACCTATATAAGTGTGGAGTGGGGCCGCTCCTATGAGAATTTTTGGCGAAAATCTCTAAAGCACTTATGAATAAACCAAGCACGCGCATGGCCTATTAGCGCAAAACCGCGTTGAACAACAAAGTTTGTGGGAATGTAATGTGATTGATGAAAATTATAATTCACAAAAGAAATTTTTGGTTCATAGAAGTTTCAAACTTCACCAATGATTTCGTGAATTATATTTCATTCTTTCTAGGGTTGGTTCATAGCCTAACAGGCACCAATTCCGATGCATTACTCTCCAATAACCTAGCATTATTCTATTTTCTTGTCAAAACTTTCTGAAATATGTGGGGGATTGTTGGATATTTCAGCAGTTTTGAAATATTTACAATAATAGCTTCGATAAAAGTTATGATTGCATTGAAAACCATCATTATTTTTAACAATCACATAACGGCTTCTTAACGGTCATATAACGGCATTTTAATCATTTTGTAACGTTTAATTTATTTCTCAAATAAATCTTCCATTATTTTACAACAGCTCTTTTAATGGCTCTATTTTGTCTGAATATAAGATCTCGTAAGATACAATATGTTCACACATATTTCCTTTTTTTTTTGCTGGGTTATACACAAAAGTTGTTCTGTTTCCTTCTAATATTCAATGCGGAGTATAGAAGAAGGTCTGTTGTATCTTGGGAGGACAGCCGCCGAAACCTTTCGCACCGAGTTTCGTATTCCGAGAGGCGGAATTATCCTTAAGGACAGTGTTTGCACGCCTCAGACATTTCATTTTATTTTCTAATCTTTTGTAATGTATTTCCAATAATTATTATTATTTTATGTATTTTAATAATTTTTCCAACACGACTACAATTAACACACGCCAGCTAGTGGCCGATTGCAAGCGAGGGCCTACAATGGTGGGGCAGAAACAACTACCTAACACCGCTACCCCACCATCGCCGAAAGGGGCCAGGAATGGTGGGGTGAGGTTCGACTATGGTTAACATGCGCCAGCTAGTGGCCGATTGCAAGCAAGGGCCTACAATGGTGAGGCTCGAGCCTCACCGGCTTGAAGAAAAAGAAAGAAAAAAATTAAAAATTTAAAAATTTAAAAAATTATTTAAAAAAAATATAGGTGAAAATCTTTTAGATTTTATCGGTTTTGTTTGGTTAACCAAACCGGTTAAAAAAGTTTCAGTTTTTAATATTATCCGAATCGGATGAGAACTGAATCGAAAAAAATCAAATGTTTCGGTTCAATTCGGTTTAAAAGTTCGGCTCTTGACACCTCTAGTTTCTCCAATCCCTTGGGATCCACAATTGTACGTTTAAGATAAGTGATCCAACTCCCATCACTAGTCTCGTAAGATAATAATCATGTGTCCTCTGGCCACGAAAAATGGTGGAAAAATAAAAATCTGTGAACCACCAGTTTGCTTGGAAGCCTGTGATTACGATAGTGTGTATGACAACGTTGTCCACGAAAAATCGTTTCTCCCAAAGGAGCTTAAGTGACCACATCCACAGAAAGTTTACTTCATAATTGTGAGAGCTACGTAAGGAAGGAGAGCGATGTGTTGATTATATATCACCGTCATACTCGGAGAGCAGTACAACGGTGTGTCAAGGTGTGATTGGAAAGTTAAACTCTAGTTATTTTACGCTTGAAGGTGCGGTTGTGCATTTCCCCAGTTGAAACTCCCAGGCAATAGTCTTTCTGCTAAATTAGATCAAATTTTAAGCACCAGGAGAAATAAAAGGAGATTTTTTAGTTGCTTCATTCGTGAACCAAATTAGAAATGTCTTATCTATCATGTTTAATTGGTTTTTCTAATAGATTAGTTCTTTTTCAAAATGCTATTATTTTTAATATTTAGATCTTTTTTTGGTCGGTAATTAATATTCAGATTAAAAAATAAAATTGGACTAATACGACATCATTTTCACTTTATCTTTTATATTTAGCCGTGTTAGCACCATGTAAGAGAGAGAAAATAATAATAAAAAGTCACATAATATTTTTCATTAATCAAATTAGACTGGATTAATAGAAGGACTTGATTAAACAAATTTAATGAGCTTTAGGACTTGATTGCATTTTAGAATTCAATTGCACTTTTGGGACAAGTTTTAGAACTCTTAGGGCATATATCCTAAGATTCAAAATCCAAACACTGCTTGTATATAACTGCTGCAGTGGGATATGAGAGCTCGTGTTGTAATCTTTGTGAGCTGCACATAATCAATCAATCTAATCATCTGTCATTGCATATATATTCGTCTTTAACTTTCCTGCAAATTTACCTTTGTTGTACCTTTAACTTTCTGGTACCCCTTTTTTCTTTCAACTTCTGAAGTTCAGTACTAACAATTTAAATACATTTACTTCCATTTACATTCCTTTCCAAAATGAACAAATGACCCCTTTTTAATCTTTGTCGATTCAATTTGATTCATCCTTATCTTTTGAGATTTCTAACTTTTTGGTGAAACATCTTTGGGCACACCCAATGGGACCTTTTGTCAATATGAGAAAATGCAGTGGAAAGAACCAGAAATTAATAAGCGACAATGCTACTGATGAAAACCAACTACCATATGCCGGTTAGAGATGGCTGCGCATTCTGAATCTTCAGCCACTGGAAGATCAGCAAAAGATAACCGTCTCGAAGATGCCAATCTTCCAAAGCATTTCATTGAAGAGCAATGGAGAGAAGATGCCCTAAATCCTAATATGATGTCAACTATATGAAGATTGCTCGAAGAACAAGACAATGGCATAGCTAACTACAATGCAAGGCGCATGTCGGACACGATCAAGCCTATGGTCATCAATGCTGTCAATGAGGTCATACTAAGATCGTGATCATCTAGTCAACCACCATCATTCCAAGGAAATCCTCTGGTGCTAGAATATGTTGCTAGACCATGCGGTCAACTAATAATGCTAATAAACTAGGCTAGATGTTTCAAACCCTAATAAAATTTTGCGAAGGCTCTAGGTTCCACCAGTTAATGCAGAATAACGACAATAATCAAAACACTGTTGGCCAAAATAATGGTAATAATCAAAACAATGCAGGTCGGAGTAATCAAATGGATCCCGCGATTAGACAAATCAAATTGGTCGACACATTAGACGAGTGCCAAATATTGGAAATGTAAAACCGATTGGGACAAGTATGCCACCGAATGTGGCAGTGCAAGCCTATAATACCGATTATAATTAACATAAATAATTCGACAACATCAACATCGCCTAGGGGGCAACAAGATGAGCAGCCAAACCACAAATTGACCTCTAAGCAGTTGGTAAAAATGCTTTTTACAGCAATTTAGGCTAGATAGAAGAGTTGTTCAACCTTTCTACAAGAAACCTTATGCTGAGTGGGTCAATAATCAGTCTTTTCCTAAATGCTTCAAGATTGCTGACTTTGCCTATTTTTCTAGTGAAGAATGATCATTGACAGTTGAACGTGTCAATCGATTTGTATTTGAATACAGTGTAGCAATATATGATGTTTAAGACTTAGGCTTTCACTTGGTATGCTAAACAGCCACCAAATTTTGTTTGTAATTGATAGAGATGGAAAGACAATTCTATTATTAATTCTGTAGAATGTAACATGGAGTATCAATGACTGATTTGGCCAATAAGTATCAATATTATAGTGAGTCGAATGATCAATTTGTTTCTTGATTTGAAAAGGTTGGAAATAGATGCCTCACTTCTCTTTCAAAAAAAAGAATTTACAAATTTGTCTTTCCATGGACTAAAATTTTAGTCTTAGAGAAGATCCTAAGGTTCGAATTTTGCCTATTTATTTCAATTGGCCACACGAGTATCTAAATATAATCAACTGCTTAAAGAAAACGATAAAAGAACACATAAAGATTTTAAACAAAACATGGATTTTGTAGAAAATTATGAGTCAAAAGAAGAATTGACTAAGATGATATTAGGAAGCATACAACAGAATCTTGATACCTTTGCTAGAAGAAATCGTCAAGAGGAAACTCAAGTTCGAGCCTATCATTATATCCAATTGGATTATCATCACTAAAAAACTTAAGTCAATGAGGGCCAATTAGGGTATATTAACTGTTCAGAAAACAAAAAAAAATCCATGATAGCTTACAAACTTTATCGATGCAAACATTGTTTACATTTCAGGTCATACTCGTTCTAAAAGAAACTTGTATGAAAGAAAAAGATTCGTGAAGACTGGATAAACCTAATAAGTGTGAATAAGTCCAGAAGAATGTGAAAAGACTTGGAGGTGCCATGGTGAATTGGACCACAGGATCTACATCTCTAAGGTACTCAAGTTGCCTATCAAGATGCAGCTGATATAAGCAAGAAATTTGATATCACTAGGAAACTAGCTATAACTTAAAACTGCTAATATTTGTATAGAGACTATATTACCTATGACAACAACTTTATCATGTGCTCAGAAGAAAATATCCTACGATGATTTGTTTCATCGAATTATTTGACAGCTAGCGATATGGTGTGGATTCCATTTTTAGAACAAATCGATTGATTATCAATCTCAAGATATATCTAAGTGGAAGATGCTAATTACGTGTGATATCTTGATTGATTGATAAAAATTTTGAAGATTGATTACTTTTCATAGTTCGAGCTACTATATTTTTGGAAACTACAAGATTTGATTATATAGGTGAGCAAATCTCCCCAATCTCACATTGATTAACTTCATCGGTAAAATTGCTGCTCAACAATTGTCCAATGGATAGCTTGGAAATTAATAATCTTAAGCTACGTTTGGCAACCAAGATAAATTTTAGGATATAATAAAAATTTATCATATCTTACATTTGGTGCCTGCTCAAATAAAGATAAAATCGAATATAAAAAGAATATAGCCCGGATAAAATTATCCTATGGAGGAGTTGAGATAAAGGTAAATCGGATTTCTAATATCCATAATAGGAAAGTTACTTTTCTCAAAAATCAAATTTCTTAAATTAATAAAAATAAGAATATATTTTAATATAAATAATATTCGAATTCTAGTATAAGAAATTCAAAATATAAAAAAGTAACAACAATTTAGTTTTTTTAATTTATGCCTTATTTTTGTTTATATATACAAATTTGATTATATCTTATAATATTAATTTAATATATAATGTTTTAGGTATATTAGTATAATTTATTATATAATAAATTTTAATTAGAGAATGATAGAAGGAAAAAAAGAAATTAAAAATAAAATATTAGAAAAGTATAAAATAAAATAAAAAAGCAAATGAAAATAGAGTAGGCAAAAAATATCGCAAGAGATTTTCACCATCTTCATTTGTTCAACTTTAGGTTCATATAAGTGATTAGCTGTTTATACCAAACAATATGCATAACATGAAGTGAATATATTCGAATTCATTACCACAATTTACCAAACATTGAATAAAATATAGTAAAATTCCTTCATTTTATATTCTATCATATATAGTCTTATCCTGATTAAAATTCCAAACGAGCCTTAAATATTATCCAATGAGAAGATTGGATACCAAAAAGTACATAAGGAGATCAACAGATGTCGAATAAGCAATGAGATCAAAAGTGACGAACAATCCATTAACAGAGGAAGTTTTATGTCCTCATACTGTGTTTTGAGTGAACTAAAAGTGTAATATCCTAGGAAGTGTATCAGTGTTATAGTTTGTTGTTAAGTGTGAGATATTGAGATCTATCCACTTCAGTATAAGTAGCATTAGGTTCGAGATGAAGTGCTTGACTATAAGTGGCACACACTACTATAACTACTCAAAGATTTCTAGTGAAATCTAACTAGTAGGTTGTTTGTCTGAGAGAGTGGATGCAGGTTTACATCAAGTTGAACCACTATAAAGCACTGGGTGCATCATTCTCTATCTCTCTACTTATGTCTATTATTTTCTAATAGAAGCACACCATCAAATAGCTAAGGAAATCCACACCATATCTATTTCTTGATTGATTATCATTCTATATCCCAAACATTACTGTAAATGAATTTGAAAAAGTTGCCGGCTAGACAATGTAGAAGCACCAAATGGAAGTCTATGACTTTTGTTACACTCACATGACGTGCACAAAAATCTAGAATATGGCTTGGAAAAAGAAGGAATTGGCTTCGATTTTAAAAGGAACTCTAAGATTTGATGAAAGGGATGACTAAGATGTCGATGAAGATGCACAAACGCCAATCATAGCAAAGGGTAGTGCATGAGTTGTGTCACGCCTCGATCCTCAAGCGCATGCCCATCCCTCTCTGGTCGATAAAATTTTGCGACTTCCTAGGACTAGTCGCTAACCCTTTTTATTTTATTGCTCATGCGGAAGTGGATTATAAATCCCCTAACATTAACCATCTCGGGATAGAAAAGCATGACAATAATTTCACAAACAAACATGCCTTTATAAATATATGATGAGTCATGTATGAGAGTCTATGGTCAAAAGACTACAAAAGACTATTCTCCAAAAAAGCGGTCATATCCGACCTATACTTCATATCACCTCCTCTCTGCTCCAAGTCCTCCACTCGCTGACCCTGAAAATTAAGCCCACGACGAGGTGAGATATAAATTTCAGCGAGTTCACGCTTTAAACCCCGATTAGGAGGGAAATACACTAAGAAGTGTCCTAAGCACACAATCACACAATCAATGAGACTTACCTCATCTCAGTTCCACCCTACAGGTCAGTACAGTTCATATCACAAACCAGAGCAGCATTCAAGCTCAATTAATTGGAACGCAACACTCAATTCTCAAATTAGTACAGTGGTCCTGATTATAGGATCGAATTGTTATGACACGTCTCATACCATGCCACACAATTTTGTCCCATAATCCAACACAATCAACTCAATTCATCATGCGTTCCTAGTTTTGATCTCAGCATATAGCACGACCTACTCTCTGTTCGGCGGTCTTCTGGCATTGCCAGGCATCGTCTCACCCCATTGAGCACAGCACGTCTCTTTCAGACGACTTTCCCAAAGGGGCATAAAGTCCAGAATCTACTGCGACCGGCTTCCCGTTGTCTAGGGGCATCCCATATAGGGGTCACGTCCAACTCAACGGCCCGGGACGATTTCTCTTAACCAACACACGACCACTCAATCTCGGCCCAAGGCACCGTGCTTTGGACTCAAATGCCTCTATTAAAATAGTGATCCTGGCATGTTTTCTTTGTATTAGAAATACCTAGTAAAATAGTCACGTGTGGATACACAATCAATTCGATCCAGAAAAATGTAATATCATTCCTTTTTTAAAATCACATTGTTTTATATAGTACTTAAAACTATTTTCGGTGTCAAAATCCGACATCCAAGATTTTCTAAATAAATATTGGAATTTCACAATTTTTGGAATTAAATACCAAAAATCCAATCAACACTCAATTTGCAGAAATTAACACTCAATTGCAGAAATTAACCACACCATTGCAATCAGCACAAAATTCTGGTCACCGACTATCCCGACCTAATTTCCGGAAAAATAATTAATAATTAATAGATTTCTAAAATTAATTAAATAATTCGATTTAAATTCTAAAAATACCAACCTAGGCCAAAAATCACTAAATTGAATACCGATACGGGCCCGGAAAATTCCCAAACCCTTCTAGATAAATAGCACAATTTATCTAGCCTCACTTAATTTAATCTAACCACCTAACATGCATAATTGCATAATTAAATCACTAATTTAATCTAACTAACCACCTAATTCCTAATTAAATAAATCTAAACACCCCTTAGACGTCATTAGCCTACTAAGAAGAGTTTAGTGCATAAACTCACTGGTGTAAAACGAAGACTGGTTCACCGCGACAGCGGCCGAAACTTAAATTTTCGACAACGAACACTCGGGCTGGGCTTAAAATTGGCCCAACAAATCTCAACCCAAGTTGAGGTTTATTCTTGAGTTGGGCTGGGCTTGCTTTGCGGGCTGATGGACTCAACTTCAGGTTGAACCGCGGGCTTCAAAAAGCTGGACCAAAACTCAAATGGGCTGAAGATGACAATCACGTGGGCTGTTAGACTTGCGTTGAAGCTGGGCCACGAAGAATTTCGAAGGGCTGAACTTTGCTAGCTGGGCCGCATAACAAGAGAAATTGTTGGGCCGAAGATGTTGGAGATGAGGCGCGGACGAAGGCGAGCAGCTTCGGTCAACGCTGGGGCTTCGTTTGCAGTAGAATTGACCCAGCAAAATTGAAGACACGAGGAAAGGTTCTGTTGCAGGCGGTGGAGTGATTCGGACGTGGCAGCAAGAGGGTTGGCGACATCTTCGTGGCTGCAAAGATGGAGACTTCTTTCGGTGGGATGCGTGGATGCGGGGTCAACGATGGAGAAGCAGATGGCAGAAGATGTTGCTGGAGTTGACCGTGAGCGGGCGTCGAAGGAATTGAGGGGAACAATTGATGGTGTGGGGGGTTTTGGCAGAAGTGAAGTCAACTTCGTGGGTTCTGCCGAGGTGGGGTTTGGGGTCAATTAAATATTGTTGGTTGGCTGTGGCAAGCAAGGTGATGGACGTGTGGCATGAAGGGTTCGGTGGAGAGGAAAAATGAAAGAAGTTGGCTGGCTGAGAAGGAAATGAGAGTAACGCAAAAACAGAAGCAAAGCGGTTGGTTCGTCAAGAGAAGAAGGAGAGAGAAAACGTGGATAAGGCTTCGGTGGTCGGCTGATTGAGGGGGAAGACACGCACGCGAAGATGGAGAGGAAACAGCTAGCACAAGGAGGAGATTGGAGAGAGACCAAAAGTCCACAAGTTTAGCCAAAGACTAATAAATGCTTGGTTCCCCTTTGGTGGTGTTCTAGTCTATCTCAGACTTCCTTAATATTTTCTTGAAACCAATTTCCCATTGAAACAATTTTTTGGTGCCAAAATTTGCTGTCCAAGCTTAAATCCGAATTTCACACTTTGGCACTCATCTTTGGCTTCACTTTCATCCTCAAATTCTCCAATTCGAAGTCCAATTTCATTGAAGAGAAAGTCCACAAAATTTCTATAAGTTCCCAACGTCAAATAGCTCGGCTTAGAAGTCAAAATTCCATTCAATTTGGCCGATCCAAATTTCCGCTAATTTTCACAACGTCCGAATCGATTTTCCGTAAAAATCTCGAAATTTCCAAAAAAAATTCAAAAAGTGAGTCAACGTTCTTAAAATGAATCGTGACATGACAGAACTTTCCATTTCTGAAATCGAATTCAATTTCGCGTTAATTTCAATCCAACGTGATTTTATTGCGTCCTAATCTACCGGGTAACTTTTAGGAATTTTTTGTGCAATTGACCCGTGATCAATTTATCTCGTGTCACATAGTGCATCTTCAATACATTGGTGACTCTCGGTTGTCGTGAAAATCTCGAGATTTCAAATACGGACACCGAGTACAGAAATGATAGAAAAATCGGTCTAGTGCCGTTCGACAAGAATTTTGCATTTAGGTGGAATCACCCATGCACTAATCACATATCTCAATCGAATCGATCTATCTCCGGTCTCTGATCGATTTTTGACGGTATTGTAATGACCCTTGTAGATCGACACGGTCGAGCAATCGATTCCTAGTCAAATTCTCAAATCCATTGCGTTAAAATCCCTTAACGACTTCACCTAATAGGCTAGATAACTCTTGAGTGGCCAACTCAGAGAAAAAGGCTATAGACACGTCGATGAAAAACCCAACTCGTCTCATTGAAATCATACTACAAAAAATCAGGATGTCACAAGTTGCATGTAGTGAGGATGGAAGTTCATAGACAACATTGTTATTGAGACTTTGAGTGAAAGTCGCCTCCATGCACAGATATGTCACCAAAAAAATAGTTGGGAAAAAAATTCCATGGATGTTTGGTTAGTCTTACAAAACTTAAAACAGATATCAAGTTTTTACTGATATCAAGAACACACAAAATATCAAACAATTAATATGAAACATTGGGTGAGGAAAGTTTAATGCTCCTGTATATGTTATTTGCAAGCTCGAATCATCACCAATAACAATTGTGTCCATGCCTTCATGATCAAAATGTAGAGAGAGATTTTCTTAGACTTGAAGTGACATGATGAGACGCTCCAAAGTCCATGAGCCATCCTTGCTTGGCTTGGTGAGACAACATGTGCAGTTCGCACTAGGAGGAGAGGAGTAATTGTTTGGCCTGATAGCATTGCTTGGTTGAGAGGCATCTCATTCTCATAATTGGCATTGGACTTGTTCTTTTTGAATGGGCCAATTATGATCATAATCGTTGCTTATTCACCAATGAGATTTTGAGTTTACTGGGAGGAGTTTGACCCTCGATTCGAAATAGGATAATGGCTAGTATTTCTGTGAGAAACTCTCTTGGCAAGATTTATGGTGACACAAGTTGATTGACACTAATTCTCTTTCCTTTGCAGATATTGCTCGAATTCAACAAGCTTATTATGGAATTCCTCAAAGGAAATGGGTAATTCACGTGCATTGATGACGATAGAAATTTCCTTAAATTTGAAGTTGGGCCCATTTAGAACATGTATGATCAAATTATCATCACTAATGGGAGAGTTGATGATGGCAAGTTTATGAACAATTTCTCTGAAGACTTTTAAACTACTGATCGGGTGTCGTGTTTTGTGAGGATTAGATGCTCCTTGAGATTGACGACACGTGAACATGTTTTGTTGGCAAAGAGATGTGAAAATTTGTTCCAAGCCTTGTGTGCTGACTTGGTAGAAGCAATGAAGAGGCATGATCAAGCCCGAAGTGGAAGTCATGATTGCGTGAAGGAATAGTTTATCTTGGCATACCCAATGAGAATAAGATGGATTGGTAGTTGTTTTGCCATGGATAGTAATGGTGTTGGAATGACACAATATGATTCCATCTACTTATCCCACTGAATCGCAATCTAGGAGCAAAGAATTAATCTGAGCTAACCAGAAGGGATAGTTCACGAATGTTAGCTTGAGGGGTAGTTCCACAACTACATTAATCAACACCAGCAATGTTGCATTATTTGAAGAGGGGCCAGTGACTATCATAGGAGTGTTGGTGTTTGAGGATTTGTTTGCCATTAAAAAAATTTGAAAGATATGCTTGTGAATAATAGGCTCTAATACCATGAAGAAATGGACAAGATGCCCTTTACTTTTATTTCTTATATGGATCTAAAGTACAAGGTAGCTATTGATTTCTAAAGAGATATTAGCTAGAATAAATGTAATAGAATAACTTTCCTGAGCTAGGGCCTTTATACATGAAGATAACATCCTATATTAAGAAAAATTTAATGAGTTTGTCAACTTTAGAAACTCTCGTTGTACTTTGCCAAGAGTGTAAAAATTGCATGACTGGTCTTGATCTTACTGGAAGGCCACTGACCTGGCCACTAGCTGGTGGGTCTAAGGACTACACTACGCAGATTGCAAAATTTCAAGAACCCTCCATGTCATCATATCAAAGAAACAATCCATTAAGTGTGACATTTTGCTAATATAAGTAAGGATTTACTACAGAGAAAGTGGAAGGTCCGTTTGCGGCATGTTTGTCAAAAATGGGAATTCATGCATCAATTGGTTGGGCAGCTATGCATTTAGAAATCACTGGCAAGCTTCTTATAGATCTACTCTTACATCGGATTTAATTTTTCTTCTTAAATGAAGATCAAATCGGAGTTGTTTATCCTAGACAACACACTGCTTAAGAGATGCGATAAAACGAACGAACTGAAATTATCGAGCATGATAACCCAATAATAAAGGAGTCATATTATTTCCGAAAGATCACAAATTTAAGTTAGGTTGTGAGCAGATCCCTAGTCAGCTTGTGCCATGGGCAATTGTTAATAATGTGGAGAAATTGCTTGCCTTTTAACTCGTGGATAGGACCACGATAATATTCTCACACACCTATACTATCGGTTAGTGGGTTTGTTAATATTTTCTGGGTCACCATTTTTCCACTTTCTTTCATAATATTTTGACCATTTTATCTTTGCGAGCCACTTTTTTTGCATCCCGCGGTTACTTCTCCTAGGTCAAACGTGATGTCTCTCCTTTTATTAGGTTTTTCTTACCTAGAGAGTCCCAGTCCTCAATATTTACGCACAACATTAAAAAAATTCCTTTCTCTCTTCTTCAATCCCCTGACCCTCTCACCATCATTGACTCACTCTCTCTCTCTCTCTCTCTCTCTCTCTCTCTCTCTCTCTCTCTCTCTCCTCGATTTTGCCTTAGATTTTGCCTTATGGGTTATTAAAAAAAGCCTCCAGAAAGCTTCTCATGCGGTTAAATTTGAAAACATTGTTTTGCTTGAGTCTCTGTTATGTTCCCTCTTTTCTATGATCATTTTACCTTTTCCAAGGCATTGCAAATAGTCTCCCTTTG
Source organism: Eucalyptus pauciflora (assembly GCA_007663325.1). Lineage (NCBI taxonomy): Eukaryota > Viridiplantae > Streptophyta > Magnoliopsida > Myrtales > Myrtaceae > Eucalyptus > Eucalyptus pauciflora. The sequence continues at coordinate 627,905 of VMYD01000399.1, read as the reverse complement.
AAGGGGAGCGATTTTTCAACTCTTAAAACTTTTCCCGACTTCTTGCGTGCTCTGAGTCTCTGGATTCACTATGACAGTGAAAGATGGAGTAAAAAAACACGACCCTTTTTTCGCTTTCTCATCATCAAATTTCAAGAGAAGTACAAGAGTTCGTGCTAAGTAAGATCAAAGTTGAGATCTCTTGCTTCCTCTGAAAAGAAAAAAATTTAAATGCCATTACAATTAGTGCAAGCCAAATCAGAACATACAAAATGTTGTAATTACCATATATGCACTCGAATAGATAAGAATTGGAATGCGGTAATTGGGTTGCGCGGTGGATAATATGGTATTGCTGGAGCATGAAATAAATAAAGTGAGGTTTGGGGAAAAAGGAATAGGGATATTAATTCAATGGACGATCAATTTAAATCTTTTCCCATTCGTAATGGATTCAAAGAAATCATTTGAGTTCCATGAACAAAAGTATCTGGAAAACCCTAATTAACCATGAAGAGTATAGAAAAAGAATTATTCATTTCTTAATAACACCAACAAATATTAGGAGCAACCGAACAGAGAAAGTAATAATCGAGAATCATTTGAAAGATTCCCCATGGCAGGCGTGGCCTCTGAGGAAGGAGCTTTGAAAGGCTATGCTATGGGTTATGTTTCCCGTCCGGCTTAGATTTACTTCCATTGACAGCGATCTTGCTCACCGCCATCTTTTCGATATTGCTTCCTCCTCAGTCAGTCTTGGAAGAATTACCAAAAAAAATCCTAAATCTTTTGCAATTGTATTAATTTAATCATAATTTTTTTTTTTGTCAATTGAGTCCTAAATCTTTTACAATTGTGTCAGTTCAGTTTTTCTGACCAAAATTAGCTGGCCGGCAACAGCAACAAATTTTTCAATAATATTTTTTATTTTCAAATTATTTTTATTAATTTTTAATCTTTTTTACCTTTTTTACTCTCTGTTTTTTTTTTTTTCCTCCCTCCTCCTTCTGCCTCCCCCCTCCTCTCCCCTTCCTTTGGCTCTGGCAACCGGCCAACCCTCGCTAGTCACTGGACTGAGGCGATCAGGCGAGCTCGCCTCACCAACCCAGCAATAGCGAGGGGCGAGGACTCCCTTGCCATCGCTTGGCGAAGGGGAGCTCCCCCAGCCACTGGTGAGGCGAGCCCCCATCGAATCTAGCGAGGGCTTGCCTTAGTAGCCCAAGCGACAACAAGGGCCCCCTCGCTAGCCCAAGCGATGACGAGGTGAGTCCTCGCCAAATCCAACGAGGGGGGCCTCGCCGTCACTTGGGCTGGCAAGGCAAGCCCTTGCTAGATGCGACAAGGGCTCGCCCCACTGGTGGCTGGGCGAGCTACCCTTCGCCTGACAACAAGAGAGTCCTTGCCCCTTGCCCAGCAACGGCGAGGCAAGCCCTCGCTAGATCCGGTGGGGGCTCGCCCAACGACAACAGGGCAAGCTCGCCCAACCATCTCAGTTCGACGATCGGCAAGGGCTGGCCAGTCATTGGAGCCAAAGCAAGAAGGAGGAAGGAGGAGGGAGGGAAAAAAAGAGAGAAAGAGAGAAAGGTAAAGAAGTTTTAAAAAATTAATAAAATAATTCGAAAAAAATATTATAAAAAATTTGTTGCCAGCGCAGTCACGTTAACGCTGGCCGGCCAATTTTAGTCAGAATGACTGAACTAACACAATTGTAAAAGATTTAGGACTCAATTAGTTAAAAAAATAAGTTTTTAACTGGATTGACACAATTATAAAATATTTATGACTTTTTAAATAATTTTCCCTTCTTCAATTTAGACTTTGTCTTCAAACTTCGAAATCCGAAAGGACCTCAATGTGAAATCGTTTTCTTTCGGATCCCCCATGATCACTTTCCCGAAAAAGCGAGTATTCTCAATCATTACTTCGGCAGTTTATCAGATCAACCCATGACTGGTGTTTTTTTCTCATTTTGCATCCATCCATCGAGAATAACAATGCTTACCGTTACTCGCTGGGCAGGCGGCAGCGACTTTCGAAGAGATGGTAGTGTGGGAGGAAAGGAGTAGGAGAAGAAGGAAGACGAGAGACGCCCTTCGAAGCATCATTCTTTCTCCAGTTAATGTGTGGTCATCCGATGTAACGATTCTAATAATGATGCGTGTACAAATATAGAGAGAATGAGAGTGCTGTATATAACAATGTCTACTTCATGGAGTTGAAGACGAGCCATCGTGCATTGGAATAGATACGTTTCGTCGCCAACCTCAACTTTGAAAGTGCATTCTAAATATGGAAGTCTCGTTTCATTTGGTGGTTTTTGACGAGCCTGTCTTGGTCCATTTCTGAGAAGCTCGTGTTTTGCCGGTACGAGTTGTCGTCCACAATATATGTACAAAGCACTACTTTCGCATGAAATATAAATAAAAAAAGAAAGAAAATGGTCATCCATGTTTTCAAACTCGGTTGGCGAAGCTCATGTCTTGCTGATAATACTCGTCGTTCACTTTTATCAGGGCAAAGCTTACTTCTTTTCTAAGTTAATTCCGCGTTAGGATAAGTTAATATATTAAGATTGAACAACAAAAACCGTGTATAAAGCTCGCTTCCTCATCATTTAAAATAAAAGGTGATTATGGCATTGGGTCCTTGGACCTTTTCAATTTGTGCAATATCAGCCTTAGATTTTTTGTTTCTTTTCACAATTGGGTCCTCGAACATGTTCCTTTGTTGCAATTTTAATCCTCCTCCTCCAGATGCTCGGATCCTTTCTTGAGATGCTCGGACGGAGTTACTAATGTGGGAGTCAAATGGCTGGTCAGTGCTTACGAGGCAGCCATCTATCGCCAACGTGACACCTACTACCTGACTTTTACAAATACCAAAAAGGCCGCAAGATATGTTATCAGAAAAGTAAAATTTCAAAAAAAAAAAACAAGATCAACGTAGGTTGATGCTGGAAGTAGGGTGGTGCACTAAAATGACATCAACATTAAAGCATTATATCACTCATAATACGGTCCAACTGAAAGAAAGAAAGGCCTATCATTACCCTCTCGTCGTTGTTATTATTATCACCATTGTTGTTATTAATTGTTGTTGTTTGCCAAAAGTCGAATAATAATAAAAACTGACTGCTTCGCATTCATAGGGATACACATTTTCGTTAAAAGCGCAATTTTTTTTTTTCGTATATCAAGCATCATTCTTATACACATCCACAGAACATTCTGCATTCTTCGATTGGTCCTCAGTTAAAATGCTCACCTATGATTTAACAAACCATGCATCATATGCATTCGATACGCCCGACTAAAAGAAAAGGAGAACTATGAAAGTAAAAAGTCAGATGGCTTATCGAGGTGGTTGTCAATCAGATTTGGTTAGTGCCGACACAAACAGCCACTAGAAACCTCGAAAAGACATCTTAGGATCGACCATTTTCGAACTGCCGCGGCCTGCACCCCTCCCAGATCTTCCCATTCCTCGGCCCCTTCCTCTCGCACCTCGTCTAGAAAATGACTTGCCGTGCTTCACCACCACAAGAGAATGAAGCAACTCATCACACAGGATGCAACCTTTATGCAGCGTGGCCCCATCCTCTAAAGGCGTTGCCTTCTTATTGAAGTCCACTTCTATGATCATTGAGTCACAATCGGGACACCGGTCGGGAGTAGTCGACACCCTGTGAGCACCTTGCGGGAGAAGAACGAGGCAGTTGCACATGTTGCAGAAGAGCCTCCAATTTGGGGCGCTGATTGGGTCTAGTACGAGGGTACCATTGCATTCTGGGCATGCACATACTCCTTGGGTTATCAGAGAATGCCGGCATGTTGGGTGGGGGCAGAGAAAGGATGGCATGCCAGCTCCTTTCCCAGGATTGTTAGAGTTACCCATCCTGCCAGCACCGAAAAGCATATCGATACCTTCGAAGGGTGGACTGTTGTAACAATATGGGCAGAGAGGGAAAGATTTGCCTTCAGGACCAGGCATGGAGAAGATCAAGAGTTCAAAGCTGTCCAAAGGACATGTGAGTTCCTTGTACAGCTGCAACAAATAGATTGATGAGAAAATTGATCAGTGTTCATCGGTGAGACGAGTATAAAAGTCTAATTGGAGAAAATGAAGTTCTTCAATTTCCTTCTATCATCTTGTGGCCTAGTTGCAAAAGCAACTAAGAAATATTTGCCATAGATACTGGAATTTAACTCCCATCAGTACAGTTGGCAAGTTGAGGTACTCAACTTCATTTCAAAGGCAGAAAATGTAAGGAATAGGGGTAATCCAGAGGCATGAACATGCTAAACAAAAATCAGCAGAATTGAGCACATCAGAATAGTTCACACCCCGACACATAAAATGAGAATAAGGAGTTTCATACCCTATGAATTTTCACTTTCTCTAAGCTTTTGTCAGCACAAATTTAAACATTCAAGTCTGCTTTGCATTAAAGCAGGTCAAACAGTGAGCTACATCCCAATACCCACTTAAACTATCCAAGATCAACAAAGCAAACTAACATGAGATGATGAAGGTTCACCTTGATTGTTCCATTTTGAGGAAGATGATAAACCTCCTCGCATGTATTACAATACAGACAAGGTGGCCGAGTAGAAATGTACTTCATGTATCGGAGGCACTTGCCACATCTACTGAGAGGGCGGCCTGAATCAGCAAGTTGAGAAAATTGAGCTTCAAACAACATGTCCATGTTTCCAATCTGAAATAACCACAAGGAAAGAATGATAAAATAGTAAGGTCTTAATCATGTACCTGTGTCGTATCCATAATAAAAGTTGAAACTACCAGTTAAAACAGGTCGTATATTTCACTTAGCAGAAACACTATCAGTACACTTCCATTAAATACATGAGGAAGAACAAACTTTAGATTAAGAACAACTAAATATCTTCCATTTTCTGGAGATGCAGTAAGTTTATGAACATTTCAATAGATATAAATGCAGATTAATAAAAGAATTGCCCTCAAAATATTCTGCTGCTCTGATGTGATGTAAATGTATCCATGAATCTGTACTAAACTTTACCAAGCTTATTGCTTGTCATTTTTTTTCAAGTTAATTGAAGTGCTCCCAGGGGGTGCAATTAATATATTCATGTAATACTTCAAATTATCAATATAATATCTCATTGCTCCTTCATTAGGTATGACACACACACACACACACACACACACACACACACACACACACACTCACACTCTCACTCTCACTCACTCACTCACTCTGACAACTTCATGCAACGAGCTCCAGTCTCAGGAGGCAAAAAGCAATACATATCAACATGACTGAACTTTCAACCTTAGACCACATGAATGTCGGATAAAATCATTTTGAGCCCCTTCTCTGGAAATTTACTGAACAAAAGATGCAGTGATCAAAGCCAAATGCTAACCTGTTTAGTAAAGTACAAGAATTTTTGCTTGAACTGCTGAAGCATATGAGACACAACATGAGAATGATCCACTTGACCCTTCGCAACAAGAGTAATCTGTTGTTCAATGAAGCTGCGGATGTCAGGTAGACAGGGATCAGCATCAATCGATTGGTAGCCTCTTATTAAGCTTATACCTAAGGCAGTTGGAGCCAACTTCCTTCCAGCCTGCACCTGCAAGTACATTGGGTGTGAACAAAGAAACTTTCTTTCTCTGATACTTAAACATTCTGAACCACTGAACAGATGGAATGGTACATCACCCACCTGTACATAGTTGCGTTCGCAAATATTGTTGATATGCACAGGGATAGATGCATCAGTTCCAATTCCATTCTTCTCCATCAAAGAAATCAGCTCACTTTCACTAAGAAAATCAGGGGCAGTTGTATTCCCCTGTAACAAGATAGGAACTCAGAGGTCATCAATAACAAACAAACCACACTTTACAAAAATTAATAGACTCAACAGATTGAGCTGAGACCACTGCCTAACATATTTCTACTGCAACAGTGCAGTCCCCACTGAATATAACCGGATATATGATTAACTATTTGCCTCCTTGCTACTCCAACATCAAAACTCCAAAAAGATAAACCATAAAATAAGAACAGAGCAGAAAAACAACAGTAAAGTCAATGTGGGCTTTCTTCTCACTAAAATATTCAGACGTTATCTTAGGAGCATATAGATTATATTAGTGGGAGATGTCGACAGAATAACTTCATCCTTTTCTTTCAAAAAAAATTTGTCATTCATTTGGGAGCCATAAAAAGAACAAAGAAAACAGGGAGGACAAAAAGGGGAAACAATGAAATAAAGCCCAGAAAAACAACTCTGCATACTTCCACACAATATGAATCGAAATTCCTAGTGGTGCCTTGTTCACCCAAACATTCCTATTCAAATAATTAACAATGGACAAAATAAAGTTAACTCATCCAATAGACATAATCAAGGTCCCACTTCTATTTTCCAATTACTTGTTGAACAACTTTACATTTGCTGCCATCACAATTGTTGATCTCGCACCAAAACCTATCATCGAGTAAGGTTGACATATGACAAGCATATAATCTATTCTCCTAATTGATTTGTTAACAGTACTAAACCACGTATTCTCCAGCTCAAATCTGGTAATCCAAAAACTCGTAGAACTAGGAGCACCACATAGATGTTGCTTTGGTTGCATATACTGATCGTCTTATGAAAAAATTCAAGCATTAACACCCTGTTACCAAAGGAGAAGAGAAAATGCCACCAACCTAATGTCTGCTTATGTCGCAAAGCCAAACCATTCAAGTCCATTTTGTATATGCCACATTTTTCCAGTGACATTATCCATATGAAAAATCTTTTTTTTTTTTTTTAGTCGAGGATGTAATAGGAAGCACTAGTAAGATCTCTTGAATTGGCAGAGCAACATCTTGGACAAGAAAGGTTTCCAAGCAAGTAAACCTAGCTCGAAAATTAAATTGGACTAATATAATGGATCTTTCTCCCCAACAACTGTTAAACAACCCATAATATATTGAGACCAAGTCGTCCATCCATTATAGTTAAAACCCATAAAAGAAGGTGCTAGCGTCATTACATCACTCACAAGTATACTAGTTTTTTTCTTTTTCTTTTTCTTTTCTTTTCCCTTTGGCCTGTACTCACAAGAATTCTATGACCAAAGCACTTTTATGGGCAGAAAAAAGTCTTGATCAACACGCCACAGGCAGACACAATGACACTCTGCATATGAGTTGGAAACATGCTTTGCACGCATAGAACAATACCTCATGCAGCTCCACTTTTGAAGTTTTTAACTTCTTGCCTTTTGTGAATTGAGGTAGACTTTTCTCATTTATGGCCAACCATGGCATGATAGAAGTAAACCCTTTGTTTGTGCTATGATGTCCAACGCAATGGAATAATTCTCCTCCAATTGTGAATTTGACTTTTGTCCTGGAAACAAAAATGATCAGAAAACATAGTCTGGGCCACTACCTAATAAGTCAATGTATGTGCTACATCTCTCAAAAAAAAAAAAAAATTAGAGGCAATTATTGATAGCCTAGCCAACATGCCAATTTTCGTCATAGAGATTCAATAAAGGCTAACAGAAAGTAGACAAAAACAGTAACTCTCCTTTTGCCTCCACTCCCAACACTATGCACTCTGATTCTAAATCCATTTTGATAACCAAAGAAGAAAGACCCCACCAATACATATTACCAGATGACAAAAGAGTACTTAAAAATGGGGAATGAATGTTTTACCTAATGTACTTGAGGTCAGGAGAGATGCTTCCCAGAAAGTGTTGGCAAACATACTGGTACAGTCTCCAAGCATCATTCCCAAGCACACCCTCTGTTGCTGAGTTTACTGGAGTTATAGGAGGATGATCACCAGCATCTGTTCCAGACTTTGGCTTATGATAACCGTCAACTAGAAGCTTCTCCACATAACTACCCCAAGTAGGATTATTTGCTTGTGCAGCAAGAGTACTTCTAAAGTCAAACGAAGCAGGGTAGGCTTTACTCTCTGTGCGTGGATAGCTAGATTATCCATCTTCTATTAGAAGGAAGACTAATTTCTGATGTTAAAAGAATAATAAGGGATATTGTTTCCAAACATTTCAAACAAATAAAAGAAAACGTGGATGTCTCGTAAAGTGCTGCACATCATACTGCACATTGACTATTGAGTGGGAATCTCAACGCAATGCATGTTTATGGGCTAAGAGTCAAAGTTTTCCATCCCGACTAGCATTCACAATTACAATCAGTACCATTGATCAGTGGATTTTTCAAGATTTTTACTTTCGTGTTCTCGGACTTTAAGAAATCACGCTAAATAAAAAACAAATTCGAGATCTTACGCTTTCTCTAAGAAAATTTTAGGTCCTTTCGCGACATGCTGTTCCTCTCAGCTCAAGCCAAATAAAAATATACAAACTGTTGCGAATACCATACTTTCACTCAAATGGATAAGACTCGGCATGCTGTGGCTTGCTTGCATGGTGGATAGCGCAGCACTTGGGGAGCGGGAAATAGATATATTGAGGCTCGCATTAGCTTATGGATCTTCACCGGCAGTTAATTCAGAAAGTCATGATATATTATGCCTTTTTAACTACTAGGTTGAGCTTTTCATTAGGAGTACTTTTCAGAGACGTGGCGAAAAGGCATAGCGATATCGACTCAACAAACAACTGATCTAAATTCTTTTGCCATTGGCAGTGTATTCAAGGAAATCATTTGAGGTCCATCAACCGGAAAATGTGGGACCATGGAGAGGATCGAAAGTGAATTTTATTTGTATTGTTTCCTTAAAACACCGACGAAAATGAGGAGCAATCGAACAGAAAATGTAATAGTCGAGGATCATTTGAAAGCTCACGGTAGAGTATGTCCTGAACCGGGAGTATATCCTGAAGGGGAAGTTGGGGGCGTCCTTTTTTCAACACCAATCTTGCTCACCGCCATTTGATAGGTGACGGTGGAGCACTTCCTGTACGGGCAGTCGGGATTCTCCTATTTGGAATACCAATCTTGCTCACCGCCATCACCCCGGATCTGCTTCCTCCTGAAAACAAGCGTCTATGTGGCCAGCTTGGTGGTAGGGAGCAAGGCCACCTTGCCTAGCTTTGGGTGAGGCTAGCCTTGCTCATGGCTGTGATGACCTCACTTGTGGTTGGTGAGGGTTTGACGACTCTTGCCGACCATAGTAAAAATAAGTAAAGAAGGAAAAAAGAAAAATATAAAATATAAAAAAAGCAATAAAAACGTTAATATTAGGGTTGATCGTACCACGTATGATAACCAATGTTCATATAAGTGATTTTTAGGTAAAAATTGACTGGATAGATTCAATTGGAAAAATATGAAAATATTTAGGATTCGATTGGTAAAATTAAAATGTTTATAACTAAAGTAACAAAATTGTAATAGGTTTAGGATTTTTTTGATAATTTTTGCTAATTCTTCTCAATAGAAAAAAATTGAAAACAAATAAAAAAAATGCAACAATCGATGATGGCGGACATGACGAGGAGGATGGCAGAAACGGCGCGGGGGGCCATGGAATTCAGCCACCCGCGGACGAGGACGGAGATAAGCTACATGTCAATTCGAACCTGCCTGAGTACATCTGCCCAATCCTCTCTGAGTCCGAGTATCTTCATTTGGAAACTATCTAAAACGATAACACTTACGTAATGCAAATCTGGATGTCATCTCAACCTTTCCGTCCAAGTATATAATGGAAGGACGAGCATGAACAAACAAATACGAAGTTCAATGACCCAGTTGCATAAAAGAAGTCTCAAGGACTACACCGCACAAATTTAAAAATTTGAAAAACCCTCCATGCCATTATCTCCCAAAAAAACAAAAAAAAAAATCCCATTGAATGTGGCAATTTGCTAATATGGATAAGGATTAACTCTTGGCGACAGTGAGAAGTTCATTTGGGGCTTGTTTGATGAAAAGGGAATTCGTGCGCCGACTGGTTGGGCATCTATGCATTTCGAAATCGCTAACAAGCTTCTCATAGGCTTACTCTTACATCAAATTTAGTTTTCTTGTTCAGGGGAGGTCGACTTGGAGTTGTTTATCCTAGACATCGTGCTTCTTAAGTGATGCGATGAATCGAACAAATTGGAACCATCAAGTGTGGTAACTCAGTGATAAAGGATACATATTGCTTTAATGAGATCAGAAATTAGAGTTAAGTCACGAGCGAATCTCTAACCAGCTTGTGTCTTGGGCATTTATTATTTAAACTTCTCTTCTAAGACATCAGTAGGACAATGGTAATGGGTTCATACACCTATACCATGAGTTTGTGGGTTCGTTAGTACTTTTTCACTATCTTTATCTGCTTTCAAGAGAATTACAAGAGGTCACACTAAATTAAATCAAATTTGAGATGTCCCACTTTCTTTGGAAAACTTCTAAGTAGTTTCAAAATATATTATTCTTATCAGTGCAAGCCCAACAAGAATATACAAATTGTTGTAATTATCGCGTTTTTTTACATATATAGATAAATTTTGGCATGTTCTGATCAGGAACATGAAATAAAGATATTGAGATTCGGCAAAAAGGCATAGGTATATTAATTCGATAAACAATCTTTTTGCATTCTTTCATTTGCAAGGTATTAAAAAAAAATAAAAAATCAATGGAAGCTCCATGAACAAAGTATGTGGAAAACCCTAATTAACCATGGAGAGTATAGAAAGGGAATTATTCATTTGTTAGTAACACCAACATTCTTTAGGAGCAATCGAACAGAAAAACTTATAACTGAGAATCAACTGTGTGGCGGTGTGCATGGTAGAAGACCTTTTGGACCAGGCTGAGGATGACTTCCATAAACAGGAATCTTGCTTACCGCCATCTTTTCGATATTGCTTCCTTCTGAAAACGTGCATTTAGTTGGTTAGTCTCCAATTGAGACAGTACTATCTTCAAACTTCGAACTCAAAAAGAACATCATTTGCAAAATGTGAAATTGATTTGTTTTCAATCCCCATTAATCGCTTCTCTCAAAGCCTTGGGAAGCATCATTCTTTCACCAACTGATGTGTGGTCGTACAATGTACTTTTTTAATTTATGATTATACATAGAAGGCACGAGAGTGCTATACATAACAATGTCGACCGCATGGAGTCAAAGTCATGCCATATTGCCATGTATTGGGGTTCAAAAGTCTTGCCACTGACCTCATAAAGTCTCTATAACAATGTCGACCACATGGAGTCAAAGTCATGCCGTGTATTGGGGTTCAAAGGTCTCGTCTCTGCCCTGACTTCAAAGTTGTGCCGTCTATTGTGGTTCAAAAGTCTAGTCTCTCCTCATTTTACCATGGGAGTCTTTAACGTGCCTCTCTTGGACCAAAATGTGCATTCCACATGAAGGACCAGTAAATTGGTTGCGACTTGCGAGCAAGAATTGCGGGTATCGGGTGCATGGGAGTCCACGTCATCCCTATTATCAGATCATTTAGATCCCACAAAAAGCCAACATTATTTAATGGTTGAGATGGAATGCGTTCACGTACTTCGAGCACGTCCAGGAGCCATTCGATTGAGTCCTCCGAGGCTAGTGTTAAGCCTGCTTCTCACTTCAACTAATCGAGTTGTTTTCGGTGTGAGATGACCTGGTCATGCATAAATTAAAAAAAAAATCAACTTAATTTTAGACTATTTATTTTGTAAAAAATAAATTATTTGAAAATTATTTTCTTAAAAAAGATTGCTTATATCACTTTTAAATTTAAAAGAACGAAAATATTTAGACAAATTGTCATCGACAATGAAAACATTTCTTATTAACTAATTATTTCAAATTATATTAGCGATTATTCTCAGGAAAATATTTTTTTAATTATTCATTTTCCATTAAACAAACACACCCTTAGGATAAAATTAATATGTTAAGATTAATCTACGAAAGGCATGTACTAAAGCTCACTTCCCAAAGAAAACGTGGTTATGGCATTGGTATTCTTGAGCTTTTTCGATTTGTAAATGATTGTTTCTAGACCTTTTTTTACAATTGGGTCAAAACATGTTCGGTTGTTGTAATGTTTATCATTCCGTCATGTTTGGATAGATATAATGATATGGTAATTAAATAGTTGTTACCGACGCTGCCGGGGGTGGTCATCGGCGGGCGGCGACGGTCATCGGCCAGTTGGTGGGCGGCAACGTCAATCGTCATTCGTGGTGGGTGCGACAGTCGGCGACGACGGTGGTTGGTGGTGGCAACGACAGCCAGCTGTCAGCCAGCCAGTGAGCGGTGGCCTCAATGGTCATCGACGGTGGGCTATGGCAGGCGGCAGTGGCAGCGACGGCGGCTGGCCGACGGTCGATTGGTGGGCGCGCGGCAAGAGGTAATCGGCTGACAAGCATCAGGAGGAGGTAGGCGGTGGCGTCGGCGACGGCGACTGGCCAGCCGCAGCAGCGAGACAGCAAGGGCAACAGTGAAGGGAATCGCAGCAAGGAAGAAGAAAAGGAAAAAAAAAGAAAAGAAAAAATAATTTATTTTTAGAAATTGTTCTCGGGAATAAGAAATTACTTTTTTTTACTTATTGTTTCTGTTCAAAATATATTCCCCAACCACTTTTCTATTCCAGGAAATAGAAAAATCAATTGACGTTACCAAACAAATTTCTATTATCTTTTTATTCTGGGGAACAAAATAATAGAAATTGGGAGGAATAGAAACGTTACCAAATAGGGCCTAAGTCTCCAATTCATACATTGTTATCTTCAAACTTCGAATTCAAAAAGAACATCATTTGCAAAATGTGAAGTCGATTTTTTTTTATCCCCTATAATCGCTTCTGTCAAAGCCGATTGTTCATAATCGTTATCCAATCAACCCATGTTTTGTGTGCATGTATCACGACAATGCTCACTGTTGCTCATCGGGCGGGCGTCGACACCTCTTGAAGAGATAATCGTGTTATGTGAAAGGACTAGGAAAAGAATGAAGACGAGAGACGCCTTGGGAAGCATCATCCCTTCACTAACTGATGTGTGGTCGTACGACGTACTCTTTGAATTTATGATTATACATAAAAGGAACGACAATGTCTACCGCATGAAGGAAAAGTGATGCCGTGTATTTGTGGTTCAAAAGCCTCGCCTCTGACCTGACTTCAAAGTCATGCCGTGTATTGGGGTTCAAAAGTCAAATGTCTCGTCTCTGACCTGACTTCAAAGTCATGCCGTGTATTGGGGTTCAAAAGTAAAGTCTCGCCACTAAACTCACGAGCCTCTCTTGGACCAAAATGTCCATTCCACGTGACGGACCAGTCAACTAGTTGCGACTTGCGAGCAAGAATTGCGGGTATCGGGTACAGGGTGTTAGGACTTGCACTATCACTTAGAGGGATGAATATATTATTATAAACAATTAAAGTCGAATTTAAAACAACCAAGTTCAATAACATGAAACAATAAAGTTTGATGAAAAATTTTGCAGTATCAGATTTTGTGCAACGTTTGATGAAGAACTACGCAATGATCAGACTTTACTATGTGCAACAAACATAATAAATGAGAGATTAAAGGATAGAGAAAATTGCACACAACAATTATAATGGTTCAGCTTTTGCAAGCCTACTTCACTCTCCTGTGCTATAGCCTATTGGCTGGATTCCACCTTTAAGAACCAATCAGAGGTTATAAGATTTGAGATCTAAACACTCAAGCTCTTGTGAATAACTCCTCATATACTCTCAACCTCAAAATAATTACGCAATGATGCTCACATAGACGAATGTATTTGATCTCAGAATACTCTTTAGACTTTGGAATTGTAAGCTTCGATTCTCTCGTGTTGCATTTTTCCTTTCAACTTTGAGACCTCCTTTTATACTCCTCCCTATTCAAACTGACTGTTGAATATATCTCCCACATGATTATCCAGCCAATCTACTTGATGGCTTGGATCTTGCTTAGAAGATCTTATTGCTTCAAGGATGCTGAGAATAAAGCTTTCCGTAGATTTTGTTGCCCATACAACAGTTTGGGTTTTCAAAAGTCGAGTGCTTCAAGGATGTCGAGAATATTTTGTCTCATTCCAAGAAAGCTGAATTTCTCGAGAGACATTAGAAAGACTTTCCCTTAGAACTTCTTATATATAAGGCAAGAAATCCAATCAATCACCATTAGCAGTTACATGAGGATATTATCTCCTTCCTAGCGGTTTGACAAAGTAGATAAGGAATGAAATAATTAAGCCATGACTTGATATCATCTGATCATATGCCATCATACTTTCGACTTGAAAAATACTTATCATTAAAATCAAAATCTTTATTCCAGATAAGTTTTGTCAATATTTAGAATCAATTTGGGAAATTTCCTCAACACAGGGGAGTCCATGTCATCCCTATTATTTGATCATTTAGATCCCACGTAAGGCCAACATTTCTTAATGGCTAAGATAGAATGAGCTTACATACCTTGAGCATGTACAAGAGCTATTCGATTGGGTCCTCCGAGGCTAGTGTTAAACTTGCTTCTCATTTCAACAAATCCAAGTTGTTTTTTTATGTGAGCTGACCCGGGTATGCAAGAGCAATTTTTGAAAAGGAAATGAAAAGAAAGGACAGAGAGGAAGTCAAGGTCAATGGTAGATATATCAACATGATTTTACTGCATAAATAAAAAAATCAACTTAATTTTAGACTTTGTTTATTTCGTAAAAAATAAATTATTTGAAAATTATTTTCCTAAAAAATTGTTCTCAACAATGAAAATATTTTTTGCTGATTAATTGTTTCAAGTTATACAAGCAATTATTTTTAGGAAAATATTTTTCAAATTATTCATTTTCCATCAAATAAACATACTCTTAGGATCGATATGTTAAGATTAATCTATGAAAGCCATGTACTAAAGCTCACTTCCTCAAGAAAACGTGGTTATGGCATTGGTATTCCTGAGCATTTTCGATTTGTAAATGATTGTTTCTAAACCTTTTTTTTTACAATTGGGTCAATAAATATGTTCAGTTGTTGTGATTAAGGGTGAGCATTGGTCTAGAGTCAACCCTGGACCGACCCTTGGATCGGCCCAACCCTACTGGTCCTGGTCCTAGAATTCTTGGATCAACACTGTGCGAGTCGGTCCTCAGTCCTGAGAGTTCCGGATCGATCTAACCTGGACTAACCCGACTATATATATATATATATATATATATAATTTTTTTTATATAGAGAAAACCTTAAAATAAATTGCGTCAACAACATTAAATAGCTCTTTAGTGAGGAGTTCAAGTAATTTTACATTATTCTTTAATAACTTATATTTTTAAGCTTTCAAAGCAATGTAATATATTAGTGCCAAACGATACACTTGAACCGAATTTGATGTCTTGTACTACAATTCCTACTTCGAGTAATCATCAAAACTAAGCATGCAGAACCGCACATATGCATCCACTCTTCATTCTTCGATCATTCCTCGTCGTCAGAACTTTCATATGCTATGCCCAGCAAGCTTTTTACAGGATTTTCCGATTTCAGTTTTATCCTCTACTTCTGTTGGCGTGGGATGCTTCTTCACCTGGTCAGCCTTCGATTCGGAAGTCACATGATTATTGTATATGATGGTTGCTTGATTCGCATTTGGTGGGCTAGAAACCTTTTGCCGCTTAGGCTTGATTTCCACAACTTTCTTGAGGAGAACTTGCTGCCTGATCCCTCTTTGGTTTTGGTTCGACACGAAGAGGCAAAGGCACGGATGCAGGAGATGAATCTGCTAAACTCGCAGCTTTGTGTCCTTCAATTAAGTAAAAAACTCGATGAAAGCACCATGACAGGGCTTCCATTCTACCTCTTTTAATGACCTCTACATCTATACGTTATCATAACAATGACAGAGAAATATTTTGACACATTTCAAAGCCAAGAATCTGTGCATCAATGTCAAAAAACTACCCCAATCAAGGCTTCAAACATCAACAAAGTTGACCATCAGTTCTCTGTTCTCCCAAACAAGATCACTTAGGTGGCAACCTAATCATATTAATACAATAAAGAGATCCTAAACAAAATTTGCAATGCGCATGCCAGAAGAAACAATTAACCCAATATGTATACTTTGTTCCAGCAGATACGACTTTGTAACTATAACAAGAAACTGAGATCGCACCACTACATTGCCTTGATATTAAACTACAATGACCGGCCAGCAAAGAAGAGCCAAAAACATAAAAACCCCAAAACACCTAGGTAGAATCATACACTATATCCCATGAAAGCCTCATACAAAGTCCAATCCCAAAGAGCAAAAGTATGGAAATTTTCATTGCACTATTAACATCTTTGCATAAAACCTAGATTGATCTTGTTAGCCAGTATCAACAGTGAAGTACACTCCTTCAAATGCAATGAAAACCTAAGAATAAGCATCATCTTCACATTATTGACCTTGCTAATCTCGATGCTCCAACATAAATGCATCAAATTTTCACCCAAGATGCGCCGGTTCGCGCCCTACCCCCTCATTTGGGAGGGGAGGGGTTCGAAACTCCGTGCCCCTATTAAGCGACTAAAGTGGAGTGCCGTGGGAGGTAGGCCCCCGCGCTAGTGCTCCCCCTGGTTTACGCCGCCGGTTGCCGGCTGTACGGTGATTCCAGGGCATCAAAACAAAAAAAAATTATAATTTTAATGTCTTTTACAGTGTCAATAGTTATAATTTACGAATGAGGAAAATGTTTTTGTAAGGAGTCCTCACGGCGTCCAAAAAGGCATACACAGCTTCTTATGGCATCCTCCTCTAATATTCGTTCTCTTATATTCTATTTGTCCTTGTTAACGCCTAAATTCTCAATTTTCATTTTTAATTAGGTTTTACTGTATTGTACTTTATTTTATTTTGCCTTTTTTTTTGGATAATAAATAATAAATAAAAACAAAAAAAATAACAAAACAAAACAAAGAAAAAGCATAAAGGAAGGGAGGAGGCCTCCGCATGGGCCTCCATGGCCCATCCTCCTCCTCAGCCCGGCCCAGTCAGATCTTCTTCTCCCTCGCGCCTCTGCAATGCACGCGCGAGGGCGTGACGCCCGAGGGAGATCGTCGAACGGCGACGCACGTGGAGCAGAGGAGCAGTTGGCGTTGGATGGGACGCCGGTCTGGCCGCCCAGAGCTGCTCGGCACGCGAGGGGGACCGGCGGTTGAAGCTCCGTCGACCGGCCACCCCCTCGCCTATAAATACCGAGGCCCCCGCCTCCGTTGAAGACATGCGCAGCAACCGGCAGTGAGCTCCGAGAGCTTCCCCTTGAGAGACTTCAGGGGAGGAATCGAAGGGTGAGCACAAAGGGTCGGGTTGCGAGCTCGACGACTTCCCTCTGAGAGACATCGGGGGAGGCCGGCGGCAAGTGAAGCCCTGATCTGCGAGCGCGGCCAGAGAGAGAGAGAGAGAGAGAGAGGGAGAGAGGGGGAGAGAGAGAGATCGAAGGTCGCCGTTGCTCGTCGTCTCCGCTGCTCGCCATTCAACACACCCCGCCGCAGGTAGCCACCGCTGTCGCCGCGCCGATCCGCCCCCCCTCCCTTTTTCCTCGGCGCCGCGAATCGGGAACCCTAGGGTTCCCGATTTGTGCGGGTCGCGACCCGGGTCGTTGGGGCGGACCCGGGTCGGGGGAACCGGGTAGGGTTTCGTCGGTTTTTTTATTTTTTTAATAACATTTTAATTAAATAAATAACTTATTTTCCCAAAAAAATCAAAATCAAAATAAAAAAAATATAATATATTTTCGAAAAATATTAAAAAAAACTTAAAATTCCAAAATAACCAGAAAATATTAAAAAAATATTTTATTTTCCAAAATAACCAGAAAATATTAAAAATATTTTATTTTCCAGAAAAAATCAAAAATTACTTTATTTTCCAAAAATATTTTAAAAATATTTTATTAACAAAAAATAAAATAAAAAATATTCCATATTTTCCAAAAAATGCCATAAATTTAGAAAAAGCCAAAAAGACTTGTATTTTTCCAAAAAAAAAACCAAAAATCCAAAAAAAATCCCTTTTATGTAAAAAAAAATCGGAAAAAGGTTCAAAAAATGTTTTCTTCCAAAAAAAATGCGTGGAAAATCCCTAAAACATCCAAAAAGCCTCAGGGTTTAAACAATGTTAGGTACTGAAAGGGCATTAGTGATTAACTAGTGTAATCAAGTCCCCGATCCTAATTTGTCTGGTTGCGTAGGAGCGAATATTTCTCCCAATATTTCGCATGGGTTTCAAATCAACCCACCCCAAATTGATTAGTGGTGACTCCGTTTTAAAAATTAACTTACATGTTAAAAACTCAGATTATTAAAGTCGTGAATTGGTGGACTTGGGAGAGTCCGAGCTTAATAAACCTAGCCGAGCCATTAGCCTCCGCGAGGCGCGCGACCCGATTGAGCGCCGGAAAAAAAGAGGTCGCGACAGCTTGGCGACTCCGCTGGGGACTTTGAAGACTTAGGCCTTCTTTTGCCTTGTTTAAATTCTTTACTGACTTAGGTTTTTTTTATGCAGGTCAATAGCTTAGAAATTTATTTTAAATTTTGCTTAAAATAGATTTTCCTGTGAGTATGAATTGTTGTGCATGTTTTACTATTTCAGCATTACACACGACACACACAACCCGGCCGCCGGACCTGGGCCGCCATAGGATATTTAGGATGGTGTCAAGAAAGATACGACCTCGAACGTGAGACTGCGATGTAGAGGTTGCCTTTCTTTTCTCCGAATTTCTCTAGCCGAGGTTAGGAGGGTATGCTGCTAACGCAAGACTGCGATGGGTGGATATCCTTTTAATTTCAACAAGCCTTCTCAATTAGAAATCGAGCCGCACATCTCATGTGCATGTCTTTGTGCTTGCCATTTTCTTTAAAAGCAAAGTAATTTATTTACTTTTACTCAGTCCTTTTATTGACCCATGGCAATTTAAGGTAAGTTTTTTCGAGTCCCAGTTTATATGCGATGGGAGAAGATGACATCCAGCTTATTCCCACTCCCAAGGCAGAGCTCTTCAGATGGTGGGGTCAATTGGACCAGTATGCCTAAGAGCGTGTGAAAGCCAAAGTCGTTCATCTTCTATCGTTGATCCGAATCTGTATTCACCCCGAAGTCATCACTGGAATGCCTCTCGAGAAAAGGCTTGTTAAGCCATCAACAGGCATTATCCCGTTGCGTGGGTTAGCACGACTCTTAGGAACTGAAGTCCATGTTATGAGGCAAATTCTTGAAAACAACCATAATACCTGCCCCCTAACATTTTTGACTGCCTGTTCTGAAAATCAACCCATGACTCAGAAAAGCGAGATTTTCCTCTTGGCCTTTTTCGGGTTCATCATTTTCCCCCATCAAAGAAATGTCATAAGTCCAAAGATGGCATGGATAGTTGATCAGATCTTAAGGGGGCAAAATTATGTCAACATGATTTTAACTGAAACATTCTTGTCCCTCAACAGTTTTAAAGAAAATACGGAAAAAGTCATGCGGGTCTCCCCGGAAATTTTACAAGTCTGGTTCTTTTCTCACCTAAGCGAATTTCGAGGCTTCATGTGATCGTCTAAAACAAATGATTTCGAAAATCCATTTCAGAAATTTATGGTTTTAGGACCATACATTCCCAATCAAAGCTGTTTAAATTGGGTGAACTTCCTAAGAGACCTGACTCCTGAAGTATTCCAATGGTGTGCTGGTTGGTTCCATGAAAAGAGAGCTCGTTTTGCTTATAAACGCCGCTGTTCAATTCCGTTGCTCGGTCTCACTGGCGCCATTTCCTATTTTCCATATCGGGTGGCAC
This sequence comes from Eucalyptus pauciflora, assembly GCA_007663325.1. Taxonomy (NCBI): domain Eukaryota; kingdom Viridiplantae; phylum Streptophyta; class Magnoliopsida; order Myrtales; family Myrtaceae; genus Eucalyptus; species Eucalyptus pauciflora. The sequence goes on along the minus strand of VMYD01000399.1, from coordinate 608,157 downwards.
GACAGTATGGAGCCCTCCAGAAGATCCCGCCGCCTTTCAAGAGGAAGTCCCCTCCACTCTTTTTCAACACAAGCCGTGACTACGCAGTCGAAATTTCTATCCATGAGGAAACATGGAGCAAGTGCCATCGCAAAAGGATCGTGGTACCTGAAGGGCTTGAGGGACAAGAAAAAGCCCACCACGCCTCTGAATCCTACATCCTCAACCATCGTATCCCAACAAAGTGGAAGCCATCGATCCCTCACCCAATCAGCGAGATCAGCCAGCATGAACAAGCAGAGCTTATGCAAGGGGATTTGGGGATAGGCTTGATGCATGTCTCAGAGCCGATCCAAGAAGACAAGCACCTGCGCAAGAACAAGGCTCCCCGTTGCATATAACTAGCAATCATGTGTCCCTTAGTGTTGATATTGTAAAAATTCCGTCCCATTGTTTAGGGACTTTTGTTTAATACATAGTATTTCCTTCTGTCATTTCAAGTTTTAAATGTCGGAAGTGTGTGGTCTATAAAATCATCTTTTAATAAATAAAGAAGCAGTTAGATCATTGCCATGGGTCAATCTTTGTTTACTTTCGTGCTCATTCATGATTTTTACGACACAGGTAATTATGGATCGTCAACTATCAGCCACCCGCGAATGGCCTCATGTGATAGGACCCGATCAGAATGATGTACAAAATCATCTCACCAACATTGAAGACGGCGTAGGACAGATGTCCATTGTCCTTCGACAACTCTCAAGGCAAATGGAATCCACTCAAGCTAAACCCAACTCCATAACTACTTTAAGCACACTCCCGGTGCTTGCAAATCTGCCAGATAATAACCAACAAGATAAATAGCTTGAAAAGATCATGAAAAAGTTGAGACAGCTGCAGGAGTCGAATCCCATCAACTCGTTTGATTATGCCGGTTTTGAGGTCCCTGAAAAGCTCATAACGCCTGAATGCGAAAGGTATGCTGATACCTTCCGCCCAGAGACCTACTTACAAGCCTACCTGGTCCAAATGATGATTCAATCATACCAATAAAACCTGACCGGCCCTGCCTTGCGATGATACATTGTTAGGAAGATTAGTTCCCTTAAAACCTGGAAGGAACTAATTCATGTTTTCCACCAAGAATATAATATTGACATCAGCCCTGACATCGCCTTGCCCTACAAAGAACCGATGATCCCGGAGCACGAGGAGCCGTTAGTTGCTAAGATATGAGAAGAAGATGTCAATAAAGCCTTGCATGATAAATGGGTAACTGAGCAACATCATATTATTGAAAAGTTTCCCACTCTGAAAGGCAAGGAACCTATGTACGAGATCACAGGTACGGAGCCTGTTCAAGACCAGGGCACGACAGGACAGCTCCCCAAGCTTACTGCAAGAGCTAGGGTTCAAAGAATACCAACCCCTATCGACATAGAAAGTGAAACAGAGAGTGAAGCCTTAATATCTCTCGTTCCCGTTGACAAAATCGAACTGGCAAAACGAAGGGCCTTACTCAAAAGGTCTGGACCAGGAGCCAGGAAAAGTAAGCCTAAACAAATCAATTCAACATCTACCACTGAGTATAGGCGAAATTTGATAACTGGTGAACCACTGCATCAAAACTTCGAGCATTCTCTGGAGTACAACTCCAAAGGCTATCGCCCTCTAGAGTACGACCCTGATGACTTCTAGTCCCTAGAATACAATCCCAAGGACTTCCAGCGTTATTTTAATGAAACTAACGACTCATCGTATAACTGTTTCCTACTCTCACCCGGGGATGAAGGCCCGTCAGAAGAAGAAACGTATGTCTTTATCCGCTACGATCCTAACGAGTTACTAAACTCGTCCTCCGACCATGAGGATAGCTTCAATACTTCATCCCCATTCGGAAATTTTGACCCAGAAGAAGGCAATGGAGTGATCTCGGTAGAGTCCAACTTCCCTGAAACAGAAAAATTCACCACTTCAACGAATATGCAGTGGGAAAACCAGTGGCCTAATCAAGACATGTCAAGCCCGTCTTGCCCTCATATGATCATGACCCCCAGTGAAGTGTGGATACCTAATATTTGCAAGTATAATGGCATGACTTGCCCCGTGGCTCATTTGCAATATCTTCACACTGAAATGAGTCAGTACCATGGCCCGATGTCATTCAGAACTCAGGCATTCCAAGAAACTCTTACGGGGTCTGCATTGCAATGGTTCGTTACAGCAAGTATTTACCTCATAAAGGATTGTAATGAGCTGTCTTCCACATTCTTGCGTCAGTACCAAAACCAGATTGGAACTGAGCTGCCTTGCGAGACTTTGGCCCACTTCGAAAGAAGACCAATGGAGGATTTCTGGGCATATGCGGGAAGGTGGAGGGCTTTTATGATGCAAACCCACCCTCAATTGACTGAAGAAGAATTGATAAAGCAGTTCATAAAAGCTTTGCCCCCACGAACATCGCTGTTGGCTGCATGGATTACACTTCCGTAGCTTCAACGAAATAGTCATCGCATGCAAATACTTCGAGTCTACTGGAGGCAAGGAATTCAAAGGCTTTTGACTTCAAGACCAGCACTATCAAAGCGCTCCTTTTCATAGGAGTTTTTATTAGTTTTGTTTGTTTTTATCTAGTGTGCTACTGTTGTCTTTTTCATTCCAGTACTTTAATGTATGGTTATAATATTTTGTTTTGAAAGCATGAGGCGGTATTCCAAACCAGCCCAGTGATGCTATCCAACCATGAAAAGAAAATATCATCCAAGGAGAATACTGAGGGCTGGGCTTCCTCATGCTTTTTCTCCCCCAAAGACATGTTCTGAAAATAAAAAATATTTCATCACCAAAAGCTTTCGTCAAAACAAGATGATAAATTTAACCATGTTCGTCTTTCTGACTCTCTCACTTCATGTCTCAGAATATCATTCCCTTTGACTTAGTGTAACAGAAAGCATTTAAAATTGGCACATCATGTGAACAGACCAAGTTCAAAGACACCCTTTCAAGGAAGCAGGGGCAAACAAAAAGGATCATCCTGTTTCAAAGAAGGTAAGTCTTATTCCCTGAACATAATTTTGAAAATGATGTCTTCTCTCTTCTGTGTACAGGAAACGAAAGATAGGAGGTAATAGGCATAGGCATACGGTTAAACTCGAAGCATGCACATTATGGTAGCTCAAGGTAGGATAACCTCCCCCCATGCCGCCTTCAACCTTCCCATTTTTGCAAGCCATCCTCAGGAGCTTTATGCACTCCACCTCACTCCTGTCCAACTCATTCTCAAGACGGAGTAATATCTTCTCCCCTTGACGTGCCCGAACAATTAGACGGTACAGTTTCATTAAAGGGATTTCCAGCTTCGACAAGCCAAGGAGCACAAAGAAGAAATTTCCTTTGAATTCATTACTGTTAATAGGGAGAAAATCCAGATAGTCAAGGCGATTTATAGCCCCCACTCCAGACAATGACTCTAGAGTCTGGAAGCTTCACTCCGTGTTCCATACATATATTCTTCCAAAAATAATCGCCATCAGAAAACTGGAGGTTTTTTATTGTCCATCTCAGATTCCATAGAAGCTTGAGGTACGTGACTTTTTGCTCAGTGCAGCTATAGTCAAAGGCAGAAGAAAAATTCCACAGAAGGAAGGCGTTGAAGATGAATCAACGACTAGTAACCATGCATACAGGGCCACAAATGAGGAGGGCCAATCAAAAGAGACATTGAACCGTGTCAAAGACAAAAGGCCGTCATTGACACTCAAATATCCCTAAGAGTCAGCAAATATAAACTCTGAGGAAGAGTAATTTGGTATCGTTTCCAATACTCCCAATATCTGAACTCATCTTTGACACATTTTCTCTTATTGACAGGAAGCCTAAGATTCAAGAAACAAGCTTAATGGTTAATTTGGGCAAATCAAGTGACCCACATCAATTTACCTAGCTTGGTATGAAAGGACGCGTCGTCCAAGAATCGGTTTGGTTAAATGGAAAAGGAAACTCCCCCCACAAACATTGTTGGCGCCTCTAGCCGAGTGGTAGCCCGGGAAGAAGCAAAATGGTCCAAAGTTGAGGGTTCGAATCCCTGACGCAACAGTTAGCCTCTTGAATACCAAAAAATAATAAAATTTTGCTTCTTTTGCACCTGCAAATTACAAGAGAGCAAATGACCTAATAGAGTGAAAATTATAGGAATTCATATCCTCCTCGTACTTCAAGTCTATTCAAACATCTGTAAACCAGTGAAGGGTAATGTTGTATCACTTCCAAGTTATTCGACTCTTGAAATAGCTTCTAACTAACATTACCCCTCTCGTCTGTTGTAGGATCACCTGATTGTCAAAGATGCAGAAAACAAATCAATGAGAGTCATGTCAGACCGTGATAAGCTCTCCCAAGCCAAATGGCGCCTCAAGTATCGCTAAAGCAAATGACAGGAACCTTTCAGGCCTCAAATCATGTGTGATATTGACCCTACTAATTGATCTATTTCCACATCTTCTCTTCTGCAAGGGCAAAAGCAGAAAAACCATCAAATCAATGATCAGATCCCTAATCCCAACTGATCCTTCTTGTGTCATTTCCCTACTTAATAAGGACAATCCATCGACACCCCTTTGTGAATAACTCTTTTGATATTCAAAATTCAGCACATTTGTAAATACAATTTCACTAAGTAAACACCCCTAAAGTTGTCAATAGGGTCTCTTGAGTAAAATTCATTCATTTGTTTTGAGAGTACAAACTCTCTCGTACTTCAAAAAACGCTGCATGCCTTTCTCCAAATGGATTTTTGCATGATTATTTTGTCTGTCTAAATCACTGATTCCATTAAAGATTACTAGAATAGACAGCTAAGTGAAGAATACAAGATTAGTTGAGCATGTTGGATGAGGCACGTCAGAATGATGACAGGCAAGCCATATCCTACACACAGTCCCCCATCTATACACTTGTGAGATGAGTGCACAAAATTCCATGACTGCAGGGTAAAGAGTTCTCTCGCGAATGGTACGATAACCAAAATAGTGAGAGGCATTTCATTGCTCACCCCCTATTGAGCCCCATACAGTGGTGAAGCTTCTCTCATCAAGAATCACCCCACATTGGAGCATGTCAAAGATAAGGCAAGTTAGCATCACAAGGTGAGAAGAGGGATAGAAATTCTCTTGCTCGCACTTGCATCAATCTTCGAGTGTCTTTATTGCATATGAACACTCGCGTTGAAGAGCAATTCCTTTTCTATGCATTTGTATACGTTGTACAACCCAAGTGAGTTTGTAATTTTACCCTTACATTGAGACAAAGCAGAAGTTATTGCCATAGCCTAGAGTGCTGGCCGAAGATGAAGACTCAAAGTCTAAATAATGGTGCTTCGATTGAACTCGCCTAGATCAGTTCCTCAAGCAACAAAAATGAAAAAGTTAGGGGCATAAAAAAGTAGTGTACCTGGTAAAAGCAAGGCCAATGCCCCCCCAGTAAAAAAAAATACAGCCAAGAAAAAGTTGTGGTTGTAAAATCTCCATTTGACAGTAAGAAGAAAGACCGGTGACGAATGCTGAGACAGTCACCAACTCTCACCTTTCTACATGTGAGTCGAGTCTACGTTATACTCCCATTGTAAAAAGTCTCTTCAGACTAGGGGCACTTCAATTAATGTAGGATTTCATTTGTGCATAAATATTGCTCGAAGAAGTACGAGCAGGATTACTCTATCTCTTTTCGTAGTGTTCCTGACTTGTAAACCCGGAGAGAATCGTGCAACATTTTCATCCATTGACTTCAACCTTGATGGTCCCCTTTGATGAGTTGCTAACCAAGTCTTCATCACAATTTCAACAAAGACCTCTCACATTGGTAAAGTCGTACCACTTGCGAGAATACTCGGACCCCTGCTGACATGTTGATAGTGAGAAGTGTGATCCTTATAAATTATGCATCAATGGTCAAGATAAAATAGCCTTTCCATGAGAGTGAGTGAAAAGTCCTTTTAGATTGAAAGTCCCTCATCTAGCATGCTCAATACATCTACATTCTAAATGAGAGTTGTCTTTCAAAATCTTCCCCAGTGGAATTCGGATGATAGAAAACTGACAAAGTTGTCATGCATAAATCGCATTTGAACTTATGAGTTTACAGCATATACAATCATTGTGTACATGTCTACATATTGTGTAAATAGCAAACATACTCTCAGTAATTAGAGATATTCTCAGGTAAGCATATCCATGTCCCCATTTGTCTTAAAGTACCTACCACTGTCCAGGTACTCTCATCGACACTCGACCTGTTCGAGTTATCCCCTGAATATTAATATTTGCAACTGTCCAGATATCCCCATGTTTTTGAGTGCCTGCCATTACTCAGGTACTCCCTCTGTTGACACTCGACTTGTTCGAGTTGTCCTTAAAGTTTGGATGCTCGTGACTGTTCAAGTATCCTCTTGTCTTTGAGTACCGATCATCGTTTGGTACTCCCTTTCCGTGACACTCGACTTGTCCGAGTTGTCCTCAAAATTGTATATTTGAATTCTAGCAGCTACTCAAGCATTCCATCACATTATGCGCCTGCAATCACCCAGGTATGCTTTCTTACACTCGGACCAATTGAGTGGTCCCCGATCATATCATTAAATATTTGGTTTATCCAAATGTTCCTCTACTTTGTACACCTGTGTGCCTGCGGCCATCTAGGTAAGCCTTGTGCTACATTCAAATTCTCAATTACCAGGAGGTGAGAGACCTTCGTGAATATCCAAGGTATGTCCTTGATATTCCAACTACCAGGAGGTGAGAGACCTTCGCGAATATCTCAAGTACGTCCTCGATATTCCCCATACCACGAGGTGAGAGACCTTCACGAATATCCAAGGTATGTCCTCGATATTCCCTAAATACCATAAGGTGAGAAACCTTCACGAATATGCGAGGTACGTCCTTGATATTCCCCAATTACCAGGAGGTGAGAGACCTTCGTGAATATCCAAGGTATGTCCTCGATATTCCCAACTACCAGGAGGTGAGAGACCTTCGCGAATATCTCAGGTACATCCTCGATATTCCCCATACCACGAGGTGAGAGACCTTCACGAATATCCAAGGTATGTCCTCGATATTCCCTAAATACCAGAAGGTGAGAAACCTTCACGAATATGCGAGGTACGTCCTCGATATTCCCCAATTACCAGGAGGTGAGAGACCTTCGTGAATATCCAAGGTATGTCCTCGATATTCCCAACTACCAGGAGGTGAGAGACCTTCGCGAATATCTCAGGTACGTCCTCGATATTCCCCATACCACGAGGTGAGAGACCTTCATGAATATCCAAGGTATGTCCTCGATATTCCCTAAATACCATAAGGTGAGAAACCTTCACGAATATGCGAGGTACGTCCTCGATATTCCCTAATTGCCAGGAGGTGGGAGACCTTCACGAATATGCGAGGTACGTCCTTGATATTCCCAATTTCTAGAAGGTAAGAAACCTTCATGATATTGCGAGGTACGTCATTGATATTCCCAATTTCCAGAAGGTGAGAGACATTCACGAATATGCGAGGTATGTCCTTGATATTCCCAATTTCCAGAAGGTGAGAGACCTTCACGAATATGAGGGGCATGTCCTCGATATTCCCATTACCAGGAGGTGAGAGACATTCACGAATATCACAAGTACGTTCTCGATATTCCCTAATTGCCAGGAGGTGGGAGACCTTCACGAATATGCGAGGTACGTCCTTGATATTCCCAATTTCCAGAAGGTGAGAGACCTTCACGAATATGCGAGGTACGTCCTTGATATTCCCAATTGCCAGGAGGTGGGAGACCTTCACGAATATGCGAGGTACGTCCTTGATATTCCCAATTTCCAAAAGGTGAGAGACCTTCACGAATATGCGAGGTACGTCATTGATATTCCCAATTTCCAGAAGGTGAGAGACCTTCACGAATATGCGATGCATGTCCTCGATATTCCCATTACCAAGAGGTGAGAGACATTCACGAATATCACAGGTACGTCCTCGATATTCCCGAATTGCCAGGAGGTAGGAGACCTTCACGAATATCCAAGGTATGTCCTCGATATTCCCCATACCAGAAGGTGAGAGACCTTCATGAATATCCCAGGTACGTCCTCGATATTCCTAATTTCCAGAAGGTGAGAGACCTTCACGAATA